>BSBK01010217.1:0-600000 GCA_027943335.1 Chamaecyparis obtusa | reverse complement strand
CATAGCAGGTTAATTTTTTTGTAACTATAGTATAATTGAAATGTATATATTACAGATTTTTTTTATATAATTTAATTTTAATGATTGACAATTTATATTATTTGAATATGATTTGTGATGATTGAATCAAGTAAGGTCATTTCACCATTTTTCATTGATTATTGATGTGTAGGTACTATTTATTATAAAACTATTTTCCTTTTTATAAAAATATTTCCATATTTATTTTCTAAATGTAACTTATTAAATATTTAAAGGATCCTAATATTTAGAGTGTATGATTAATATAAATTTATATGAGATGATTTTTTTAAAAACAATATACTATCTTTATATATTATTTGTATTTGTATATGTTATTTGAACATCATGTTGCAGCTTGGGACGGGAGTAGCAAATTGAAGAAGAAGAGGCCAGGTGCCATCGAATTAGAAGCAAAACAAGAGTGAATTAGACATGGCACTTGATCCTTAAATATAGGGAGCGTAACTATCATACAAAGAATGATGTAATTTGAAAATATTTGTTAAGTACAAATAAAATTTGAAAATCTTTGTTGCAATACATTATTTCTTTTATTTTTGGATGAGATCATTTGTATTTTGTAGTGACTTAGCCATTTACAAACAATACATGTATTAAACTTATTTTATAATAATTCACTTTTTACTTTATTTGTTTATGATTGGTTACATATTTTCTATGGTTAGAACTGAATGTAATATGTTGGGAGTATTGTTTTTTTCATATTCAAAGAGTCTATATATTTATTTTATAGTACATGTTAGCACGTGAAATTTTTTTTTTGGCTTCATTATCTTTCCCCTGGTTTTTGTATCATTTTTCATGTCTCTCGTTGAAGCCCTAAGCAGAATATTCAAAAAACTAGTCATTGCATTTAAAACCCTTTGTTTTGCCTAGGCCCTGTTCTAATTTTGTGTTACTTTATCAAGTCACTTAAAATCTCAATAACCCATGTGCTTAAATGTTATGTCCCCTCACTCGCTATGTGGTTAGGTTTTACGTCGGGGTCCCCCTCTAATATTTCCCTAAGTTCCTATGTCTCTCGGCATTTTATTTTCCTAAGTCCCCAGCCACAAAATTTCTTTCCTTTGTTTCACCTTACAGAACTTATGCAGTTGTCATTAATTCACAAGACTGTAGGCTATAAGAACGTTCTGATATGTGATTACACGACTTCATGATAGCTGTCTCGGTGGGCCCTATTATTTTTCCCTACTGGTGGTTAAAGAGTCTTCAAGATCGACGGTTGTCACCATACCGCTAAGGGAACATGAGCGGGTTTTAATATCACACCTTGATGACAACCATCTGATCTCCTAAAGGATTAAACTATGGGTCCATAGTGACATGTATGTATAGTTGGTGATATTTTATTGGTCCATGTATCAACATGTTGGTAGTCATCAGTGGGACCTAGTTTCTAGATGTGTCAGAGGATCTTGACATTGTCATTCGATCAATGATGGGAATATGTTCTTATGGGTTTTATCAGAGGTTTCAGATCTTGCAACCACCGTTGATTTCATTTCCTATCAGAGGTTTCAGATCTTGCAACCACTGTTGATTTCATTTCCTATCAGAGGGTTGTTAGGGTAGGGAAAGATTTTGCATCCGACAATTGTCTCATGATCTGATGGAATTTTGGAAGGCTATGCAAAGATGAGACAGCCATCGATCTTCTTGTGTGGGCCCATTAAAATCACCTCAGTCTTTTGGCAGTCCTGATAAAGTGTTTGGCAGTTCTGACAATTTTCAATGCTTTTTTCTCATTCATGAAATGAGATGGCGGTATTCTAAAATGACTGGAAATTCATTGAGTGTGTATTCATGTGATTGCTAAACTACTTGGCAGATAGATAAAGTTCTTCGCGAATTGACAAAAGCCTTCGATCGCTAGTTCGCCAGATGGAGCTGGGATGAGTTAAATTCCTTTGGTCACCAGTTCTCGGGGTTAAGTGGTGAGTTAAGGTTTTATTTCATGAATAAGAAATACCTTATTGCATCTTCGCTAGAGGTAAACCCAAATGTGGTAGTTGAGTTAAGACTTTAAGACCGCGAAATAGAAATATCTAACGGTCAAGACAAAAAGTTGGCCCAGATTTAAATTATGACTGTTGATTTGCTGCTAGCACCATCAATGTGACCGTTGTTTTTCAAATTTGAATTTTTTATGGGTTTCCTGCCATAGAAAGGACCAAAATTGAATTCTTTCATGACCCAATTTGATTTTTTTGGTGGTGCTTGTTGTTGCAGTGTGGTCCAAGGTGTTCCATGATCATTTGCAGTGGTCTGTACTATGTTTTTGTGCTTGAGGTGTGCTACAGGTGGCTGAACAGGTTGACATTTTGGGTGTTTTTGTGATTCTCAGTACCTTCTCAGTGAGATTTGTCATGATTGGAATCACTCCAAGATTTTATTTCTCTTGGTTTCCTAGGTTTCTTCCCCTATAATAAATTTGTGACCGTTTCTAATGGGTTTAGTGGGTGAAACCCTAACCCTAGTCATCTATAGCTTGTTGCAACCTATTTTGGGTTTCCAAGATGACTAGGGGGTATATATTGTAGCATTTTTTATTTTGTAAGGGTTGTTGTTGATGGTATTATACTAAGTAAGGAGAGCCTGGATTTTGGGTCTATTTCTTTGGCATTTTGTTTCTTGGTAATGTATTGATTCTAAAAATTAATGAGAATACATTTGGATTACTATCTCAAATCTCTGATTGTCTTCTTTTTCTAATTGTGGATTCATATATGTTAAGGTCAAAAAGTGGATTAGCATATGGTAAACAAAGAGTATTGTGAGATCAGCTTGGAGTTCCTAAAAAAGTTAGGATTAAAGCCTTTAGGGTTATTTTAGTGAGTTCATTGTTAGATTGGAATTTGATGATCATATTTGAGAGTGAGGTGAGTAATAGGCAAAGCACTTACTATGATCTCATATGTATTTGAGTGAAGGTTTTAGGTTGATATGTGTTATTTAGTGACTCTTTTCCTTGGGATAAGGCATTGATCCATTCTTTGGAGGCAGTCCATCATCTTCAATCACACACACACAAATTAAATGATAAAATCTTACAATCAGTTAGTAAGGGGTATAGTTGTATATTGTTTTGAGACTCATTTGAAGAAGTGAGTCAAGGGTACACCCGACTGAGCATTAAGGCTCAAAGTGTAGGAGGATCTATTTGATTCTTGTTAATTGGCCCTCTTCCTTGTAGACTTTGGAGTGGTGATAAAGTCAAAGTTATATTAAGGTATCCATCAAAGTATAAATCTGTAAGTTGAAGATCAAAGGGAACTCCCAACAAAATGGTGACTCTGCTGGGGAGAGTCTAGAGATAAAGGTTGTTAAGTGCACTCTTGTTTTCCTATTGTATTCAGTTAAAGATTTCCCATCAAGGTGGGTGGCGACTCAAGAGGTTAGAACCGGTATCATACTGCAAATCATGGACAAAAGGAGGAATAATAGGTCCTTTATTAGAAAGAATCCAGAGGTCACTTTGGAACAATTGCCTAGATAGGAAAAGAAGAGTTGGATCAGAAGGAATGGTGAGTCTACTAGTGTTCCCATAAGAGAACAAAGAAATACCAGAGGTAGGGCACCACTTGTTTCCTCAAGTGAGGAAGGTTCACAAGATAGAGTTTCTAGATCAGATGGTGGTCACCTTGAGGATAGATTTTATGATAACCCAGAGGCTATATTTCAAGACAAGGGTCCATTGCCTGCAGGTCAGGATGAACAAGCCAAAGAGATGGGTTTGGAGATTGATTTAGACCTTGATGAAGATAATTTTAGAAGAGAACCCATGAGACCAAGGAAAGTCCATTTCCCATATCAAAATCTTACTAATATGGATGTGTCATTAGGTTTTGATGACATTATGGTAGACCCAGATGATTTAAATGCACTAAGGTTACAGTTGGCAGAACAGGATGGCATACATAAGAGGTTACAAGAGGAGAGAGAAGCTAAAAAGGTGAATGCTCTAATAGAAAGATAGTCTCTCCTTAGAAAGATTACTGAAATGAAGGAGAGAAACAAGATGCTTTCTTTTTCTCCTAAGACTTTGCAACATGATGTCTTTGTTGATCTTGAGGCTTTGAGGAGTGAGCAGGAGCACTTACTGCAAGACCATGAATTTGATAAGGAGGGAATTGTGTTTATACAAGTTCAAAGTTATTCTTCCCTCCCTAAAGATAAAGATGGACATGAGATCACTAGGCCTATTGTTGCCGCTGGTGAGAAAGGAAATCAGAAGATGGTGGGACATCAAACAACCAGATCATTGACAATACCAAGGGTCCCACCACCCAATTCAAATAAGGACACAGAGATAGAAAGAAGAAGAAAAGAAGATGTGGACCTTGCAAGAGAATTATAAAGGGCTAAGATTGAAGCTTCGATTGTAGAAAAGAGAAGAAAGATCCAGTTCTTGAAGGCTTCATTTGCCAATGCTCTTGGTCCATCTGCTACTAAACTAGGTATGCCATCTATGACTACTACTATTCCACTTAGTAATGCTACTAGCTCAATTCCTTCTTCCTCTGCTAGGATAGGTGCTGATCCTAGATAGCAGTCAAATGCACAAGTAGATGGAAATGTAAATGCAAATGTTCATCCTAGGGTTAACACTAGTTCAAGTTTTCAAAGAAGACCTATGCAATTAGAAGGCTATAGGCAAATTAGTTTTGATGGAATTCCTAGTTACCCGAATGCTTTTCCAAATGATATAAGAGATAAGGTACCTAAGTTTTCTGGTGATAATGCTATTAGTTGTGAGGAGCATCTTAGGTTATTTGTTGATATACTTAATGATTATGAGGTAGAGCATGAGGATGTTGTCATGAAATTGTTTGTTCAATCTCTAATGGAGGATGCTAGAGATTGGTTTAAGAGACTTCCTGATAAATGTATTGATACTTGGGATTCTTTTGAGAGATGTTTTAAAGAACAGTATGGTGATAGGCCTAATGCTAGTTTCATTTTGAATGAATTCAATACCATAGGGAAAAATTAGAATGAGTCTGCAGCTGAATTCAACATGAGATTTTAGAAGGGTATGCATAAGTTGTTCCAAGGTATGCGGTTAGATGACAATGTCTGTCTAACTACATGCTTCAATGCATTTGATGGAAAGATGGGATATTTGTTGAGGGACAAAGAACCAAGAACCCTTAGAAATTCTTTTAGGATTGTTGTCAATATTGAGAACAATATGAAGATATCAGGGAAATTGGGTGGGAAGAGAGATGACCCTAAGTTGTTTGGGGACAAGAAATACAAAAAAGAAAATGATAGGAATGTTGGAGCTAGGAGGCAAGAAGAAGATAAATTGGACAAGGTGCTCAATGCTTTGAAGGATTTGAAGGCACCTACAAATAGGAACATCAGTGCTCCTATCGATGAAAGCCCTTAGTTCAACAACAATTTCAATAAGCAGAATAGATTGCAGAACTACCCCTACAACACCCAATGGAAGGATGGAAAGCCTATTGTCCTTGCTGCAAGAAATAAAAATGACAGAGCTGTCCTTGAACCTCTACAAAAGGCTTCAATAAATGTCATGGAGGACATACCTTGGTGTGTTGCATGCCAGTCCCCTCATTCTGTAGAGCATTGTGTGGTTGCACAATCTATGGCTGCAAATCAAGATTGTGGCAATGAGGAGATAGATCAAGAAGAAGATCAAGAGGATGTTGGATGCAACATGGCTACTTCATATCTAGGATATGAAGAGGACTCTGATTTTGATGAAGAAGTAGATGTAAATGTGAAGAGACACAATCAAGCCTTTTTTCATCAAGAGGTTTTTTCTGATAGTGAAGACAATGATAAGAAGACATGTAATATGAACTCTTCTTCTGAGCTATTAAATTTAAGAAGACCTTCTAGAGAAGAGATTGATAGGATTACTATAGAAATGATTGCCCAAGTGCAAACTAGAGGCATCGTTGCAAGGAATACAAATGAGAAAGCTGCAGGAATGTTTATAAAGAGTACCAACTCTGGATAGCCTAATGAGAACAAATCAAAAGGTGATCACATGGTGAAATTCAAGAATATAAAAGGTAAGAATTGTGAGCCTAAGGGAGTCAGAATTGAAAAAATTTCTAATGAGATTGAGAAGCCAGTTAACACAATGGCTAAGACTGAAAAAATGAGGGTGGCCAATACACCTAATGTATCAGATAAACAAAAGGATGCTAAGGTAGTGAAAATTGAGATTCCTTCCTCTACTCATGTTGATATGTTAGTTGTATTGTCCAAAATTACAGTTAAGGTTCCATTGTCAGAATTGTTGAGGATCCCTGAACATAAAGATAGAGCTATTGCATGGGTAGATAATGTTCATAACAATGATGTTGCATGCAATGGGTCTCAGAATAAAGCTTTGAAAGGTGTTGCTACTCAGGGAATTGCATCTCAAATTCCTCCTATATATTTTGACAGTTTTGTCAATGCCAACCTTGAAAACATTGATCCATTCCTTTTAAGTGTTCTTGTGAATGGAATGAAACTAAGAAATTGTATGATTGATAGTGGTGCCTCTAATACTATTATGCCTTTCAAAATCATGGAGAAGTTGGGCCTAAAAGTTGATACAGTTCAAGGCAGATGTTGTGCAATGGATCAGAGGGAGGTACCAGTTATTGGGACTATCAATCTAATGCCATATAGGTAGGCAACATATCCAGAGAAAGAGTTAACAATGAGTGTTTTGGTGGTGGACATCCCTCCTCATTATGGGATGCTACTATCTAGAAGATGGAGTGCCGCCATGGGTGGAAGTCTATAGTGTGATCTTTCTTATGCCACTTTCAAGATTGATGATCAGTTTGTCAAGATTGAGAGAAATATTGATAATGAAACTACATGTTTTGTGGATACTGATATTAATGCCTTTAGGGTAGAGATCCCTATATTTGAAAATGAACCTATTTTGTCACCTATCTTTGTTGAGGTAAGTGTTAATTCTATAAAGGGTGATTTGTGGGTAATGTACTTTGATAGTGCAAATTGCAAGGATGGAGCAGGAGCAAGTATTCTACTTATTTCTCCTGATGGAAACACCAAATTTTCTTTCACATTGAATTTATTTTGTACCAACAATATAGTAGAATATGAGGCATTGTTGTTAGGACTGAGGTTGGAAAAAAAGCATGGTATTAAGTGTTTGAGTGTTGTTGGTGATTCTGAGTTGGTGGTGTCCCAAGTCAGGTCAATATATGCTTCCAAGAACAAAAGGTTAAAACAATATAGGAATGCAGTTTGGGATTTGATTGAAAATTTTGATGCCTTTAATATTGAGTGGCAGGATAGGAGTAAGAATAAGATGGCTGATTTTTTAGCCAATATTGCAATCAATCCCACTGATATTACATTTTCTGGTATTTCTAAAGTTGAAATCCAGGCTAGGCCTAGTATACCAGATAATATTGAGAATTGGCAAGTGTTTGGTGATGATAATGATATCTTAAAGTTTATGAATTGTGAAGATCAGTATCATGGTCAGGAATTTGATTGTTCAGCCTTGGTTGAGTCTATAGAAAGAAGAGAGGTTGTCTTTGGCAATGAGGTCATTTAGCTTAGAACTAACAAGGTTCCCAAGGGGCTTGTTGTTTTGGAGACTATCTTTGATAACCAGGATAGGGTTCAAAAGAATATAAAAAATGAAGATCATGCTGATCTAGAGGAGATAAATCTTGGAACACATGAAGCACCTAAGAAAGTATATATTGGTAGGGACATGTCTCACAATGTGAGAAAATCTTTGATTGAATTATTGAGAAAATTTAGGCATGTTTTTGCATGGTCATATGATGACCTAAAGGTTTATAGAGAAGACTTATTTCTACATATTATTCCATTGAAAGAAGATGCTAAACCTTTCCAGCAAAAACAAAGGCCTATTAATCCTACTTTGGCACCCAAGATGCAAGAAGAGTTAATGAAATTGAGAGATGCTAGAATTATCAAGCCTATAAGGAACTCTTCTTGGGTTTGAAACCTTGTTCCTCTAAAAAAGAAAAATGGTGACATCAGGCTTTGTGTGGACTTCAGGAATTTGAACATTAGCTCATTAAAGGATAACTATTGTTTTCCCAATATGGAAGCTATCCTACAGAGAGTGATTGGTTCAGAATTGATGTCTATGATGGATGGTTTCTCTGGTTACAATTAGGTAATTATCAAAGAATCAGAGCAATTCAAGACAACTTTCAGTACACCTTGGGGGATATATGTTTATGTGAGAATGCCTTTTGGTCTCACAAATGTTGGTGCTACTTTTCAGAGGGTAATGGATGTTGCCTTTTCAGATTTTATAAATGATTTCCTTGTTGTATATCAAGATGATTTAACTGCCTATTCCAAGAAGGAAGAGGACCATTGTACTCATTTAGAGAAAATATTTATGAGGGCTTTGGAATATGGCATTTCATTAAACCCAAGGAAATGTGCTTTTGGTGTCAATGAAGGTAAGTTGCTTGACCACTTAGTTGGGAATCAAGGAGTGAGAATTGACCCTGAGAGGGTAGCAGCCATTAATAAAATTTAGAGACCAAAGAATGTTAAAGGGATTTAGTCCTTCTTTGCTTAGGTCAATTTCTTAAGGAGGTTTGTGAAAAATTTTGTAGAGTTTACTAGACCTATTTCTAAGATGTTGAAGAAGGGATTTGCAATCAATTGGGAGGGTGAGCTTGATGAGGCTTTCAGAAATATCAAGCAGGCTATCAAAGATGCACCAGTGCTTAAGGCACCTGATTATAGTGTCCCAATGCACAAATTTTCCTTTGCATCTTTTCACACTATTGCTGCAATTTTGTTACAAAAGAATAAGGATGGTTTTGAGTAGCCTATTGGATTTTTTAGTAAATCTTTGTGGGCTGCTGAATTGAAGTATGACAAATGAGAAACAAGCATATGCACTTGTGAAGGTAGTCAAGGCTTTTAGATGTTACTTGATGGGGGCAATTGTGATTTCTTTTGTGCCAAGTGCAGCTATGAAGGGTATTTTCTCACACCAGGAGGTATCTAGAAGAAGATGCAGATGGATCAATAGGATCCAAGAATTCAATGTTGACATCCAAATCACTAAGTTGGTTAGAGGACAGGGATTGGAAAAACTAATGGCTCAATCCAATCTTGATGCAAATCAGGTAAATCATTCTGAAATTGATTATACATGTGATAAGGATGATTGTATCTGGTACCAAGATATTGTTTATTACTTGAGAAACATGAGTTGTGTAGCAGGAATGAATGATAATCAGAAGAGGACATTAAATTTATAGGCCACCAAGTATGTAATTGTGAAATGTAAATTGTATAGAAAGAGTTTAGATTACATACTTTTGAAGTGTGTTGATGAGGATCAGGCTAACAAGTTGTTAAAAGAAATGCATGAGGGGGTTTGTGGTGGGCATTATATGGGTAAAACAACTACTCATAAAATCTTGAGAGTAGGATTCTAGTGGCCCAAAATCTTCAAGGATGCAGAACAGTTGGTAAGGAGGTGTGATTCTTGTCAAAAGTTCTCTGGTAAGCTAAAATTTTTAGGTAATGTGCCATTAAAACTAGTAGAAGTTTAGGCTCCTTTCCAACAATGGGGAATTGATTACATAGTGGAGATATCAAACAAGTCTAGTGGAGGACACTCATGGATCTTAGTTTCCACTGACTACTTTATAAAGTGGGTAGAGGCTATACCTACAAGAAATGCAACTAGTAAGGTGGTAATTGATTTTCTATTGAATAACATTGTTACAAGGTTTGGATGCCCTGAGAGAATAGTAAGTTGTAATGCAATGTGCTTCAGGTTTACTGAATATAAGGAATTCTACAAAGGTTTAGGAATTTAGATTTCTAATTCCTCACCTTATCATCCACAAAGAAATGGATAGGCATAATCTACTAATAAGAGTTTGATTAAGATCCTCAAGAAGATTCTTGAAAATAATAAGAGGGCATGGAATTCAAGGCTGCCATTAGCTCTATGGGCTGATAGGGTAACTATGAAGAGGGCAATTGGTTGTGCACCTTTTGACTTAGTATATCGAATACATGCAAGGATGCCTCAAAATAATTTGTTGGAAATGTATAAATTTGTCTAGTTATATGATGATGACATAGATGATGAGATGCAGTTGAGAATCAAGGACCTCATTAGACTAGATGAAACCAGAAGAGAGTCAGTTGCAAGGAATGCCAGATTGTAGTTGCAGGTTAAGAATTTGTATGATAAGAAGACTGTTGACAGAAGGTTTTAACCTAGTGATTTGGTGTTAATTTGGAATGCCAGATTGGAGGATAAATGAAAACATGGTAAATTTGATACCATCTAGCTAGGGCCATATCTAATTCATGAGAAATGGGGCCAAGATTCATACATTGTCAAGGAATTAAATGGTGGTATTGAGGAATTACCTCTTCATGGACAATTCTTGAAGAGATACTTCGATTGAAGGTATTCTATTTCCATGAATAGTAGTTAGGTCTATACATTTTGTAAATTCTATAAATAAGTTGCTTTCCCCTATCTTGTTTTGTCCTGGTCTAGGAGTTTTTGGTCCTGTTTCTCTCTATTGTCAAGTTTTCCAGTGGGATGGTCTGCTTTAAACTAGTGATTCTAGATCCTTGCTATGCCTGTAGGAGGCATACATCCCTAGAAAGAGCCATTGTTAGCACATGAAATTTTTTTTTTGGCTTCATTATCTTTCCCCTAGTCTCTATATCATTTTTCATGTCTCTGGCTAAAGCCCTAAGTAGAATATTCAAAAAACTAGCCATTACATTTAAAACCCTTTGTTTTGCCCAGGCCGTATTCTAATTTTGTGTTACTTTATCGGGTCACTTAAAATCTCAATAACACATGTTCTTAAATGTTATGTCCCCTCACTCGCTATGTGGTTATCTTTTACATTGGGGTCCCCTTTGAATATTTCCCTAAGTTCCTAAGTCTTTCGGCGTTTTATTTTCCTAAGTCTCCAGTCGCAAAATTTCTTTCCTTTGTTTCACCTTACAAAAATTGTGCGGTTGTCATTAATTCACAAGACTGTAGGCTATCAGAAGGTTTTGACATGCGATTACATGACTTCATGATAGCTATCCCGATGGACCTTGTTGTTTTTCCCTGCTAGCGGTTAAAGAGTATTCAAGATCGACAGTTGTCACCATACCACTGAGGGAAGATGCATGGATTTTAACATCACACCTTGATGACAACCATCCAATCTCCTAAAGGATTAAACTGTGGGTCCATAGTGACACATATGCATAGTTAGTGATATTTTATTGGTCCATGTATCAACACATTGGTAGTCATCAGTGGGACCTAGTTTTTGGATGTGTATGAGGGTCCTGACACTGTCAGTCAATCAATGATAGGTGTATGTTCTTATGGGTTTTGTCAGAGGTTTTAGATCTTGTGACCACCATTGATTTCATTTCCTATCAGAGGGTTGTTAGGGCAGGGAAAGATTCTGCATCCGATGGTTGTCTCGTGATCTGATGGAATCTCAAAAGGCTATGCAAAGATGAGATAGCTATCAATCTTCTTGTGTGGGCCCATTAAAATCACCTCAGTCTTTTGGTGATCTTGATAAAGTGTTTGGCAGTTCTGACAATTTTCAATGCTTTTCACTCATTTGTGAAAAGAGATGGCAGTATTCTAAAATGACTAGTGATTTAGTGACTGTGTATTCACATGATCACTAAACTACTTGGAAGATAGATAAAGTTCTTCATGAATTGACAAAAGCCTTCGATCGCCAGTTCACCAGATGTAGCTGGAATGAGTTAAATTCCTTTGGTCACCAGTTTGCGGGGTTAAGTGTTGAGTTAAGGTTTTATTTCATGAATAAGAAATGCCTTGTCACATGTTCGCTAGAGGTAAACCCAAGGGTGGTGGTTGAGTTAAGAATTTAAGACAATGAAAAAGAAAGATCTAACAGTCAAGACTTAAAGTTGGCCCAGATTTAAATTATGACCACCAATTTTCTACTAGTGCCATGAATGTGACCATTGTTTTTCAAATTTGAATTTTTGATGGGTTTTCTACTACAGAAAGGACCAAAATTGAATGCTTTCATGACTAGATTTGATTTGTTTGGTGGTGCTTGCTGTTGTAGTGTGGTCCAAGGTGTTCCATGATCATTTGTAGGGGTCTGTACTATGTTTTTGTGCTTGAGGTGTGTTGCAAGTGGCTGAATAGGTTGACATTTTGGGTGTTTTTATGATTCTCAGTACCTTCTCAGTGAGATTTGTCATGATTGGAATCACTCCAGGATTTTCTTTCTCCCGATTTCCTATGTTTCTTCCCCTGTAATAAATTTGTGACTATTTCTAATGGGTTTAGTGGGTGAAACCCTAACCCTAGTCATTTGTAGCTTGTTGCAACCTGTTTTGGGTTTCCAATATGACTAGGGGGTATATATTGCAAAAAAATTTATTTTGTAAGGGTTTTTGTTGATGGTATTATACTAAGTAAGGAGAGCCTAGATTTTGGGTTTGTTTCTTTGGCATTTTGTTGCTTGGTAATGTATTGATTCTAAAAATTAATGAGAATACATTTGGATTCCTATCTCAAATCTCTGATTGTCTTCTTTTTCTAATTGTGGATTCATATATGTTAAGGTCACAACATGGATTAGCATATGGTAAATAAAGAGTATTGTGAGATTAGCTTGGAGTTCCTAACAAAGTTAGGATTAAAGCCTTTAGGGTGATTTCAATGAGTTCATTGTTAGATTGGAATTTGATGATCATATTTGGGAGTGAGGGGAGTAATAGGCAAAGCACTTACTATGAGCTCATATGTATTTGAGTTAAGGTTTTAGGTTGATATGTGTTATTTAGTGACTCTTTTCCCTGGGATAAGGCATTGATCCATTCTTTGGAGGCAGTCCATCATCTTCAATCACACACACATAAATTAAATGATAAAATCTTTCAATCAGTTAGTAAGCAGTATAGTTGTATATTGTTTTGAGACTCCTTTGAAGAAGTGAGTCAAGGGTACACCCACCTGAGCATCAAGGCTCAAAGTGTAGGAGGATCTATTTGATCCTTGTTAATTGGCCCTCTTCCTTGTAGACTTTGGAGTGGTGATAGAGTCAAAGTTATATTAAAGTATCCATGAAAGTATAAATCTTCAAGTTGAAGATCAAAGGGAACTCCCAATAGTAAAATTAATGGAATAGTTAATATTTTTGTACATGGTTGATAAAATATAGCATATGGATTGAATTGAAGCTTACATGCAATACTTGTATTAATTTATTTTTTTGGAAAGAGGAATTTTTTTTTTGAAGTTTAAATATCATTAGCTTTCTATAAACAAGTATTATAGATCTAGCTTACTATTGTACAACTCAAATAAGGCACTTCTTTAAGTCATTATATCCAAGGGAATCCGTGAATAGGAAACCTTAGAAAGAGACCTAAAGCTCTCTATGTATGGAGTTGCAAGATTATTTAAAGTTTGCTCTTAGCTAGAGCTATTAAGCTATGACCTTGCTAGTCAACCAGACAACGAGAGATTCAAACGAAGACAAGGGAAAGAATGCCAATATCTCCAAGAATCAAAATGGAATGCAATGAAAAGCTATACTATGAATGAAAATGGAATCTAAGCTATGAAAAGAAATATGCAAGCTATACTATGGAAATGAAAGAACAAGCTAAACTATGAAAGGAAAGATGCAAGTGTTACAAATCCTTCCTAATTAGACTAGATGAAGTAATCTAAAGCATAAAGGAAATCTATACTATGAATGCCATGATAATGGAACTAGAATGCAAGAGATAAACTATGAAAGCATGTAAAAATGTAAGCCAAGAATGCTCCAAATCTTTAAAAGCTCCAAAGTGACCTAGAAAACCTGCAGCATAACATTAGTATTAAAAAATGCATATGCAAATGAGGAAGAGAGCTCTCCTTTTAAAGGAATTGAAAAGGAATGGACCATGGAGATTAAGAGGAAAAATATTTAATCAAGGGTGGAGCTTGAAATAGGAGCAATCCATGTGCACAAATATCCTCCAATGAGAAAATAAGAGTTGACTTTTGTGTCCATATGAGACAAAAAGTGATTTTCTTCTTTTCATAAAATAAGAATAATGCTTTATTTGTCCAACTTAGGATAAGAGGAAAAGTGGGGGATTTTTATTTATTAAAAGGGGAGGAAATTCCTTTTAAATAAATAAAGACTTTAGGATAAAATGGTTAGCCCAAAGCAAATAATTGAAAATGATAGGATTTGATCAAGGAAATTGATATAATTGAAAAATGTTAATTTTTGAAAATATTGATTCAGGGATTTGATAAATTGTTGAACAGGGGCCCAAAGTCTAGGTGACCATTTTAGGGTGCATAAAACTATAAATTGAGTAAACTAATAGCTTTAAAGGTTAGCATTAGGGCTAATGGGTTCATCTGTGATGGGGTACAAATCATCGAACTAGTACAGGTGTTTGAATGTTTGATGAAGTACACCCCAATTGTATGTGTCAAGATTAGTAGTTGGGTAGAGTTTACAAGTGGTTTGGGTCCATGTAGGTATTTGTTCTCTTACAATATTTCTTATATGTTCATGCATGGGCATAGATAAATAACATCCCGGTGGTCCCCATCTTTGTATGACCTATTGGTTCCACAATGTGTTTGATCTTGATGCAAAATGCAAGCAGTATATTTGACCATGATAGCAAAGGTTTTGTAAAGTTGTTGTATTGGTGTGTGGAGCTTGAAGTAGTTTCTCTAACCATAATTGTCATGTGCCATGTATCAAAGAGGAGTATTTGGTTTTAGATGGTATTGATGCTAGTTGAAACCATATCTCGCTTGGGATATGATGAACATCCGTTGGATTGCATGTTTCACAAGTCTGTGATTCTGATATATATGGATCCCTATAAAAGTGGTGAAAATTTCCTTGTGATATTGGACGATATGTTATTAGTCATCTTTCTTATAGTAAGCTTCTTGCAAACAATTTGAAATTCTTTCTTCTTCATGTGTCCTATTCAAATGTCCACATGCTGAAAGAAGTCATCGATTACAATTGTTCTCTGGGTATGTGCAAGATCATGAGGGGCCAAAAAGTGGTGATGTTAGTTCAAAACTTTGACAATGTAGCTGACGACTTTTTTTTCATCCAAATTTGATAAAATGAAAAGGGTATCTTAAGGAGATTATCAGCTTTCTATCAATATAATTGTTGTCAAATTTTGAATTCGGTAAGTAATTATTAGTTATTTTCTAATTGAGCTACCTCTAAAGTGCTGATTTATATACTGATTAAAAAATGATTATAACTTTTAGAAGGTATAACATTTTTAAAATCCAAAAAATGTGTCACATTCTATGCTTCGCCTACTATAAGGAAAAATAAATAAAATTTGAATTTTTAAAGTTTTGAATGAGTTAAGGTGGTCAAACACAGGATTTTTTTAATTTTGAAAACGTTGTAGCAATAAATTCATAATTAATTATTTTTTTGGAATAAAATTACAAACAAATATGTGTCACATCCAGGCATGAGTCTACTACTTATATATAAAATCTTATAATAAAATATTATCATTTGATTATGATTAAGGTGGTCAGACATACACCTACTTCTTCTTTTTTTCCTGAAATTTTTGTACTGCTGCATTGAAATCTATACTTTTCACCAATCATACTAACTTTTTTCTCAAAAAAGTCCTAGTAGTTTAGAAACTACATTCAATTTTCTATAGATTCTATTCTTACAACTTTTTGATATTAGGTTCATAGCTAGTTAAAATTTTCACGTCAAGTTGACTAACCCTGATTTGCTGATTTTTCATTGCGACTTAAGGGCATAGTTTGGCCCCTCATGATCTTGCACATACCCCTCTATCATAACATTTCTACAAAGTAGTTCAAAAATTATTAATAAGCATACTAATAATGCCATAGTAAAATATTTGTATAATTTACATTCAATTTCAGATTCAAATTGTAATTAAAAATACTTAGCATTTACTTTTAAATGGAAAACTACTATTTTGTAGAGGGTGAGATTGGTTCTTGTACAAATTTCAAAAAATTATAAATCAAATCTAATATTGTGTAAATGAAAACCAACTAAATCTAGGTCATATTGTGGTGTCTCACAAACAAAAAAATTATGTAGAAGTAATAACCAATTTAAAATGAAAGACAAATATTTGTCCATACACCTTTATTAGAGAAATAATTGTGTATATTGTATACCTTCAAATTGGTAACCATTTTGGGAGAGGTAATTTAACAATCAAATTCTGGGTGCGACTCTGTATGGGTAGAGCATTGGATTTCTAACCCTAATTTAGGCCTATAGATAATAATCACCCCTCTAACTTTTATATTCAACATTTTTGGGTTGTTGAAGATCTATTTTTTGCCAATATATTGGTTCAAATGAACTTCATCATATTGCTAGGTATCTCTATTATTGTAAATATTTTTCCCAATGAACTTAGGTAAATAATTTTCCATATGAAAATAAACAAAATTTGTAGGAAATGGAGGAGGGAAGAAGGGTCGAGAATGAATGAAAGTACCGTAAGTTTGTTAAAATCCCAGATGTTGTTGTGAGTTCCCTTTAAATTCCCTGTTGTTGTGTGCTTCCCCTCAAGTTTCCTTGAAGTATTTTATTTGCAAGTATTTTAATCCTCAGAGTTATTGACAATTTATAGAACAAGAGGGTGGTATTGTAGAGTGTATTGCACATGAAACAATAACTACAGGAGATGATATTTATGGGAATGTAATTAATGCGATGGGATGGATTTGTGCATAGGCAGGTTTACAATACTTATCTATGTACTACACCATCATTAGTTGAATCAGTGATGGGTTAAATAAATGGTTTTAAAGTATGTTCAATATGAAAAGTCTGCAAGAAATTATCCTTTTAATATTTGAATGTCAGCTTCAGCAAATGCAAAAAATGTCCATATACTCTTGCACTAGGTTTTTTTGCCCTCAATAGGGATTTTATTTTCTAAAATACCCTAAGTATGCCCTAGATCTTTATATTTCCAAGTTACTTTTTGAGGAACTTAAAGGGTCACATATGCACATGGTCATTTATCTTACCCAGTGTGTGCTGAATCTCATAACATGTTTGTTAAGTCTTCAAACATTCGGTGATTTAGCAACAAAGCCTGGTCTTTAATTTTATCTTTGTCTTTCAATCGCTTAATCTGCAGTTTTAAATTGATAGTTAATGATTTGATCTAGCGATCTGATGACAATTCAATATCTAATTCATGTGATTCTTGGTAGTTTCCTCTAAACATATGGCAACGCAGCGTAGTGGTTTCCTCCCATTCGCTAAACATAACGATGAATTGGTAAAGTGTTCAACAATTACCTAAGAGCCGTAGATGAAGATCAGGATCAATGGTTAGTATTATATCTTAGTATTAATTTTGCAGTGTATAATGGATTCAGTGTTGAAGTGAACAATGTGTTCGCTCAATCTCCAAGACTCGGTAATTAAGGGAAAATTATTAAGAGATTCAACAATCAAGGATGAGTTATTCTTTAGTCACGTAATCTCTAAATACTAAGATAGTAGTAAAGATAAGATATTCAGTGATTTATCAAACACATTGTTCTCTTAATCTCATATAGGTGAAGCTTAGAGACTTTTTATCTAGCAATCTAGTGACAAAGGGAAAAGGTGATAAGCTAATGATTTTTCCATTTAGTGAATAAGTGCCTAAAGGCTATTGCTGAGTCTGGAGATAATTTGGTTAAGTCTTAAAGCATCCAATGGTTCAGCTTTAGCCATGGATAATAGTGAAGATCAACAGTCAGCGTGCAATCTCAGAAAAGAACAAAGGTTAAGGTTTTTATTTAGTGATTCAAAGATAATGATGTTCGTTGAGTCTCCCAATATAGCCAAGGTTAGTATAATCTTTCAGAGATCATGAGAATAAAACAGTCGCTAGATCTCAAGGTCAAATTTGAGTTAAGTTTTTCATTCAAATATTTTGTCAATAAAGATTTTAGTTGCTCAATCTTGTGATGTAACTAAAGTTAGTGGAATTATCTGGAGATCACGTGAAGTCTTTCAGTCACTCAAACTCTTGATAAATGATGAGTTAAAATGAGGGTTATGAGATGATTGAGGGTTTTTGTCAGTACTCAAGGGTTTTTGATGATGACACATTAATCATTCTTTTTCTTTCTCTGCAATTTTTAAATATAAGTTGTCAACATCTTACATTACTACTAGTTATTTTTCAAAATTGGTGTTATGTAGAGTTAAATGCTGACATGACTGAAAGAATATTTCAATGATCTTGATAACTCCTATGCATTAAATGATCAAGGTTATATTAACGAGACAATCTTGCATTTACACTTATCAATCTTTAGAAGAGCAATTGACATTTTAGAGCAATAGAGATTTCCAAGCAATCACAGTAATTGAGTTGTAGAGAAAAGTTGCAGAGCCAAGTATTGAAAAAAGAATTGCAAAGATGAGCCATGCTGAATCAAGCAAAAATTCTTCCAGTGGGGAAGGAAAAGAGCAGGGAGATGAATAGAAATGAAAGCCCAATTTCTCTGATGAATTCATCGAATTGCTCCAAGGATCAAATCATAATAGGAAGGCAAGTGATGAAGTATTCATTGATGAAATGGAAAATTGTAGGGATTCCGATACCCCTTCTTACTCTAGTTTTATGCTTTTTAATTACTTCTATATGAATCATGATAGACCCATCCCAATCTATAATGCATGGGTTTTAGGCATGGCCAAATTGATAGTCCCAGATATTTTTATAGATGTTGACCTCATGTATGAGCTGGCCAGAAATTATGATCCCATATCCAAGACCATTAGGAAAGGTGACCAGTCTACATTAGTCACTCTTGATAGGGGATCCTTCATGAAAGCCTTTGATATCTATGCTTCATCATCTACATATATTGATTTGAAGAAGGAGAAATAAAAACATGAAGGCCAATTAGGGCTTGTAAGGAGCCAAATGGCCAGACATCTCCCTAGAACTGGTAAATATGTATCCCCTCTCCCACCCCACATGAATTATCCATATGAGTATAAAGAGCTAAATTTATACATGAAGTATCTGGCATATGGGCTGTGTCGAGTCTTGGGGATAGATGGAGATGCTGAAAGATTGCCAGTTGATCTACTGATGATAATTTTGGATATTCAACATTCACATGCAAATACAGACTATGATTACATCCAATATGTAATCGATAGGATAGATGAGGGTCTGTCATGTATCAAGGAAATAAAGAAGCTAATTAAATTCATGCATTATTCTTTGTTAATGCATCTAATTGTGTATTTCAATACTTATAGCTTTAATGTGCAAATACTAAGACCAAGGATAATGTTTGAGGGACAACCAACCCTCTACAGTTCTGGTTGAGGGTATGGAAGTATACTTCCAATGAAATTTTTTTTTGTTCTTTACATAATTGGATAGTTCACCCACTTTTGAATATGATGGAAACAAACATTGTGAGACTTCCTTTTTCGGTGCTCAAACTCCTAAGACCTAAACAATTTATCAACACATGGGATAAAGGCCATAATTGGGGAGATTTTTATCTAGCTCATAATTTTACATTGATTAGGGTCTATGGTTTCCCACAACTCCCTCATATATTACCAATATATGTACCACCAAGGATAGCCCATTTGGATTTTTTGTGGTAGTTAATGTGGACTGATAAAGAACATTTGGCACCACATAGGAAGGGAATTTTTACTCCTCGAAAGTTCAGGATAGGGAACTTTTTGACTGGAAAAAGGGAACTACCACAGGTTAGTTTGTTGTTAAATCATTACAAGATGATTACTTATATATGTATGTATGTAGATCTAGAGGATTTCCTCAAAAATGCGAGAATGCTTCTTATCCCAAATATTGGTATAATAAGAAGTCATGAGGGATGTGATGAAGAAGATGTGATTAGAAACATGATGGATGAGGATGAAATTGTTAGAGTTGATGAAAAGCAACCCACAGCTACCAAGAATCTCAGCATGCAAACACCTGTCATAGAAAGAGAAAAAAATCTATGGAGGCATGTAATCACAGATATGAGAAAGAGAAGCCATGATTGAGAAAAATAAATGAGAGAGAGAATCTCAATACAATAATCTATTCTCCATTATGATCCAATAAGTGAATGAATAAAATACAAAGAGGGAATCCTTATAAAAGGATATCGAAACCCTAAAGAATAATAAGATGCCTAAGTTTAACTTAAGTGTAGAGTATAATAGACTAATAATTAAATAAATAAATTATTAGCTATAATATGACAACTCTAACACCCCCCCTTAAGTGTAACTTAGGGAGAAGCTAAACAACTAAGGACT
This sequence comes from Chamaecyparis obtusa, assembly GCA_027943335.1. Classification (NCBI taxonomy): domain Eukaryota; kingdom Viridiplantae; phylum Streptophyta; class Pinopsida; order Cupressales; family Cupressaceae; genus Chamaecyparis; species Chamaecyparis obtusa. The sequence continues at coordinate 579,592 of BSBK01010217.1, read as the reverse complement.
AAAAGATGCATGAAAACAAAATGCATGAAAGAACTATGGGTCCCATCAACTAGGCCTAATTAGGTACCCAAATACAAGAAATAAACTAGATGAAGGAAACAAAGCCTCCAATCTAGGGAAAGTCCCAAAGAAAAGAACAAGAAAGAGAATGTATAGCATCTCTGAAGCATGAAGCTGTAAACACTATCAGAAGTAACTGCTAGAACCTCCATTGAAGAAGTACATGATCAGGTAGAGAAGACAAAGTCTGAAGAGCTGATCAATCAAAGATGTGGCCTCCAAAAGTAGGAATGAATGACTGTCTATATAGTAGATGATCCATCTCACCGAAATGCATAGGTGCCTAGCCACTGCATCTGCCTAGTACATAGGAACAAAAATTGTATACGTAGATCACTCAAATGAACCAAGGAAGCAATAGAACCAATAGGTTAACCCCCCCATAATGATGAACAGAGAGAGGTATGATAGGAACACTGAAATGCAATGTTAGAAACAAATGCAAGAAGAAGAATCAGGAACAGCAACAGTGCAAAAGAGGGTACAAACATAGGATAAAGGGCAGTGTCAAAGAAGAAGAATTGATCTTCTAGACATGCAACATGAGGCTAATGTCATGGAAGGGACACTCACTTGAGAAAGGTAGATGAGCACAAAAGGAAAGACATCATAACCCCCTCATGGCACTTTATAATGGAGTGCGAGTACAAACAAACACAAGGTGAACAAGATCCCACATATGCAAAAGCAGACACTTTATCTTAGTGCATTTATAGAAAAGAGAATGCTACATAAGAGAAGTATACAATGCTCAGAATGTGATGCCCAAAAGTAGGGTCAAAACACAACCAACAAATTTTTTTTAAAAAAGGTGATAAAGTTTCCTACGTTCATGATGCGGTTAAGAAAGTCTATGACGAGGCTTCAAAAGAATCAGGTGAATAACCTCAACAATGTTGTTTCCATAAGATACTAGCTGAGAATCAATAAGGAGAAGATTGATGAACAACTTGTCGATCGAGATTGTCGTTTGACGAACTAGAAAATTCATAAGTTGACTAAGAGGAAATGGTTGACTAAAGTTTACGTCATTCCATTAATAGGTCAATCAACTTTCAAAATAATTAAATTAAGTCCAATTCGATAAAGGAGTTTAAACTGTCCGTTTCCGAAATTATAGAATATACATGAATTTATTTATTAAACGAATTAATAAATTGGGAAATATAAACTATAGATCTGAATCAATAATTATATTTAATTATTATATAATATTAATTAATAATTATAAAATATTAATTAAGTAATATAGTTATTATTTAATTAATAAATTATAATATATTAACTAATAAATAATACATGCTTAAAATTAACAATATTGAACAAAATGGAATAACCAATTACTATAAAAATTACATTGCATAACATATTATCTTTCTACACTAATAATAAATCCATATATGCAAAAATAACAAAATATCATAAAATAATTCATAACTTTATTATCCACTAAACTAACTTAATAACTATCTAAACATCTAAATTAACTACTAACTAAACTAACTTTACTAAACTAGCCTTTTTTCCCTACTCCTAGCTCCCTAAAACCCATCACATCCCCCCATTCACACTTCCCCACACTATGACAAGGAAAGGGTACGCAGCTTTAAGAGGGGGAAGGAAAATGTTTAAAGTTTTAAACTTTCCCCAAGGTTGCGTGAGTTTGGGCTTGGAAGTGGTGGTCAACTTCCACCATAAATTCCAACATCTAATAAAGTATGGTGCAGATTTTTTTAACAGCCTTGTCCTTACAAACAATGACTCATCCTCTTTGAAATGCCTCCACTTACAAACTTCCCAAAGTCCAACGTGGGGTTAAGGATTTAATAGGTATTTTAAAATATATATTTTTTGTTTATATTATTAGAAACATCATCATCCTCTGCGTGGGTTTAAGAGTAGACAAAGAGATAAGGGGAAATTAATGAGGTAAGGGGTAGTTAAGTTTGGAGAGATATTTTATTGGATATTATATTAGTTTTTATATTAGTTATGAAATTAGGTGTCTTGTTTTATATTTTAATAAGACTGTGGTAAGGATTTTTGTATGGGATTTCTATCCCATACAAAATCCAGAGAGCAATTTTTGTTCCTATCTTTGGGGTCTTAGTTTCTAGATTCTACTCTAGGTTCTTCCTCCTCTGAGTTTTTCACTTTTGCACTCTAGCAGATTACTATGGTTCTATAGGTCTTGGAATCTTTGCTTCTATTCTTCTGGCTCACCCTTCTTTCTTTCTTCTGAGCATTGTATACTTCTCTTATGTAGCATTCTCTTTTCTATAAATGCACTAAGATAAAGTGTCTGCTTTTGCATATGTGGGATCTTGTTCACCTTGTGTTTGTTTGTACTCGCACTCCATTATAAAGTGCCATGAGGGGGTTATGATGTCTTTCCTTTTGTGCTCATCTACCTTTCTCAAGTGAGTGTCCCTTCCATGACATTAGCCTCATGTTGCATGTCTAGAAGATCAATTCTTCTTCTTTGACACTGCCCTTTATCCTATGTTTGTACCCTCTTTTGCACTGTTGGTGTTCCTGATTCTTCTTCTTGCATTTGTTTCTAACATTGCATTTCAGTGTTCCTATCATACCTCTCTCTGTTCATCATTATGGGGGGGTTAACCTATTGGTTCTATTGCTTCCTTGGTTCATTTGAGTGATCTACGTATACAATTTTTGGGATAAAGGGCAGTGTCAAAGAAGAAGAATTGATCTTCTAGACATGCAACATGAGGCTAATGTCATGGAAGGGACACTCACTTGAGAAAGGTAGATGAGCACAAAAGGAAAGACATCATAACCCCCTCATGGCACTTTATAATGGAGTGCGAGTACAAACAAACACAAGGTGAACAAGATCCCACATATGCAAAAGCAGACACTTTATCTTAGTGCATTTATAGAAAAGAGAATGCTACATAAGAGAAGTATACAATGCTCAGAAGAAAGAAAGAAGGGTGAGCCAGAAGAATAGAAGCAAAGATTCCAAGACCTATAGAACCATAGTAATCTGCTAGAGTGCAAAAGTGAAAAACTCAGAGGAGGAAGAACCTAGAGTAGAATCTAGAAACTAAGACCCCTTCCATTGAAAAACTCACTGAACTAACTTTTTGACGATATCTGGTTTGCAATGTTAGAAACAAATGCAAGAAGAAGAATCAGGAACACCAACAGTGCAAAAGAGGGTACAAACATAGGATAAAGGGCAGTGTCAAAGAAGAAGAATTGATCTTCTAGACATGCAACATGAGGCTAATGTCATGGAAGGGACACTCACTTGAGAAAGGTAGATGAGCACAAAAGGAAAGACATCATAACCCCCTCATGGCACTTTATAATGGAGTGTGAGTACAAACAAACACAAGGTGAACAAGATCCCACATATGCAAAAGCAGACACTTTATCTTAGTGCATTTATAGAAAAGAGAATGCTACATAAGAGAAGTATACAATGCTCAGAATGTGATGCCTCCAAAAGTAGGAATGAATGACTGTCTATATAGTAGATGATCCATCTCACCGAAATGCATAGGTGCCTAGCCACTGCATCTGCCTAGTACATAGGAACAAAAATTGTATACGTAGATCACTCAAATGAACCAAGGAAGCAATAGAACCAATAGGTTAACCCCCCCATAATGATGAACAGAGAGAGGTATGATAGGAACACTGAAATGCAATGTTAGAAACAAATGCAAGAAGAAGAATCAGGAACACCAACAGTGCAAAAGAGGGTACAAACATAGGATAAAGGGCAGTGTCAAAGAAGAAGAATTGATCTTCTAGACATGCAACATGAGGCTAATGTCATGGAAGGGACACTCACTTGAGAAAGGTAGATGAGCACAAAAGGAAAGACATCATAACCCCCTCATGGCACTTTATAATGGAGTGCGAGTACAAACAAACACAAGGTGAACAAGATCCCACATATGCAAAAGCAGACACTTTATCTTAGTGCATTTATAGAAAAGAGAATGCTACATAAGAGAAGTATACAATGCTCAGAAGAAAGAAAGAAGGGTGAGCCAGAAGAATAGAAGCAAAGATTCCAAGACCTATAGAACCATAGTAATCTGCTAGAGTGCAAAAGTGAAAAACTCAGAGGAGGAAGAACCTAGAGTAGAATCTAGAAACTAAGACCCCTTCCATTGAAAAACTCACTGAACTAACTTTTTGACGATATCTGGTTTGCCCAAAAAGGAGTCCGGATGACCAAGATATGGCTCCCGAAAGGAAAAAACAAACATAAAATTTGACCAAAAAAAATGCCATCAAAATGGAAAAATCAGAGAATCAAACATATCCCATTGGATTGGGCTCAAAAAGAGCTTTCTGACAATATAAAGAAGTAAAAAATCCGATACTGTATGCTCAAGATATGACCAAAAGATAACAGACAGCTCCAAAGAACAAAAAACTCAAAGAGAATGACGGTTTCTTGCATGTTAAATTTAATCATGACATGGTGATGTAGGCATATGTACTGATGATGTCAGCATGTAGGTCTGAAATACCTATCTATGTCATCTGTCAGTACCTTTTTTGGGTACACATGCAAAGTCAAAAAGTTTTACAAAAAAAACTTTTTTCATTCCAAAAAATCAAATGGATAAAAGATTTGATTTTTATTTTTATTTTTAACCCAAAAAAATGCTGCACATTTTTTTGGAAAAAATAAAAATATTATTTTTTTCATCTCAATTTGGGATGTGTGCTAGGGCCGTATGGCTCTCTGTTGAAAAATTTTGCCTCAAATTGCAAAGTTGTCCAAAATAGATAAATGTTATATGGATTCTGGGGTTTTTGGGTGCTCTGAGTGCAACGGTGATGTCCGTTTGAGCCCAAAATGACCAGAAACAAAGGTCCCCCCCTAAATCGACATAAAAAGCTTTTGAAAAACATAGATTTGAAGAACACAACCAAACCCTCTCAAATAACAAACAGGGGCATGAAGATCTAAAGCTCTGATACCATGTTGCAGTTGATGAAAAGAAACCCACAGCTCTGAAGAATCCCTCCATGCAAACACCTATCACAGATAGAGAAAAAAAGCTATGGAGGCATGCAATCATAGATCTGAGAAAGAGAAGCCATGATTGAGAGAAATAAATAAGAGAGAGAATCTTAATACAATAATCTATTCTCCATTATGATCCAATAAGTGAATGAATAAAATACAAAGAGGGAATCCTTATAAAAGGATACCGAAACCCTAAAGGTGAAAACCCTAAAGAATAATAAGATGCCTAAGTTTAACTTAAGTGTAGAGTATAATAGACTAATAATTAAATTAATTAATTATTAGCTATAATATGACAACTCTAACTGAAATAAGAAGAAAACTTACCAAATTCTATGATTTATTAAATTTGGAAGCTCAACTCAAAAACAAAGAGATTTCTTTTGGAGGATTATTCTCATACCTCCCATACTTAGCCAAAATTAACAGAATGGTAGAGATGCATGGCACTCTATCTAGCTAGTTGGAGGGATAGCTTGAAGAGAAGATGGAAGTAAAGAAGGATTATTCTTCTTATGACTATGAGGAATACACTAATGAATCTCCAAAAGGGAATAGTCCACCCCAAGGCATTAAATTCCCTATCATTGATATAACTCAGGATAATTTTGAGGTAAGAGATGTGTTTGAACCACCTCATAAGAGACAGAGACTTGAGGAAGGAGAACCCTCTCAAAGAAAGAAACAAAAGAAAGAAGCTGACAGGATCAAAGCTTTAATGCTTGGTGATACATCATATCATCACCATTTGAGGAAGAATGTTAGAGAAGGAAAGAAGATAGCCACACAAGAGGAAGTGGAATTACCCTTGTTGCTTGGTCAAGATGAAAGGGAAATGTATCAGGAAGAATTACTCAATGATGATCAATTCATCAAGAGTTTAGAATTCAAGAATTTCCTTATATGGAAGAAGAAATGGGAGATTTCAAAAAAAGTAACTGAGGGCAGTACTCTGGAAGATGAGGTACTAAAATCCCTAGTAGCATATGATCTAGAATTTGAAAATATTACTATGGAAGAAGCTAGGAAAATGGTTAAGTCTAGTGGGATGGTCTTAGTGCAGGGTTGGGACCTTACATTAGCTTTCATCATAGATCAACTCAGAAAGAAACCTGAGGGAAATCTATCTTAAGAGGCCCAAATTGGAAACATGATAAGAGGGAGTGGATATGACCCTAAATCCCAAGCCTTAGCAATGTGGTCACTTGCACCAAGAACCCAAAAGCCATCTGTAATCAGCATAGAAGGTAAGATGGAAGGGGACAAGATCATCTGGACTGTTCAAAACACTAGTGATCTAGAAGTATCTAAGGTAGTGACTCACTTTGCACATCTGAATGAAGCCAAAATAGATCAATTATCAAATAGATATGCAAGTTTATTTGAGAGTTTAGTAACTATAGCAAAAGATAGGGATCAAGGACTAATGAAAAACAAAGTCCTAGAAAATGAGTTGGAAGGGTTAAAGGTAAAGCTTGAAGAACTTTCTAATTCAATTCCTCCTCTAGCACCACAAATTGAAGCTACAGTTAAAATAGTGATAGAAATTCCTTATGAATTGGCAGGAACTTTAGAAAAGGACAAGCTGGATGTAGCTCTCAAGGCATTCAATGATGTATTATAACATAGGCATGAGGAAATTAAAGGAAAAATGGAGTCAGTTAATAAATCATACTCTATGTTGCAGAAAACAAATGACATCATCAAAGATACAATGGCTACTCTAGAGCCACTTTTCAAGATCTAGTCTGGAAGAGAATCTTTGTTTGAAAAACTTGAAGCACTACAACCTTATAGGGAAAATATTCCAGAATCACTCATTGAGGTGGGAGAAAAGATAGAACAAATTGGCACAACTTGGGGATTCTTCAAAGGCAAGGCCAATCAGATAAGAACCAAAATGAATATGTTTGGCCTAGGTTTTAGCAAGTTCCTTCCTCCAATTTTTACAAATGATGGTAACATTATAGAAATTGAGGAATGGAAATCAAATATCAATCAAATGGTGATTAAACAAGAGAAATTTTTTAAGAATGATGGGTCCTTAGATATTGATAGGTTCAACAACATTTTGGATGACATGTTCAAAATAGAAAATGAATGTACCAAATTTGTTGTTGACACAAAGGCTATCACTGACTCAAGATGGGATAAGAAGATCAACCAGTTACAGAGCCTGAAAAATCTACACCTAGCCATTAGAAGAAGATGTAGATACATGGAACAACAATAATAAACCTAAGAAGAATAAACCATCAATAATTGATGTAGAAGAAATAGAGGAAGAGTGAATTCAAACATTGCACCTGATATATGAGCATAGGGAGAGTAATTACTATAAAGAGGATGATGTAGATTAGCCAGATGGTCGTCATCATTCACATAACAACTTTGGAAGTTACTCTGAATACCAATAGACAAAGGTGCAACTCAAAGGGAATTCGCTATGAGAAGAAATAGTTTTTGGCATCATTTCCTTCATTTCTGTTTCATTTTAAATATATTTTGTATTCTATTACAAGTCACTATGAAACCCATCTAAAGCTTGTTGGATCCTTTTTCTAAAACATTCCAAGATGGCTAGTCTATATATATAGTAAGTTCTAAATGGTTGTAAGGGAGGTGAAATAATCAGTGTAATAGGAGTTTCTAGATTTAGTGTCTTGATTTTGATGAATCTTAGCTTTTGAATGGACTGATACAGGAAATTTATCAATGAAAATATAGTGAAGTTCCTTGTATATTTTTTGTTGTCTTCATATATGAATTTGATTTCTTTGTGTATTTAATATGTAAGGGAATTTTAGATACATCATTCTACAAAGTAGATAGTGGGGTTGAATCTTAAATTCCTTTCAAGGGAAGGGTAAATCTTGAGTGATGTCTCAAAGATTTCAATATATGTGCATGAATTTGATGATATAATGTATACATGAGAGGATAATTTGGATGGCTTTTTATTTGAACTACAAATTTTTCTATATATGTATATTTGTTGACTTTGATACCCTAGGATTTGGCATTGATCATTACTTAGGTTGCACTGTTTCACCATCAAATCAAAATGAATAATGATTTACTTTAAATTTTTTTTGAAATTTATATGTTTATATCTGTATTGAGAATATAGATAACTATTGTGTTATTTGGAGAATTGAATGTGATAGGTATACCCTCTTGTTGCTGAGAGCTCAAAGTGAATAAGGCTTGAGATCCTTGGTTTTTGATTAGTTTTGATCATCTGTAGTTTTAGGTACTAACACATTGTGTTAGAAAATATTAAGAAAAATTGAATAGATGTTGATACCAAAATAAGATCTATCTTGCAAGTTACATATGTAAAAGGTGGTCAATTAAAATATAGCAGTCACACTATTTATTTTCTTGAAGATGTTTCTATTATCACAACATTCTTGCCTAGATGTATAGATGCATTGGATATAATAATTGTTAACAAATAGAGTATAGGTATTCAAAAATATAGTTTTTATGTTAATAGATGTCATGTTTATTAAGCGTTGAAATATAAAGCATTCAATGACCCATATTATAGGGATGTACAATTAGATGAAAATGCTCTAGCATCATTTCCCTTACAATCTACTAATATTTTTAACCTTTTTAATGCATTGGAAAATAGTCATCCAATTGAAGACAACTCATCCAAGTTTTATGCGATAGAAGAAAATGCATTTGAATTTCTATATTTCTTGCAAAGAACCTAATAATTCTTGTGAAGAAAATTCATATTTACGCATACTTATATTTTTTTATGATTATTTTTATGTATGATAGGTTAATGCTCAAGAAAGTTGACACTTTCAATTATGTAGTAGATATCTTAGTTATTTTAGAATCACATATAGGAACTTTTGGTATGTACATCTCATTGACAACTAAAATTTTGAATATTATTTAGCCTAAATGCTAGAGATACCAAATGGTCTGATTTACACAATGTCATTCCATTCAATACGCTAAGAAATCCATCTATGGTTACAAGATAGAAAAATACAAAATAATATTCAAAATCCTCATCTAATAGTTGTGTATATGCATCACAGATTCACTACATTTCGAGAGAAAACATCATAATTAACACATATAGTTAAGGGTGAACCTAAACATACAACAACTCATAATGATGAGTGAATAAACTTCCATAACATTCATATGCTTTCCATTTGGAGAGGAAATATAGATTGACAACTAGTTCTTTCAATTGATTGAAGTATATCTAATTCATTTAAATCTATAGTTATGCCTGGATATAATACACATAAAACTTTCCATTGATCTGGTACACTATCTTGCATTGTATCTGCATTTGTTGAACAATTTCTAGGATGATCTGCTTCTTCTGCCTTTGAATTATACTACATAATGATAAGGTAGCATAGATTCTACATTTTTTCAATTGATATGTATGGATTATCTTTGGTTTAATACCTAATTACAAATATAGAGTTAACGAAACATGATTTACTTGTAAATGTTTAATTTATTAGGTATATAAATAAGGTAAAAATTATTTTACTAATTTATTTCATTTACTTTAAATTATAAATGACATAGAAGATTTAACTATATTTAATATTTTTTAATATAAATGTAACAAATAAAAATTTTCATATCCAAACATATCTAATTCATTTAAATCTATAGTTATGCCTGGATATAATCCACATAAAACTTGCCATTCATCTGGTATACTATCTTGCATCATATCTACATTTGTTAAAGGGTTTGTAGGATCATTTTTTTCTTTTGGCTTTGAATAATACTACATAAAAATAAGGTAGTATAGATTCTGCATTTTTACAATTGATATGTTTGGATTATCTTTGGTTTAAGACTTGGTTGCAAATGTAGAATATAGGTAGAATATATAATTTTATTGCATGACAACTATACATAAATTAGATTGGTAATTTTCAAAATTCAACAAAATAAAACCAAAGTAAATGAACATTTTGGTTTTGTTTACATATCTTGGTCATGAAATTTGGTTGAAATCTAGATAATTGGATTCTTTTAGTCAAAGAGTATCATACTAAATTGTGTTACCATTATGTTAACGCATTTAAGTGTGTTTCTTCTTCTTTATGTCTTGTAATATGTGGGCTTAGCTGCATGCATGAATATCTTACAAAACTGAAAGTTGGATGGATGTGAAGTCCTAAGAGTTCATGAACTCTTGAAAGAGCTATAAAGGTTAATCCTTGTTGTTATGTGCTTCCAATGTCAATTGTTTCCTTTTGAAGTGAGAGACCCTATGACTTGTGTATTGTTAATGCCCATGACATTCATAGGTATTTGATGATGGCAACACCTATTAATTGGTGTGATAGGAATATTCTTTGGATTAGTCTCATCCCAAGCTAGACCAATATAATTAATAAACTGAACTACAACTATCAAGGGTAGTTGTGGAGGCTTTTCACCATCATTATATACAATTTATTTGAATTTTCCTGTAGCACCATTAACAAGCCCTTTCTACATCCATAGATTAGTACATAACATAACTTGTTGCCATGTACATAAGAGAATGTGAGATTGAAGTTGTTCTTCATCTACATTTGAACTATCAAAATATTTTTGTTTTTTTTCTATCGAAATAGCCACAGGTTGTTGTAGAGACAATAACATACACTTATTATGGAGGGCTACCATTTCATTACTTGGAAAAAGGTTTAATTTAGAATGGAAATCTTCTTGTTCCTCTTTACTGAGAGCAGTACTTATCCGTGACATGAGAAGATTCCAATATGCAATTGTTGGTTTTGCACTTCTTAGATTTAAAAGAAGAGAATGGAATTGTACCTAAATTTATTTGTGTTACCAATTTGATGAAATTTATCTTGTAATGTGATTACTTTTCTAAATGATTTCCATAGTTGTCCACTGTATGAATTTGAAGCATACATTGGAATGTCTTTAACTGAAGGAAGCTAACCTAAATCACCAAAAAGAATCATTGAAAATCCTCCAAAAGGAATATGGTTTCTATTTGGGAATGCTTCTCTCAATCTTATATCAATTCTCTCAAATAATTTAGGACCAATAAAACTCATTTCATCTATAATAATATATTGAACATAATACATATTTTCCTATCACATTGTCAGTAATTGATCTTGTAGTTGTACCATTTCTTTGATTGGAATTTGTAGAGCAGAATGAATTGTAGATGTCTTGATGTTAAATGCTACAACCCCTATCGGTGCAAGAAGTAGAACAGGTGACTGTCCATTGGTTGCTGATTGTGTGAGAGTAGCTTTGATTTGAGCAATCATATGAGATTTTCCAGTGCTAGTAGTTCCTTGTACAATTAGCTATAATGGTTATTGTATAGTACTTGTATGTTTATGGGATATAATTATATCATATACTTTTTTTTGTTGGACAGACAGTTTATAATGAGATCTCTCATTCATAACTAGATTCTATTGAAATATTTATTGATTTGATTGAATGAAATTTGTAGATGTTTCTTTTTGTGAAGGAGTAATATTAATTTCCATCCAATTATTTTCTGAATTAAATTCTCTATATCCAAGCATATCTAAATCATTTAAATGTACAGGTATGCCTGGATATAATCTTGCTAAAAATTTCCATTCATCTGGTATATTATCTTGCATTGTATCTGTATTTGTTGAAGGGCTTGTAGGATCATCTGCTTCTTCTACCTCTGAATGTGATCTTCATATATGCCATTCCTGATATGATATTGAAAAAGATTCCCATCATTCTATAATTCTTTCATCTGATGTTGCAAAATATACTTCAATATTGTGGAATGGTTTGTATAATAAAAGTTCAATTCATCAAAATATTAGATAAGAAATGTCCTCTTTGGAAGGGATACTGATGAATCTAGGTGAGACTCTAACTATAGAAGGTGATCTTCTTTATTTTAGTTTGTCTTGCATTTGATTAGGTCTAAATGTTTATCTTTTGGTTATGTCAATAAAAGAAAACATTTCTAAATTTTTTGGATGTGCCATATAAGATTCTATTTGGTTATGGTATAAACTTGTTGGCATGTCTAATATAGGTAGACATTGAAGGTTTTTTTGGTTCACATTCAAAGATACAAATTGTCTACTACATAAGGATAAGGGAAGCTTTTGTAGTAGGTGGAAGGTTTCTTGGGCACCTATATCATGGTCAACAAGATTTTCAAGAAGCATTCTTTGAAGTGCAGCTGTTTCGGGCATCGTACAATTGAAATTTGATGATATTCTACATAATATTGCATGATATGTTTTTGATTTTGTCTCTGATTTTGTTGCATATTTTTCTATGTACTTGATAACTACATCAATTTAAAGAACGGATTGACAATCTATATTTCCTCTCCAAATGGAAAGCATATGGATATTATGTAAGTTTAGGTGATCATCATTAGGAGATGTTGTATGTTTAGGTTTTCCCTTATCTATATGTGTTAATTGTGATGTTTCTTCTGTGGTCCATGGATCTTTATAATGTCATACAATGACATCACCTTCCCTTCTTAAACATGTCTACAGAGAACATTTTGTGTGACATTGAACATGATTAACCAATTCATAGTAATCAGAAGCCACATCTATTGTATATATCATTTAAGTAGTCATTAGGCAAGGATCTTGAAGAGAATTGGAATGGATGCCTTGATTTCTTTGTTTCATGCTTTTTGGATTCCATGTAGATACATATTGGTCTATATAATCTAATGCATTCTGTGCTAAAAGATCATTATCCCATTCTAAATTTTGAAAATCTAGTGCATGTGGTAACCAGATGAACCCATGAATATGTGGAGAACCTCTCTTTCTCCATTCAGACTTGATATATATTTAAGTCAGTAAATATAAGATGAAATTACATACAAATGAATAATATTTTAAGTAGATTGTTTACCTGTACCAATAGTCAATTCAACCAAGCAGTTTCTCCAAAACTTCCTCTCAAAATGCAGTGAATCTATGATGCATATACACAGCTGTCAGATGAGGATTTTGAACAATATTTTATATTTTCCATCTTGTAGCCACAGATGGATTTGTTGGTGTACTAGATGGCATGACATTGTGTAAATCAGGCCATTTGGTATCTACAACACTTAGGGCAAAGAAAAGTGTAGGACAACCAACTTAAATAACCATATCTATTAGTTATGCTCTTCATTGATTCCAAAAACATTTAGTTCCACATATAGAAGACCCAAATCTCATAAGCTAATATGCTAATTTATCATCAAGCCCATCTCATAACCTTTGATGAAGATCTGCAATTGTTACAAGTAAAGATCTGATGCAGGGTAGGTAAGGAGGATCTAATTAAGTACAATCCAAACAAGTAGTAGAACACCACAATGTAGAATTACACAACAAGAATTGATGGAATATGGATGAAGTGACTGAGAGGGGGGGGGGTGAATCAGTCAACCATAAAAACACTTCACTATTAATTCTTTCCAGATCCCCTAGGATATCTTAATAATGTTATCTGTTTTAGCACTCGGTAAATAGATTGCAGTATCTTTGAAGATGCAGAAAGTATAAGCAATATTATCTTTAGATATTCATCAGCACATGTATATGATTGAGAAAGCAATTAAGAACACAAGAGACACAAGATTTAACATGGAAACCCAATATGGGAAAAACCACCAATGTATGTAGATACTGATTTTCACTTTTCTGAAGTGATGCCCGGTTAGAAGCCAACCCGGTAAAAGGTTACAAAACACACTGTTAGGTGTGACCTTGTTAGAGGATTTAAAACACCCTGCAAGGAGTGGCCTGGTAAGAGGTCTTGAAAACAATTCAATGGAATTGTCACCTTGTTAGAGGATTTACAATATGGTTGTTAAGCCAACTCGGTTAAGAGATTTAGAATTCACTGTTACAATGATAAGAAGGTAACAATGAAAAAGTGACCTGTATAATAATGCAACTGTCTTGCTGATTACAGATCTCTGTTCTGCATAATTCTGATCCTTTCTGATCGAATAAATCTCTGCTGTTCCTCAAGGATATCTGAACATCCTTCACAAATTCGCATATACCTTTCCTTCTTTTCTTCTGTAGATTTTCTGCTGTGTGTGCTGTATTTTTCACATTTGACCTTTTATTTATATGATTTTGGATTTGTCAAATTGACATTATAACAGTATAACAGTCGGCTGAATTAAGCAAACTCTATTTGCAAAAGTCCTTCAAGGGCCGACAGTGCTCGGTGACCATAACTTTCTATAATCTTTCGGAGACCGAGGGAACTCGGTAAACACCGACAATCCTTTACCTTTTGATAACCGACTGAACTCGGTAAACGCTATCTTTTCTTCGATGACCGAGTGAACTCGGTAAACGCTGTCTTTTCTTTGATGACCGAGTGAACTTGGTAAACGCTATCTTTTCTTCGATGACCGAGTGAACTCGGTAGACACTGCTTTTCTTCGATAACCGAGTGGACTTGGTAAGCACTAATATTCTTGTCTGGCAGACCGACTGAGCTCGGTAGAAGCAGATTGCTGTGGACTATGACATAGTGTGACATCAAAGACAATACATAATTGAGTAGTAATTTCCTTCAGACAATTATTTCCAACAATATGTTTTCAACTGAATTTTCATTCAACATGCCTGGCTGTAAGGCCTTCCAGCTTTCAGCCTATTACAATGAAATAACAAAGTATCAACAAGAAATCACAAGATCTAGGAAACCACTAACTAGTTCAGATCTGCAATAGGCAGCCTCTGATAGGAACAACCACCACAAGATCTAAACTTGTACTCACACTTCCAAGCAACCCTTTGCTGTCCTAAGCCCGTAGGCTACTAGTTCTACCACAAAGACCTAGATTCACAAATATAATTCCACTCTACTCTTCCTAATGATATAATAATCATCTACTACTCAACTAACCAAACATCTACCCAAGCTCTCAATATATACCCAGCTAAGCCATAAGTCAGCTAGTCAGGCATTTAATTACAATATAGGTCCAGACCAATAAGAGAAACCAAAACTAATGCAAGAGTGATCAAAACTTAATGTGTCTTTGGATTTAGGTCCACATATGATCCAAAAAAATTCCCTTAACTACAAAAGGCCCCATCTCATCACACAGAACCACGCAAGAAGAAACTCCACGTTTCACTTGAAAACTGCCAGAAAATAGGTCTTGGGGAAAAATAGCTGTAACTTTTGACTCATAATGAATTAGGAGTTGTGCCCTTGGGAAATTATATTAATTTAGGTCCTCTTAAATTCCTTAATAGAAAAAATATTTATTCATTAAGGATCAAGGTCGCTATGATGCGCAATCAGCACCAAAACTGCAGGAACGGCTCAGTTGGGAACACTAGCAAAAAATAGGTCCCTGAGAAATGGTCATAAATTTTTACTCATAATGAATTAGGAGTTTCTCCCTTGGGAAATGATATTAATTTAGGTCCTCTTTAAGTCCCTAAGGGAAAAAATTCTTAATCATTAAGGATCATTAGTGCCACATCCCGCAATCAGATCCAAAACTGTAGGAAAATACTACTCCAACGGCAAGGAAAACAACTCTAACTTTGAAACAGTTCATCCAATATCTCCCAAACCATGCCACCTCAAGAGCTGAAACCTTAGAAAAATCTTCCACATACATAAAGGAAAAAAATCATTTCAGTGTACATTCCAAAGATCTCCATAGATCATCACAACCCAGAAACTTAGAAAACTACCAAAAACAAAGTATTACATCCCTCTGCCAAGGAATTCCAAAAATGCTCCTACATCAGACTACCCAGATAAATAGAAAGTATGTCCCATAATTTAATCCCAAGATAATTAATTGCAATCAACTTCATCTTCACCAAAGGCTTCCAATCCCTCAAGGATAAGAAAACAAATCTGAAAATCAACCATCTATGCTTCATCCATTGAAACATAAGGATCACATGAATCTCAACAATCCAATTAGCATACCACTGATCACCACAACCAATATCAAAAACAAGAGTATCCAACTCCCCAAAAAGTGTTGGAATTAGGAGAGATAGGTACTAAGAGGGGAGGCATGAATCAGTGCCTTCAAAACTTTACTTGTAAAACCTTTCAGATCTAAAACTATAAACAGTGATAACCGACCAATATAACTTGAATATAATTGCATGAATATTTTATCCACTTAACATAAGTAAGTAAATAGCATGAAATTCATAACACAATCACATGAAAAAATTATTTTGGTAATGTAGAAACCCTTGTAAGAAGGTAAAAACTATAATGGGGATGATACCCACAAATTCTTCACTACTGCAGAGAGAAAAGGTTTGCCTATTAGGGCTACAAGTTTTGATCACTTCTGATGATCTCACCCTATTAGGAGTGACATGTTAGATTAGCTAGATCTACCTAGTTATAGGATTTTAGAAACACTACTAAAGTGTGCACTTGGTTAAGAGATTTACATAAGACTATTAAGTCTACTCTATTAAGAGATTTTATCCAAAACTCTATTACAATTGTCAGAAAGCAATAGGTGTTTATCTGCTATTTGACAATCAATTGTTTATTACAGGTCTATAAGCTTTGATAAAAATATCACCTTACTTGTGATGAATCTCTACTCTGAATATACTCGGTAGCCTCTGCTAATTCTTCTCAAACTGGATTCTACTGTACTCGGTTCTATTATGTAAAGTGATAGACTTGAAGATAGGCAAAGTGCTTCAAGTACTCTATGATTCATATATCAGCTTTGTCATAATGACGTGAACACATAAATATATAGTGTTCTATTTTTTCAACTTTAACACAATTAGGTTACACACTATAATCATAACCCTAAGATCTATGGTGTACAATAATAACCTAGATCATATATTACAAAAGATATACATTGTATTGAATGAATATCATTACATTAAATGTTCCTTGATCTTGGTAAAATGTTTTACAAACCATTGTAACTGTTTACATAGAAGAATGTGCCATTCCTGATTACTATGTCATTTCCTATGATCCTTGGTAAACACTTTGTAAACTGATTAGTGTATACTATGATGCTCGATGTTTATTGTTTGTCGGTGTCGGTGTCGATGTCTGCTGGAACTCGATAAACTGTTTGCTGCTCGGTGTATAGGCTTTACTGACTAGTCTATTCTACTTTATGTTACCAATTAGCTCATTGTAAGTAACCAACCAGTATCTATACATGCCTTTGGTAGAAATGAAAACCTTAGAAGGCTCAATAGAGATAAAAATCTCCCCCTTTGGCATTACTATCAAAACTTTGAATGTATAAAGACAAAAATCTCTATGTGACTTATATTTCCTTATATATCCACCATATACATATACACATCAAAAAATTTCTAAGTACTAAGTACTCCCCCTCGGTGCATGCTCCTAGTAATATAGTATATATAGCATCCATGTACATAATATTTGGCATAATAATGTCTGATACATTGTTTTCCCCCTTTTTGATAGTAATGCCAAATACAAAATTTGAGGTAGTATACTCACAGTTTATCAAAAATTGACTGATGGGTTTTCTTTAGTGACTCTAAGAGGTTTTCCCATTCCTCTTTCAAGTTGGTGAGAGCAATGTGCTCAAGACCGACTTGTGCATGCATGTCAAAGATGTTTTCTAACACCAAAATTTTTTGTGTTGCAACTAATAGCTCAGCTTTGACAATGTGGGCTTAAAAAATCTTCAGGTATGGAATGAGTTCAGTCTGTAACTCAATAACTTGATCTGTTAAGTGCACTTCTTGTTTCTTGAAATCTGCTATCAGTCGTCAGAGTTCCTAAACTTGGTGAATATGTTTCAGGAAAGCATGTGGCTCGGTGATAGCTGCATTGGTACTCAACTGTATTTCTTCTTCTAAGCCTTTGATCTTTTCATTGACTTCAAAAGTGAAGATGTCTAGAGTACATAGCTTCAATAAGTATTGGAAAATTGTCTGGGTGATGGATTTTGTGTCAGTAATTGCCTCAGATAATTCCACCTTAAGTATTGCCACTTCTTAGCTGATTTTCTCTCCTAATTTGTGCTTTATTTTGGATTCTTCCCTTTCTTCAATTATTTTATCAGCATCAGTGTCTGGGGTGTTGATCTTATTGGCAAGTGTAGCAAGTTGATCTATAATAGGCATATCCTCATCAATGTGTATCTCAGGTACTACTTATTGGAGGATATCCCGCACATCATTTATTAATTCTTTTCTTTTGTGCTCTTGCTTTAGTTTCTCTTGCACTACCTTTCATGAACATAATTCCCCATATTTACTTAATTCCTCAAGGCTTAGGGTCCTCGGGTCATGCTCAAGTAAAATAATCACTTCATCTAGGGTGACCGACCCTTTTCCTTTCTTCTTCTTCTTCTTCTTCTTCTTCTTCTTCTTCTTTTGTGATAGGGGTGATTTCTTCTCTATGATAGCAATGGACCTATCTCCAGTCTTTGGAGTTTCCTTCCCTATTTGCACTTGTTCTTCCTTCTTCTGCTCCTTGGTAGTGGTGGTCTCAGTTGTTGTAGTAGGAGTCTTGGTTATGGTGTTCAGTGGAATCTCCTTGGTTGCCTATGGTTCTTGTGTTTCTTTTGAGTCATTTGTTTCCTTTGGTTTTTTGGAAGGTGCCTCTGTATGTGTAGGCTCATTTATCTCTATAGGTTGTTCTATGTGTTGATTTCTAGTTGTATCTTTGTTTTTCTCAGGATCTGAGCCATCAAGTTGTACTTGGAAAAGAATTTCTACTACTTTGGCAAGTACAAGAAGTTCACCCAGTAGTGATGTAAATAGACTGGTAGTGTCTCGTGCTTCATCTTTGTTTGGTGTAATATTTACATCTTCATCATCTTGGTCATCAAGATCACCATGTGTGATGTCTACAATGAGTACATCATCATCAGTTTTATTTTCTAGTTGGATTTCAACTTTATCCGGTGCATCCTGTGAAACTTTTATTTCTTCCTTGTCCTTGGTAATATTGATTTCTTCGGTAACTAATATATTGGTACTCTTTGTCATCTTTTCTGGTCCTTCATCAAGGTAAATACCTTTGCCCTTAAAATTTTGTCTCTTCTTAGACAGGTTTAAAAATGCTTGTTGCTCAACTTTTTCTTCTGCTTTTAGAATTGATGTCCATATAGAATCTGTAGTGACATCCATATCTGCTACATTATCATCCATGATCATTAAGGCTCTATTCTTGATCATAAAGTTTTATTGGTACTTGGTCAAGTATTCATTGACTTGCCCAAAGCTTAAGTATGTGGCTACCCAAACTAGAGAGTGTTCTCTCTTTCTCTTTTTGGTGTCTAATGCAATAGCCCATTTCTCAGTAATTATATCATCCAATTTCTTTGGTAAGGCACATGCAAAATCCATTGGAACTTTCTTAAACTTTATCATCATTTGGATGATAGCCTCTTCAATTTTAGCTTGATCTTCCTTTGACATTTTGTCAAATCTATCTAGCAAAGGATCAACGAGGTCTCCATGTTCAATTATATCCTCAATAACTTCATCTATTGTTTTGGTCTTGCTACTGATCACTTTGAATTGATTCATATCATCCTCTATCTCTGTATGCTCTAAATCTTCCTTATTTCTTATGTATTTCCTCTTTTTCTTTGGTGCCTAAGCTACTTTCTTGTTCTTTCTCTTGATGTATTTCTTCATCGGTGTAATTGCTCTTCTTTTTGTTACTTTTACTGCTTCTTCTTTTTTGATAGGTGGTCCTGTAGTTGATGAACATGTCTTCATACCTTCATGTATTGTTGACTACATCTTTTTAGGAATTTTAGGTGGAGAAACTTGTGTAGGATCTACTTCTTTGTCTGACTCAGTCTCCTCACTATCATATGGTTTGTCGGCTAACTATAGCTGACCTTCAGTTGCCTATTCAACTAGTATCCCTTCAGATGTTTCTAACTTATCTCCATATTTGGTAGTGAGATCCTTCTTCATTTTCTTTACCTTTATATGAATTTTTCCAATCTCAATATTAGTAGATATCCTAGATTTAGCTTCTTCATATACTCCAAACCTAGTGGCTATGGGATCCTTCGGTACTGCAAGTAGTGCATTTATAGATTTTAGTGCAAAATCATGATTCATCTCATATCCCATCAGTGCCAACCATTTTATCCTAGGCTCAACTACTTTTATCATGGTATAATCAGTGTCTACCACAAAACATATGTCATATTCAAATTTATGAACTAATTCCCTTGGAATTCTGCTTCTCTTTTGCATTTTGGTTTGAAATTTAGTGAACTAAGCATTGAACTCTACATTCAAATTATCTCCTAACTTTTTCATCATTTCATCGATCTATTTTATTATCAGTACATCCGGTATCTAGTTTAGTTTAATGGTGCTAGGCACAAACTTTTGTAAATAGAAGAATATGCATGCAAGTAGAGATCCGTACTTACATGTGTTAGATTTATTTTTCCTTATAGTCTTCATATTCTCTTGGACTTGATGTAATAGTACCTTGGCAAGATCAACTTAGTGACCTTTCACCATAGTTTTGTACACCATGTCTACTACACTACAGGGTACATTGTTGAGTCTGCTCGATTGAAATAGCTTATACCTGATCACATGTGCTGCAAATTTTACTGTTGGGTCCTTGATAGTTGAAATCTTTAATGCCTGACTGTCCCATTGTGCTCCGATGTACTTCTCAACATCTAATTGTGACAAAATTTAGAAAGCCTTAGCTTTGTCGATAGTAGGGAGCCTAGTAACCCTACTGATTATTTTCTTGGTGACCTCAATCGGTTTATCCATCCAGAACTTGTCATCATGATATCTGCTTAGAATGATTCTGATCCAATCCAATTTGAATGATTGCAGCAAGTGCATAAAATAAGATAAACCTGATTCCTTAATCTTCTGGTAGTTTGATTTCATTTTTCCATTGGGGCCACAAAGTGGTTGATAAGCTGCAATTATTTCAAAGTCCCCAACTTCTCCAATTTTGTAGTGAATATAAGACCTTATGTCTTATGTCAGTAAAACCCTTTCTGGTATGCTCAAAAATGTGCCCATTGTATCTATCTATGTTGTGACCTTAGGATGTGGTTTAAACTTCGGTTCAACAAAATTTTCCCTAACGATTAGGTTAACTTCCTCTTCAACACTTTAAGTTTTGCTTGCAGATGATGTTGATGCCATAAATTGGTTCTAGGGTTTTGGCAAGCAACAAGGTAGGAAGTGCTTGATCGCAAATAAACTTACTTAGTATCATGAAGAGTGATGTCAGTTCGATCAAGCATAGCCTTGAATCCTTCAAAAAATCCTTTAGCTCAAACTCTACTCTTTGAATTCTCTACTCTTCAAAATTGCATTGTAGAAATGAACTTTGTTCCCATGTATTTATAGATTTTTGATGTTCCTACTCAAAATTTTATGTAATAAATTCTCCATTTAACTTTTGGTATGACATAGCAGTCAACTCGGTGACTACTAAATCTTTCATACACTCGGTTAACATAGATTTTCTTCATCGATTGATACATATGCTCGGTTAACCTTAGATAGTGATTACCAATGGGTAACCAACTCTCGGTCTCTCTTTTACCGATTGTATAACATTGTTAGCTCATGACCATAGTGCATGTTTATTCATGCTGATTTGGTATAAAAAAATTATGTATAAGGAATTGTATTAAGAATGTGATCTTTTGAAATATCAGTCCCATACATACCTATTTCACTTTAAGTGGAGGTACCGATGTCACCCAATCCAGTGGATGAGGTTTCACCAACAACATTACTTGACTCAACATTCTCATTAGATGCTTTCTTCCACATAGTGTTCCTTAACTTTGTGATATCAGCAATAGTATATCCACTTTCAAATATATGGTTCTCATCTGGTGCTCAGTCTCTGTAGTTATTTCTTTAATGACTGACCTTATGGCAGTGCATACAAGCCATCCCAGATTTTGTAAAGTTTCTTGATTGTCTAATCCGACTCTTTCTATAATAGTTTGTTGTAATGTGTCCATATCTACCACATACAACATAGTTATTCCATGTATTATAATCCCAAACATAAGATTTACCTTGTCTCTTCAGTTGATATGGTTTGTGTTGTGGTTTCTCCTTAGGTATCCAGACTTGCTTCATTTTTGCCTTGCAGTCTCGTGCAGTGTGTCTAGGCTTGTTACAAGGATAGCATATTTTCTCCATAGTAGTATTATTAGCAAGATCATTTTTCTTAGCTCTACACTCATAGGCAGGATGTCCAACCTTTCCATAGTAATAACAATATCCATTAAACTTAGGAGTGACAGAAGGTTTACCTTGTGCTTTTCTTCTGCACACATTAGATGTATGTCCTAGTTTTCTATAATGATAACATGTCAACACTTTAGGTTTCTAATTTTGACTGATGTTGACTTGTTCAGCTTGTTGTGATGTTTCTCCTTCACTGGTGTAGCCTATACCGGCTTTGCTCCCAAATCTTCTTTGATTAGTTAAAAAATCATCAATCTTCTTGGAATTGTCCTCAGCAAGTTTCTTCATTTCATTTTGCTACTGCTGATTTTTCACTTCATTTCTCAACTTCTCATTTTCTTCTCCAAGTCTTGCAACATCTTCTAGTTTTCTTGACAATTTAGTATTCACTCAGTTTACTTCTTGATTCATAGTCATCACTTGATTGGTTACTTGAAAATATCGGTCAGTGAGTCTTTGTATCTCACTTTCTTTAGTTTGAAGTTGTTCACTCATCTATCTTTGGTCATCGACTGCTAGATTTCTTTCTTGCTTAGCTTGATTTGCTTTGTTCATTCTTTCTATCATTCTTACCATCTATGATTCTTGACTAATTTATAGTGCTTTCAGTTGATCTATTAAATATTGATTCTTTTCAGATAGATCAGTGATATGCTTTCAAATCCATTGGAGATGCTTCTAGAACTAGATACAGTGTGCTCGAATATGTCATCAATAGGTTCTTCATGATAACTGATCTCATTCTGTAGTCTTGCTAGATTCTTCCTTTCATCCAATAATTTCCTTACTCCTTCCTTGTCTTTATTATACTGTTCCACATACATTTGCATTTGTATCTTCTGATTCTCAATAGTCTTGTCAAGCTTATATCTCTCCATGACTTAAATCTTTACCCTTCAGTGGTTAAAATGTTCAATAAGAGAACTGTGCTCTGATACCAATTGTTGGAATTATGGGAGATAGGTACTGAGAGGGGAGGGGTGAATCAGTGCCTTCAAAACTTTACTTGTAAAACCTTGCAGATCTAAAACTGTAAATAGTGATAACTGACCAATATAACTTGAATATAATTGCATGAATATTTTATCCACTTAACATAAGTAAGTAAATAGCATGAAATTCATAACACAATCACATGACACAAGTATTTTGGTAATGCAGAAACCCTTCTAAGAAGGTCAAAACTACAGTGGGGATGACACCCACAAATTCTTCACTACTGCAGATAGAAAAGGTTTGCCTGTTAGGGCTACAAGTTTTGATCACTTATGATGATCTCACTTTGTTAGGAGTGACATGTTAGATCAGCTAGATCTACCTAGTTATAGGATTTTAGCAACACTACTAAAGTGTGCACTTGGTTAAGAGATTTACATAAGACTGTTAAGTCTACTCTATTCAGATATTTTATCCAAAACTCTACTACAATTATCAGAAAGAAATAGGTGTTTATCTACTATTTGACACTCAATTGTTTGTTATAGATCTATAAGCTCTGATAAAAATATCACCTTACTTGTGATGAATCTCTGCTCTGAATCTTCTCAGTAGCCTCTGCTAATTCTACTCAAACTGAATTCTACCATGCTCAGTTCTATTCTGTAAATTGATAGACTTGAAGATAGGAAAAGTGCTTCAAGTATTCTATGATTCATATATCAACTCTCTCAAAATGATGTGAACACATAAATATATAGTGTTCTATTTTTTCCACTTTAACATAATTAGGTTACACACTATAATCATAACCCTAAGATCTATGGTGTACAATAATAACCTAGATCATCTATTACAAAAGATATACATTGTATTGAATGAATATCATTACATTAAATGTTCCTTGATCTTGGTAAAACATTTTACAAACCGTTGTAACCGTTTGTATAGAAGAATGTGCCATTCTTTATTACTGTGCCATTTCCTATGATCCTTAATAAACACTATGTAAACTGATCGATGTATACTGTGATGCTCGGTGTTTACTGTCTGTGAGTGTCGATGTCTATTGGAACTCAGTAAACTATCTACTCCTCGGTGTATAGGCTTTACCGATTGGTATGTTCTACTTTATGTTACTGATTAGCTCATTGTAAGTAACTGACTGATATCTATACATGCCTTTGGTACTAATGACAACCTTAGAAGGCTCAATAGAGATAACAACAAGTAGATCCAAACTCAAATCCACATCAATATGAAATCTCTCATCATCAGAATTCCATATCTGCAACTCATCACAAGACTCATTACTGTCAACCAGTAATTCAAGTCCAAAACCAGCAAATAAGATTTGCACCATAACATTGAACAAAAGAAACTTGGCAACACCACCATCATAAAGGTGTTCAGCAACAAGTAACTCTTCACCAACAATAGTCTGATCACACCCAACCAGATGCTCTACAATCTCCATGTTAGACACAACCAACTGAACATGAAAACAAATCTTCTCACTAGCCTCAACAAGGTCAACCACAGTATTAGTAAACATAGGTATCTTAGCAACAATCATCAGTTGCTCTATAGGCTTCATGTCAGAGTCCACCAACTAATCACAAAAACTAATATCACATACCTCTTCAACCTCTATACTATCACAAGAAATCTTGTCAAGATGTATTCTCTCTTGGACCAGTCTATAAACTAGGCAAACAACTTTCCTCTAGATCAACATGCTCCAACCCAAGTAAGCTCTACAAAGCTCAACAACATTTTCCTTCACAAGGTCATCAACCCGGTTCAAGAAATCAGTTTCCAACCAAACAAACCTCTTAGAAATATTTTCTTCCACCACATCACAAAGATCTACAATTTCTCTAGGATCCAATCTTCTCAGAGGCATCCTCAAAGATTCAAATCCAAAGCAACAAGTCACCAACAAGGTCCTGGTGCAAACAGTCTAAACTAATTTACACACTCAAGATCTTCAAGCTTTGATACCACTTGATACAGGGTAGGGATGGAGGATCCAATAATGGATGGTCCAAACCTACAAATGCCAATTATGACAACAACAATTGCAGTAGAATACAACAAGATAATGGTTCAAAAAAGAATTTCATTCAACATGCCTAATTGTAAGGCCTTCCGAGTTTCAGCCTATTACAATGAAATAACAAAATATCAACAAGATCTCTCAAGATCTAGGAAACCACTAACTATTTTAGATCTGCAATAGGTAGCCTCTGATAGGAACAATCACCATAGGATCTAAACTTGTACTCACACATCCAAGCAACTCCTTGTTGTCCTAAGCCCGCAGGCCACTAGTTCTGCCACAAAGTCCCAGATTCGCAAATCTTCTTCCACTCTACTTGTTGACCAAAATTTCCTATTCTGCAAATTTGGTCAAGTTCTGAGTCTCTATTTTATTCTTCCCTGCTACAACTTTTTTTCATTTGCGAAGTTGATCCATGAAGTTTCATGGCTTGCGATCTAAACCCCATGTCCTTTGATGTGTTGCCATGCTCTAGTCTAGATCGTACACCCTAATTCATAAAACTTAGGAATATTTTCAAGTTTTGAATGGTTGTAGGAATTGCTCAGGTCACAAGGTTCCAAAAAGTATTCAGTGTCAAAAACTCTCTATGTTTTTTACCTTCGTGTCGAAAACTCTCTGTGTTTTCAACCTCAGGTGTGAAAACCCTTTGTGTTTTTGACCTTCAAGCATGCAACTCCGACCAAGTGGGTCCTAGTTGATGTTTTCAAAGAGCTGCATGCACTTGTCACATGATCACCTAGCCCTTTCTTAGGCTATGCGAACATGCGACTAGCCATTATCTACACTGCTGCGACCAGTTGGTGGTGGCCCTGAAGCTTGCGAGTGGCGGTAGATGAAGATTTGATGGTGGTCATATGATATCATGGAATCTTTTAATCCCATGAGATCATGCGACAACTATTAGATTTGGATTCTTCTATGGGTCATGGGTGGCATCTTGCGGTTGGTCGCATGATCGCATGTGGTCTCTTAACCACATGCAACTATGCGACAAGTGGTCTGTGGTCAGCAGTTAACATCAAAAGGGCTTGTTGCATGATCGCATGCGGCTTTCTAACCACATGCGACCATGTGACGAGCCATCAATGGTCAGTGGGGGCCTACAATTTGGTAACATGTCCATTTGTTACTAGTTGTCTGGGTGATGATAGGGGCTTTGGTGGGTCATCGAGTGGTGACATGTTAATCTTGTGGGCCGATAGTGTAGCATGGGCCCCCATAGATGCAAGATCTATGGTGGTCACATGTTCATATGGGATCTTTTGATCCCATGAGATCATGCAACCACCGTTGGATTGTCAGGCATTTCCTGTGGTGCAGTCATGGGATTGACTGAGATGGCGGATTTTATGGGCTAGGTGTCCTGCATAGCAAGGATGGCATTTTCAAAAGCTAGTCGCATGATCACATGAAGGCTTTTGAGCTCATGCGATCATGCGACCAGTGTTTTTCTCAAGGTGGTGCGGCCAGTTTTTGGTGGGTTTTCTTCTGTAGGGATACTTGCAAGTGCGAGTAGCTGAAAATTGATGATCTCAGGGGTGGTTGCAGCTAAAAAATTTACAGAGATATCTAGATAGCCATTCTTCAGTCCTTTCTAGTATCTGAGATCAGATTAGGAGCCTTTATGGCTTAGTGGGCTTGTAGGAGGTTGTCATGTTGAGGTTTTTATCTACAAGAAATATTAGTATAGAGATGGGCATGCAACTTGAAGGCTGATCAGCCATGATACTACAGAGTTTTATTTATGATCAGTCT
This sequence comes from Chamaecyparis obtusa, assembly GCA_027943335.1. NCBI lineage: Eukaryota > Viridiplantae > Streptophyta > Pinopsida > Cupressales > Cupressaceae > Chamaecyparis > Chamaecyparis obtusa. The sequence goes on along the minus strand of BSBK01010217.1, from coordinate 552,504 downwards.
TCTCAGTACCCTAGGGTTAATTATTTTATTGTAAAACCTGTAAACCTAGTTAGAATTTTTGACTCCTGCCTGCGTAGAGTGGAGGGATGTATATATTCATTTTTTGGAGCTTTTGAGCTCAGAGTTGGACAATTGTAATAGAAATTCATCTTTCTAAGGAGTTACCCATGGCATTTTTTAGCCCTCTAGCTTCCACGGTTGTATTCCTCCCATTGATAAATAAAAACATTGCAGAGGTGTTTCGTGACAGTTCTTCATGTCCCTATGCTTCTTTGTCTTTGTTTATCTCTTATTGGGTTGAAGTGTATGAATGTTATTAGTGATATTTATAGGGTTCTTGATCCTTCTTTCTTTTCTACAATTTTGTGTGTTTCTGTGTTTGATCTAATTTAGATGTTTTGTGGGTATGCTACAACCCCTAGCAGTCTTGTCATAATCCTACACTGAGTTGCAGAAGTGAATGTCTATTTGCAGGTCATAAGTGGTGTCTTCTATTCAGGCCCTCTTATGAAACACTTATGCCAACCTATTCAATAAGTTGTGATCTCCTAGACCTATTTCCCTCACTGGTTTCATCCCTCTATACTAAGATCCAAACCCTAGTTTCAGTGCATCACCTAGTAGGTAGATTTTCTTTTTGTTATTTCCCTTTCATGCATTCCTTCTATCCCTTTTCCCCTCAAGATTTAATTTCCTATTAAGAGTAAACTAAGGTGATCATCCAAGAGGAACCAACCTAGAACTTGAAGGTTTCATCTCAGTTAGCAAAGGTCCCACAACCTTGAGATGATTCTCATGTTAGACTGAGTTATCAAGACCAAGAGAGCTTGAGACAAGGGTGCAAAATCAGTGTATAACAATTTTGGCATGCCCGGTGGGACTGAAGTTCAAATTCATGTTCAAGGTATGCTATCTCTAATATGCTACTAGCATGCTACAGACCTAGAAGAGGTCATTCTATTGCATATCTGGTGACTTTGGAAAGTCTACTAGTTTCAAAGGTCAAGTGCTAGTATGTTTTCAATCTTCATATTCAAGTTCTAGCTGATTACATGAGTAGACATGTCAAGTTACTATGGATAGTCAAGTTACCCACCATCCTATTATGAGGGTGGTGCTCAATGGGCTGGTTCCCATCCCTATCAAAGCCTAAATCCTCCTTTTACCCCAAGCTATTATACTTCTCAAGGGTATCAATATATCCAGTATGCCCCAAATGAGTTTTCCCTTGTGCAAAGTTATGAGGGAGCCCTTTCACAAGATGGATCATGGGCACAAGAGGCACATCAAAAAATGCAAAGCTAGTTGCCCCATCCTATTTACCACCCACCCTCCCCTTCTCAGCCTATTCAGAAAAAGATGTAGACTCTGAGCTCAAACTTCAAGAAGATGCAGGAGGCAAAGAGTGCATTGCTTGATTTGATTAAGCAAGTGTCTGAGCTCAAGGAGCAAAGAGAGCTGGCGGCTCAAATTTATTATGAAGAGTCAGCTCCTTACTAGGAGATAGAGGCTCAAAGTTATTATGAGCAGGAGGCAGTTCCATACCAAGCGGCAAAGGTTCTTGTTGATGAGTAGCAAGTAAGACAATTCCAAGAAGAGATCAGACGCCAAGCTAAAATTGAGACAGGAAGGTTGAGATCAAAGATTGCTCAACAAGAGGCTCCTAGGCCTAAAATTCCAAGCTGGTGGGCCCATCTATCTCAAGAGCCTACACATGTGGAGCCTGCTAAGCCTTCATTTCCAAGCTTTGAAGTAGTTATGCCTTCTTTGTCTCCCCCCTCTCCCCCTCAGTTTCAGATCCTAAGTTTTAAGGCAAAAAATTCTTTTCAAGAGCTTGTGCTTGAGATACAGCCTACCACTCTACAAGACCAGCCTATTCAAAGAAGTGAGTTATCCCAAGAGACCCCTCTGGTCTCTCAGGATGATGAGGTGATTTGTATTCCCCAATGGACTCTGCCCCCTAGTTGTCAAATGCCTAGTCTTTTCAAGGATACTAGTCTAGTGTCTGAGCAAGGATTGGTGGTAAATGAACTTTCATGTGATCAGGAGGAGAGGACATCTGAGGTGTCAGTGCTAAATGATGACTATGGTGAAATGGAGCAGCAATGTGTGGTGATGGCATTTAGTGCCCGGCCTAAGCTCTTGGTTGGTTTGCTTGACGAGCTTCCCATCTTTGTTAATGATGAAGAAGAGACCATACCATTACCTATGGCTAAGGGTCAATCAGAACAAAAGGTTCACCATCAACAGGAGGTTGATACAGAGGGGGATGCCATGTCCTTATTGGATGAGCTGTCTAGTTTTGTTGAGTAGCATGATGAAGATATGATCATAGCCACCTCTTTGAAGTTTCAGTAGCTAGAAGAGATTGATCCTAAGGATATGCTGATTCATGAGCTTGGTCTCATCTTTGAGGAGGGGACTTCCCAATGTATAGAAGATAACCAAAGCCTTGACAAGGATTATTTGGGAAGCATCATAGGTGGCTTGTGTATGGAGCCTAATTGTAAAGAGCCAGTCATTCCTATAGATCTTTAGGATATTGACAACTTTGATGAGCTCTTGGCTAGTTTAAAAGAGGAAGATGATAATCCCCTGACAGTGGATGATGAGTTGACTTGGTTTTCCATGATGGAAGGCAACCATGAAGATAAAGAAGAAGCCATTAAGGAAAGTCCTACCTACGGACTTTTGAGAGGCTTCCCCATTAGATACTTGGCCCAAAAAGAGTTCATTGAGACACCTCCATATGATCCATTTGAGGTGAGTGAACTTAATCTTGTTTTTGCAGAGGCAGTGCATCCTCATTTGCCAAATATTTGTATGCCTCTTATCTTCATAGCTATCCTCATGTGCCCGATGCAAAATGTCTTATTAAGGAAAGGTAGCTATTTTTCACAACTAGTGAATGGTTTTGTTTAACCATGTTTCTACACTGGTTAGTTTAGGCTAGGCTAGTTTCCCTACTTTCTAGCTTAGTTTTCCTATTTTCCAAGAAGTGCTCATGCACAAGTTTGTCTTCCTGGTTCAGTTTTGTCTTTGTTGAAGTTTTGTGCTTAAAGGACTCCATGCCCATTGGATTGCATCAAGGTCACTGGTCTAATGTCTAGTAGGTTGACATCCTACAGAAGTCAGCAAAATGTTGCCCAAAATTTCCTATTCTGCAAATTTGGCCAAGTTCTGAGTCTTTGTTTTATTCTACCCTGCTACAGCTTGTTTTCATTTACAAAGTTGATCCATGAAGTTTCATGGCTTGTGATCTAAAATCCATGTCCTTTGATGTGTTTCCATGCTCTAGTCTAGATCGTACACCCTAATTCACAAAACTCAGGAAGATTTTCAAGTTTGAATGGTTGCAGGAATTGCTCAGGTCATAAGGTTCCAAAAAGTATTCAGTGTCGAAAACTCTCTATGTTTTTGACCTCCATGTTGAAAAATCTCTATGTTTTCAAACTCCAGTGTGAAAACCCTCTATGTTTTTTACCTTCAAGTGCACAACTTTGACCAGGTGGGTCACAGTTGATGTTTTTGAAGAGCTGCATGCACTTCTCACATGATCGCATAGCCCTTTCTTAGGCTATGGGAACATGTGACTAGCCGTTATCCACGCTATTGCAACCAGTTGGTGGTGGGCCTGAAGCTTGTGAGTGGTGGTAGATGAAGATCTGACAGTGGTCATATGATCTCCTAGAATCTTTCGATCCCATGAGATCATGCGACCACCATCAGATTTGGATTCTTCTATGGGTCATGGGTGGCATCTTGCAGTTGGTCGCATGATCACATGCGGTCTCTTAATCGCATGCGACCATGCGATGAGCGGTCCATGGTTGGCAATTAACATCAAAAGGGCTTGTCACATGATCACATGTGACTTTCTAACTACATGAAACCATGCGAAAAGCCATCAATAGTCAGTGGGGGCCTGCAATTTGGTGACATATCCATTTTTTACTGGCTAGCTGGGTGATGACAAGGGCTTCAATGGGTCATCAGGTGGTGATGTGTCAATCTTGTGGGCTGGCAGTGTAGCATGGGCCCCCATAGATGCAAGATCTATGGTGGTCACATGTTCGCATGGGATCTTCTGATCACATGTGATCATGCGACCACTGTTGGATTCTCAGGCATTTCCTATGGTGTAGTCATTGGATTGACTGAGATGGTGGATTTTATGGGCTAGGTGTCCTACACGGAAAGGATGGAATTTTTAGAAGCCAATTGCATGATCACATGAAGGCTTTTGAGCTCATGTGATCATGCGACCAGTGTTTTTTTCAAGGTGGTGCGGCTAGTTTTTGGTGGGTTTTCTTCTGTGGGGATACTTGCAAGTGCAAGTAGCTGAAAATTGATGATCTCAGGGGTGGTTGCAGCTTAAAAATTTACAAAGATATCTAGATAGCTATTTTTCGGTCCTTTCTAGGATCTAAGATCAGATTTGGAGCCTTTCTGGCTTAGTGGGCTTGCAGGAGGTTGTTAGGTCAAGGTTTTTGTCTGCAAGTAGGATCAGTATAGAGATGGGCATGCAACTTGAAGGCTGATCGGCCATGATACTGCAGAGTTTTATTTATGATCAATCTTCTCAGTACCCTAGGGTCAATTATTTTATTGTAAAACCTGTAACGCTAGTTAGAATTTTTTACTACTACCTATGTGTAGTGGAGGGATGTGTACATTCATTTTTTGGAGCTTTTGAGCTCAGAGTTGGACAATTGTAATTGAAATTCATCTTTCTAAGGAGTTACCTATGGCATTTTTCTGCCCTCTAGCTTCCATAGTTGTATTCCTCCCATTGATAAATAAAAACAATGCAGAGGTGTTTTGTGATAGTTCTTCATGTCCCTATGCTTCTTTTTGTTTGTTTATCTCTTATTGGGTTGAAGTGTATGAATTTTATTAGTGATATTTATAGGGTTCCTGATCCCTCTTACTTTTCTACAATTTTGTGTGTTTCTGTATTTGATCTGATTTAGATGTTTTGTGGGTATGCTACAATCCCTAGCAGTCTTGTCTCAATCCTACACCGAGTTGTAGAAGTGAATGTCTATTTCCAGGTCATAAGTGGTGTCTTCTATTTAGGCCCTCTTATGAAACACTTATGCAAGCCTATTTAGTAAGTTGTGATCTCCTAGACCTATTTCCCTCACTGGTTTCATCCCTCTATACTGAGATCCAAACCCTAGTTTCGGTGCATCACCTAGTAGGTAGATTTTCTTTTTGTTATTTACCTTTCATGTATTCCTTCTATCCCTTTTCCCCTCAAGATTTAATTTCCTTTTAAGAGAAAACTAAGGTGATTATCCAAGAGGAACTAGCCTAGAACCTAGAGGTTTCATCTCGGTTAGCAAAGGTCCCACAACCTTGAGATGATTCCCATGTTATACTGAGTTATCAAGACCAAGAGAGCTTGAGACAAGGGTGAAAACTCAGTGTATAACACTACTTTTCCTAATGATCTAATGATCATCTACTACTCAACTAACCAAACATCTACCTAAGCTTTCAATATATACCCAGCTAAGCCACAAGTTAGCCAGTCAGGCATTTAATTACAATATAGGTCAAGACCAATAAGAGAAACCAAAACTATTGCAAGAATGATAAAAACTTAATGTGCCTTTAGATTTAGGTCCATATATGATCCAACAACATTCCATTAACCACACAAGGCCCCATCTCATCACACAGAACTACGCAAGAAGAAACACTCCATGTTTCATGTGAAAATTGCTAGAAAATAGGTCCTGGGGAAAAATGGCCGTAATTTTTGACTCATAATGAATTAGCAATTGCGCCGTTGGGAAATGATATTAATTTAGGTACTCTTAAATTAATTAAGAGCTCAAATATTGATTAATTAAGGATCAAGGTCGCCATGATGCGCAATCAACACCAAAATTGTTGGAACAGCTCCGGCGGGAACACTAGCAGAAAACAGGTCCTCGAGAAAAATGGTCATAACTTTTTACTCATAATGAATTAGGATTTTTTCCCTTGGAAAATGATATTAATTTAGGTCCTCTTTAAGGCCCTATGTGCACAAAGGCTGGATCATTAAGGATCATTAGCACCATATCCAACAATTAGCTCAAAAACCGCAAGAAAATACTGCTCTGATGGCAAGGAAAACAACTCTAACTTTGAAACAGTTCATCCAATATCTCCCAAACCATGCCACCTCAAGAGCTACGACCTTAGAAACATGTTCCACATACATAAAGGAAAAAACTCCTTTCATCGCACATTCCAAAGATCTCCATAGATCATCACAACCTAGAAACTTATAAAACTACCAAAAATAAAGTATTACATCCCTCTGCCAGGGAATTCCAAAATGCTCTTGCATCAAGATCCATCCAATTGTTTGTGAAAAAAAATAGATGATGTGGCCTGGCTACAATGATGCATGATAATGTTCAATATAAACTACCAGAATCTTGAATGCTGCCCAAATTTGTTCTCATAGTACCATAGAAGATGAAGAGCATAATCATGGAGTTTGACTTCTTTGATATGTGGTTGTTTGAATGCAGCCATTCCTTTAGGGAATGTCATTAAAAATAAATTTTCAGTTGTGTATTCATTTATAGGAGAAGGTGAGATGGGAGGTCATGCAATAGATTATGTTATTCGACCTTCACATAAATGCAATAAAGAGCGTATTTCTTCCATTTCTCTACGTCATGCAGGTATATTGCAAATAAATGAGCTGTTAAAATTCTACACTCTCATCAAATGCATTTTCTTCTATCACATCTAACATGGACGAGTTGTCTTCGAATGGATGATTATTTTCTACTGCATTAAAAAGAAGGTCTAAAATATCAATAGATTGTAAGGGCAATGATGCTAGAGAATTTTCATCTAATTGTACATCCCTATAGTATGGGTCATTCAATGTTTTATATTTCAATGCTTCATAAACATGACATCTACTAACATACAAACTATATTTTTGATTACCTATACTCTCTTTGTTAACAATGATTATATCCAATGCATCTATTCATCTAGGAAATAATGTTGTGATAGTGGAAACATCTTGAGGAAAACAAATAGTGTGACCGCTATATTTTAGTTGACCACCTTTTTCGTATGTAACTTGCAAGACAGGACATAATTTCACTATCAACATCTATTCGGTTTGTGTTAATATTTTCAAACACAATGGGTGTTCACCTGGATCCATATTGTTCCATTTTGAGAAGCGATGGCCATCTTTTTTAGAATTGAATCTATAGCATATTAAATTTTCATCTGACATTCATATTTTAATTCTAGGATATCTTTCCATATATATGGGACACTTTCTACAGTTTGAAATAGCATCTATCTTTGTACGAAATTCTTTTCTGGTATTGTAATAATTTTGATAGAAAGGTGAACTAACAATATGGTCAACTGTATTCATGGATGTTTTATGTTCTTCATTGGAATTAGGCATTTCAATGTACATAATAAGGAAGGATTTTGAATAATAGAATTTGTTAGGAGATATGAATTTGGAAGCTGAACTATTTGTAATTTAGGTGATGCGTCAGAACAAAGTAGATTGGATGCAAATAATGCAAGCTCAATATTTTGAGAGGCTTCTCATATTTTTTTGTTAATAACTATTTTTCTTCCATGATATCTTGCTCTTTGCATATGTAATCATCCATGATTGCATATTTAATCATCTCTATATATCTAAGATATTTTAAAATCGTAAAGTTAAAAACAATATTGAGATATGGAAATTTAATCTAAAAACTATAATGGTAAATTTGGAAATATTGGTTGCTTATACTCTTTATGCATTATGTATTGACATAAAGTAAATGCAGAATTATTAGACAATATATAACATAAATATAAAAAAGATAACATATAGTAATATTAAACAAAATAATATATATATTAAAAGAAATTTAGTACACATCTACTATATTGTTTCAATAGATATGAAAACATTTATGTATTGCATAGTATGAATATGACACATTATATTCTTGAGTATACATATATACAAAAACATATGAATACATATGTTGAATATGTATAGGTAAAGTATGGTCTTAAGAAAGCTTCGAAGCCAGAACAACTATGCTTTGAGTTTCTTGTCCACCAAAAAAATATGTTTTGATACTTAGATCAAATACAAATTGGGATTCATAAATATTATCTAAAATTTGTTTATCTGCACCAGGTTCAGCAAGCAGTAGCTCTAAATCTTCTACAGGAACACCCAACAAATCATTTGTGGGGCCTTCAAAGGTAGTAATGTTGTGAAGTTCCCCTGATGGGTTTTGCAAATCCATATTAAGCATGTGGGTCAAATCACATAGTGGGATATAAACACAACATTTTGGACATTCATATGTCCCTGTATGATTCTGAGTAAATTTTTTTTTACATTTTTTTGCATCCACCATTCGTAGACATGAAAGATAATAAAAGTTATTTAAATCAAGTCTACATATTTTTGTTGTTACACAAATAGGAATCATGGAATGAAAGTCTTTTTTACAAATGGAAGACATTGTCTATGGATTTGTAAATCTTGGAACTATTTTTGGCTCTTTAGACAGAGAAATCAAAGATTGATCTTCTCCTATTTCTGTACAGCATGTTAGTAGAGCAGTAGCCTCAGTTAAATTTGGATTGATAACAACACTAGTTGAGAAAATAGTATCCAAGGACTTACCAGGCCATGAAAGAAAACAACCTAATTTAATTAAAATAATAGTTGTTTTACTTTCCTTGAATAAATTAAGGATTTATTTTCCTTCATTTTCACAATGATGACCCCATAGAGTCACATCAATAGAGTAGCCAGAGATAACTTTGATTGTTGTATTGGGCGATCCTACAAAGCTGTGTCCCACTTTTAGGGATGAACAAAATCGGCGAGAGTGGAAAAAAAAACTTTAGAGCCTTCGTACAAAGTCAATACTTTGTGCGAAGTGGTGGACCCACTTTTCATGAAGTAGCATAGACAAGGGGCTTCGCATGAAGACCCCTCTTCGTGTGAAGACCCCTACGTAGGGGTCTTTGTGCGAAGAAGGGCTTCGTGTGAAGCCCCTTTGGGTTAGATTTTTTTATATATTTATGGCATTTGTTTTTTGTTTTCTCATTGTCACTGTTAGACTTTGTGGACCCCAGGCCTTGGAGCGAAGCACCTTAGCATGTCATCATGCTAGCACCTCCCGAGCTTCTTCGATATCTTCAGATTGTTAGCAGTATTAGGTAGAGGCATTTTTCTCATTTTTTATTGTAAATAATATGTTTTATATTTAGTTTAGTTAGTTATTTGTTTTAAATAATTTTTTATTTGTAGAAATGTTAGAAAATTATAGTTAAATATTATCTAATATGTTAGAAATTAATAGTATAATGTTAGAAAATTGTAATTAAATATTAGAAAATGATAGAAATATTAAAAATCGTAGTATAAATGTTAGAATATTTTAGAAAATAATAGAAAATCATAGTAGTTTGTTAGAAACTGTTAGAAAATATTTACAAAACATTAGAAACTGTAGTAGAAATGTTAGAAAACATTAAGATTAAAGTTAGAAAATGTTAAATTTTAAGTTTAAAGTTAGAAATGTTAGAAAATGTTAAATTTTAATTTTAAAGTTGTAAATATTAGGAATCTCTCTCTCTCCCTCACATGTACATGCATATTTAGTAAATATTAGTTAGTTATTTGTTTTAAATAATTTTTAGTTTGTAAAAATCATAGAAAATTGTAAATAAATTTCTGAAAATGATCTAGTAGTATGTTAGAAAACATTAAAAAATTATAGTACAGTAAGTTTCTAAGACCCTTATTCCTCCCTTACGACATATTAAGACACTTAGGATCACTAAGGAATCTCAAGATCTTATAATAAATATTACAATGTCCTCTGACCCATTGATGTACATGTTAGGTTCCATTAATACATACAAGGACTCATTGTTTCCCTCAAGGATCCTTAAGACATTCTAGGATGAATTAATGTAACCTATGATCTCTTAGGACCTATTGTGAGGTCTACAACCCCTTAAGACATTCTAGGACCATTATGTATTGCTTATGACATCTTACTTGACACATAGGACCCCTTAGGACCCATATGACCCATTATTATATCTTAAAATGTCCTAGGACACATTCATCTATCTTAGCTTTTGTTAATACATATGTGAACTCATTGTTACCCGCAAGAACCCTTAAGACATACTAATATCAATTAATGTAACCTAAGATCCCTTAGACCACTTATCACATCTATGAACCATTAACATTGTTGGACCATTATACACCCCTTATGACATTTTAAGACATATATGACCCATTCAGATCATCAAGACCCATTAACATATCTTAGGTTATCTTAGGACACATTTATGTATCTTAGATTCAATTAATATCATATGAGGATCCACTAATGAAACCTAAGACCCCTTAGGACCTCTTATGTTACCACCGACTGCTTAAGACACTCTACCTGAACCTTATCCATCCCTTACATTACCTTAAGACACATCTAGGACCCATTGTTACCCACAACCCCTTAAGACACTCTAGGACCACTTATTGCACCTACGACCCATTAACATTCTAGGACTCTTATCTGGATCCCTAAAGACCTCTTATGTTACCTATGACCCCTTAAGACACTCTAGGACCCTTATCTATACCTTAGGATATCTTATGTTACCCATGACCCTTTAAGACACTCTAGGACCACTTATTGCACCTACAACTCATTAACATTCTAGGACTCTTATCTGGATCCCTTGTGAAATCTTAAAACAAATATGAAACCTTAGGACCCCCAAGACCCATTAAAGAATCCTAGGATGTCCTAGGACCACTTAGACCACTTATCACATCTACGACCCATTAATATTATTGGACCATTATACATCCCTTACAATATTTTAAGACATATATGACCCATTCAGATCCTGAAGACCCATTAACATATCTTAGATTGTCCTATGACATATTTATGTATCTTAGATTCAATTAATACATACAAGGATCCACTAATGTAATGTAGGACCCCTTAGGACCTTTTATGTTACCCATGACCCCTTAATAAACTCTAGGACTCTTATCTATACCTTAGGACCTATTATGTTACCCACGGCCCCTTAAGACACTCTAGGACCCTTATCTATAGCTTATGACATCTTATGTTACCCATGACCCCTTAAGACACTCTATGACTCTTATCTATACCTTAGGACCTCTTATGTTACCCATGACCCCTTCAGACACTCTAGGTCATATTAGGTCATATTAGGAAACAAGGTATGTCTAAGTTGTTTCTCTCTCTAGATATTTTAAGTTGATGGTGAAGACTTGTCTTAATGTTCATCATGTAAATCTGATATTGTAATACCTAATTTTAGAGCTAATTAGACCTATGAAGACTAATTATTAGTAATTAGGACCTATTAAGACTAATTAGAGGTCTAACTAGACCTAACTAGACCTATTAGGACCAAGTAGACCTAACTAGGACCTATTAGGACCAATTAGACCTATTAGGACTTTAAACAACATTAGTCTGACCAATTAGATGTATTAGGACCTATTAGGTCCAAATAGACCTAACTAAACCTAGCTAGACCTATTAGGACCAATTAGATAGGTAACGAGACCAATTCAGACCTATTAGGAACAAAATTTAGGACCTATTAGACTTAACTAGACCTAACTATACCAAGACCAATTAGGGAAAAAATTTAGGACCCAATTATATACCTAATTAGACACAATTAGACCTATTAGGACCAATTAGGACTAATTAGAACCAATTATGATCAATTAGAACTAATTAGGACCTAATCAGACTCAATTAGAACCAAGTAGGACCTAATTAGACTCAATTAGAACCAATTAGGACCTAATATGACCAATTAGGATCAATTATGACCAATTATGACCAATTATGACCAATTAGGACCAATTAGGACCAATTAGGACCAATTAGGACCAATTAGGACTATTGGTGTTCTTTTTCCCCAAAGGTCAGATTGACATAAGGATTGACAGGGCTAATCTCACATACACTCAACACTCCAAATCTAACAAGGAAAAAGGCCAACTGACAAGGATCAAAGAGAGATCCTTCTAGACTTTGAGCTCCACATCACTAAGGTGGGTATACCTCATCTGCACACTCATACAACTTGTGTCACACTACAGGCTTGTAGGTAATTGACTATGGAATGGCTCTCAAACTCTTAAAGGTATCCTGTACCTCAATGAAACCAATATCTCATGCAATAGCCCTACTTGCATGGAATGAGTATGAAAATGAGAGACCTATCCTAACAACATGAAAGGGAAAGGGTGGAGCTTAAAGGAAATGATTTTAAATGGATTGAAAGGACCCCTGAGATGCCCTAAGTCTCTCATAGACCAGTACCTTATCCAATGGGCCACAGAGTCAAATACATTACTGAACAAAGCTATGAAACAAGAGGACAACACATTCAAATATGTTAGTGCCTTACACCAAGCATATACCACTAATCAAACCATACTTCAACTATCCACCTATGTACCCAGATATGCTATCACCTATTAAAGGATTTTAACCCTCCCCTTAGAAGAGACCTATAAACAGATAATACATTGATCAGCATCCACTGAAAGACAAGCATGAGACATCTTTGATTCCCTAGCTCATACATATCTAAAAACTAGTCATGAATTTAGTTGCTTCTACAAAAACAACTCTATTGCGGACACTCACTGGAAATGCGAATAGAAAGACTACAACACCCTTGATGCTATAATCAATAAACTTAAAACTCAAATGGAGACAATTTGATAGAAGTATAAATGTATTGCAATCTCATACATAAGACATTTGTTACAATCTATATTCTATTCTGAATCAGCAAGAGAAAGAAGAACACCCTATATGTAGAGAAAAGGAAATATCTACAGGTAAAGGACCCTTCCTTGGAACTAGAAAGGAACTCTAAGCTGGAACCACCATGTTATCAAGACCAAACAACTAGCACAACATCAAACATGTAACAACCACAGCTCAGCTGACAACTTTCCACATCACTGCTCCTCGACCAATGAAAATCACCAACATTAGCATCTCCATAGCACATTGGACCCACTAAAAACAAGCCCCTTTAATCGAATGATCGGCATATGATCTCAAGGGGGGAGAATATTCCTTGAGATCATACGCCAGCCGTAGATCTTGATACATGCTAGCCAACCCACAAACCCCTCTAATAATGGCCCCATCAAGAAATTCCATGTCACGGCCACATCGACCAATCAAAAAATGCCACATCACCACCTGCCACTGAGCTCAGGAGCAAGCATCAACCAGTCACATGATCGCAGGTCAGAAAACTTTGACATGTGATCATGCAATAGCCAACCATAGGATGCCACATAATTGCTAGCGGGACCACTGCCCTCCCCGCCAATGGGCCCTAGCACAAGAAGTAACCGATCGCATGGTCGCATGTCAGAAATTTATGACATGCGATCATGCGAAAACCAATCATTTTAAAACCTTTGAAGACTTGGGCCCACCAACCGATCACACTTGCGCAATAAGACCAACAGACAAGGAGTGCCGACAAAAGGGAATAAGTGTGAGGTTGAAAACACACAGGGTTTTCAGTGAAAGATCAAAAACATCTAGGGTTTTCACAATGGTGAAGGATTGAAAACATCTAGGGTTATCAACATTTAGGCATATTCTGAGATTATTTCCTATAGACCTTGAAACTTGAATATCTCCCTAGGTTTTACGAATTAGGAGATGCGATCTGAACTAGAGAAAGGTGATACATTAAAGAGCACAAGGCTAAGGGTGCACATCATAAAACTTCATATTTTTTCTTTGCAAATTAAAACTCTGTATGCAAGCATGGTAGGACAACATTACAAAATTTGCAGGGAAAAGGCCATTTTCATTGGATTTTTGCATTGACTGGAAAATGACCTAACAGTGGCTCTTTCTGGGGACGATGGGTAACTTGTGCCCATGTAAGAATGTAGAATCTCAGGTTAAAGCAGACTACCCATAGGAAAAAAAGGTAGGGACCTCAAAAACTAGCAACTGAACTAGGGAAAGAAACACACAACAAGAAAGGGAAACTGTACAAAGATTTACAATATTTGAAAAAAGGCTTGGGGCCCCAAAACTTATGATCAGTGTTTACCTCTATCAAATAAATAATTTTCATCTCCATTTAGCAAAGGAAAGTGGAAATTACATTTCTCATCCATCCTACCAAGAACACTGTGATCCACATTCGGCACATTATATAAAAAATGATCACCATACTCACCATCATCCGGCAAGATAAAGTGATCAGGCTACCATAGATGTTGATCATTTCATGACATCAAAATGTCACACTCTTCACTTTCACTACCATGCTAAAAAGGGAAACACTCCAACTCGGCCTCATGACTGGAAGCATCAGCATGATGACCATTAGTTTGCAATGAAGAATAAACCCTTTCTATCTCTCTTCTCTGCAAATTGACATAAAACTTCTCAAGATAGAAATCTGATTGCATAAAATCGGGAACATCGTACTGATCACAAAACACATCAGCATCTTCTGAAAAGGAACAAGCATTTTCAGTCAATGACTCATCAGTCATTTGAAAATTTGAGAAAATTCCTTCAGAATTGCCGCAATCTCCAGCATCAAAATATAAACAAGAACTACTGACATTAGGCTCTTGAAAAACTGAACCCACACTGGTACACATATCATCATACTCATCATCACTAACATTATCAAATTCACTGCAATAATGTGTACCATCCACTTGCATATCAAAAATGGGAGAAAGGAATTAAATAGAAGTTTCACACACCATACCATCACTCCTTTCTTCATCAAAAATAATATTTGTCAGGCATGGGATCTTGGAAACATACCTAGGAGTACATCTCTAAAGTTCTGCATCCAAAAGTTCTAAAATCTTCTCACTACTCAGTAGGCACTAAAATTCACACTCTATCTCATTGGTCTCACTGCAAATGCTGCAAATATCTTCCTTATCTGAGATAGGGGCTAGAAAAACTTGTGTCAAGTCATCACTACAGGAACTCATATTTGTTGCAGATTCATCTTCTGTCTCACAAGTTTCATTATCAACATCAGCAACACAAGATTCATCATTCACAAATGAAGCCATCCATTCTTTAACATTTTCTAATGCTTCATTCCTAAAGGATGCAGACCAACTGATTGACTCGGGCACACCAAGTTCTAAAAATATTTTAGCATATTGGGAATACTGATGCTCAATACCCACAAAAAGCTCATCACAAGCTATAAGAAATTTCCTATAGTATGAATGGGATGACTCACCTTTTATTTTTCCTACTGCACACCTTAGAATCTTTATGCAAGTCTGTTGGATTTTTTGACTCGTCAAATAAATATCTCTTTCTCTCTTAACATTTCTAGAATCTGACAGAGAACTTTCAGACCTAGAAACATCAACTCAATCTGTCAAGGCTGGAAACTCCATTTCACTATACTGACAAAACAACACAGCTTGTTCCTTTGACAACACTCTTATCCAAATTAGTGAAACCAATGTCCTCATTAAATCTCAACATATTTCTGAAACTCTTTACAATAACCAAAGCTTCTATCCAGAAATATGATCAAACTTTCCAAAACTAATTTCCCTTTTCACTGATGACTTGTTCACCTAATTAGGGATTGTTCTTGCTTTGACATAGGATTACCTGGAGATGTTGTGAATGCTGCAAAATATGGATCTAAAGCCTCCTTCAAATCACCTTTCTAACTTTGGTAGAGCTGCCACCTCCTTGCAGAGGACAAATCTGAATCAGTTGAGAAACCTCCCAACTCTGAACCTTCTTCAAAACCCACAATCACAACACACCCTCATAGGATAACTACTTGTCAGGACTGCAAATATATCACACTTTTCTACAACACACTAAATAAAAAGAGACTCAGAGTCACCACTCAACACATAGTGAGAAGATATTACAAGTGTGTTTTTTACTTCAGACTCTGTGATCATTTAACTAGACTCTGTGATGATCCAGCCAAGCAGGAAAACTTTTTGTCTTTTACTTCTTCCCCAGCAGAGTCACCATTTTGTTGGAGCTCTTTCTTGCAGGACCAAAATTGAATCAAATGATGGGCTTGATTCTCAGGGTAGTCACTCAAGTTTGACAAGAAAATAGTCCAATTGATGAGGACTAAATGGAAAAATCTATGAAACAATAGGACAACACATTCAAATATGTTAGTGCCTTACACCAAGCATATACCACTAATTAGACCATACTTCAACTATCCACCTATGTACCTAGATATGCTATCACCTATTAAAGGATTTTAACCCTCCCCTTAGAAGAGACCTATAAACAGATAATACATGGATCATCATCCACTGAAAGACAAGCATGAGACATCTCTGATTCCCTAGCTCATACATATCTGAAAACTAGTTATGAATTTAGTTGCTTCTGTGAAAACAACTCTATTGCAGACACTCACTGGAAATGCAAATAGAAAGACTACAACACCCTTGATGCTATAATCAATAAACTCAAAACTCAAATGGAGACAATCTGATAGAAGTATAAATGTATTGCAATCTCATACATAAGACATCTGTTACAATCTATATTCTATTCTGAACCAGCAAGGGAAAGAAGAACACCCTATATACAAAGAAAAGGAAATATCTATAGGAAAAGGACCCTTCCTTGGAACCAAAAAGGAACTCTAAGCTGGAACCACCATGTCAGCAATATCAAACAATTGGTGCTAGATCAAACACATAACAACCTCAGCTTAGCTAAAAACTTTCCACTTCACCACTCCCCGACCAATGAAAATCATGCACATCAGCATCTCTATAGCACGTTGGACCCACTAAAAACAAGCCCCTTTAATCAGAAAATCGGCGTATGATCTCAAGCGAGGAGAATATTCCTTGAGATCATACGCCAGTAGTAGATCTTGATACATGCTAGCCAACCAGAAAACCCCTCTAAAAATGGCCCCATCGAGAACTTCCATGTCGCTGCCACATCGACCAATTGGAAAATGCCACATCACCACCTACCACCGGGCTCAGGAACAGGTGTCAACCAGTCACATGATCGCATGTCAGAAAACTCTGACATGCGATCATACGATAGCCAACCACAGCATGCCACATAATCGCTAGCGGCACCACTACCCTCCCCGCTAATGGGCCCTAGCATAAGAAGTAATTGGTCACATGGTCGCATGTCAGAAATTTTTGACATGCGATCATGTGACAACCAATCATTTAAAAACCCTTGAAGACTCGGGCCCACCAACTATTCACACTTGTGTAATAAGATCGATAGACAAGGAGTGCCGACAAAAGGGAAGAAGTGCGAGGTCGAAAACACATAGGGTTTTCAGTGAAAGATCAAAAATGTCTAGGGTTTTCACAACGGCGAAGGATCGAAAACATCTAGGGTTATCGACATTTAGGCATATTCTGAGATTATTTCCTACAGACCTTGAAACTTGAATATCTCCCTGGGTTTTGTAAATTAGGAGATGCGATCTAAACTAGAGCAAGGTGATACATTAAAGAGCACAAGGCTAAGGGTGCACATCATAAAACCTCATAGATTTTCTTTGGAAATTAAAACTGTGTATGTAGGCATGGCAGGACAACATTACAAAATTTGCAAGGAAAAGGCCATTTTCATTGGATTTTTGCATTGACTAGAAAATGGCCTACCAAGGACCAATTATGACCAATTAGTCCACTAATTAGGACCTCTTATGTTACCCATGACCCCTTAAGACACTCTAGGACCCTTATCTATAGCTTATGACATCTTAGGTTACCTACGACTCCTTAAGACACTCTAGGATCACTTATGTTAACCACGACCCCTAAAGACACCCTAGGACCACTTATTTTACCCACGACCCCTTAAGACACTCTAGGAATCTTATCTATACCTTAGGACCTCTTATGTTACCCATGAATCCTTAAGAGACTCTAAGACCCTTATCTATAGCTTATGACCTCTTATGTTACCCATGACCCCTTAAGACACTCTAGGACCACTTATTGCACCTATGACCCATTAACATTCTAGGACTCTTATCTGGATCCCTTAAGACCTCTTATGTTATCTACAACCCCTTAAGACCTAATAAGACCTCTTATCTTATCTACAACCCCTTAAGACCTAATAAGTAGATCTTAGGACCCTTAAGACCTAATAAGACCACTTACGTGACCTAATATGACTTATAATTTTATATATTTAGATATTTGTTTCCATTTTACATGTAGCTATAACATGTAATCAAGTACTTAATTATTAACACTTAGCTTTCACATGTTATGTATCTAGATGGCCACTTAGGATGCACCTCAAACTCCTGATATGTAGACCATTTTTCATATTGCTTATACAGAGATGGCTCAACTTAGATAGTCTATCCTTATGTCTTCAATAGATGGTATATATAGAGAGACTTATGCTACTATATTGACCAGTTCGGAGACTATGATTGCTAGATTGAGGTCTCACTCCTTCACGCCTCGGGTAGTTGAGACCTTTTTTTCAGAGTTGAGGGCCGAGGTCTCAAACAATGTTTCCTTGGCAAAGGTTCAGAGCCTCATCCCCAAGGAAATCATCAAATGAGAGGTTTTCCCACATTATGAGGCAAGGGCAGTGATGAGGGCATATCAAGTCACACGGTGTGTGATTCCTCAGATCACATGTATGATTTAACCTCAATTTCTTATAGCACATGGTCATTATCCAAATAATGACCAGATTCCATTATATTTTGCACAACAGTTGTATGTTGAGTTCTATTTGGGACTCAGGGTCAACTATTTAGATCTCCCAGCATATTATGGTTAGGGGCTTGGTAGGGTTGCAGACTGCGATCAGTATCGTAGGGCTAATCAAGTTGTACAACCTTGTAGATAGCTAGTTGGGGACAAGACTCCGGTAGTGGTGCCGACAATGGCTTCTACTCTAGATAGAGTCATCATTTCTTCTCAGAGGGGATTTGTGGATAGTATAGGATAGATTACTTTTGCAGCCACATCCATCACTTCAGATTTAGTGGGAAGATACATTTTGACTAGACCGAGTAGAGCCAGATCATCTTCTATGGCTTCATCTAGTACTACTATAGGTGTGACTGAGGAGACATATAGAGCTATAGGTCTTCCTGTACTTGGAGAGATACGAGCACTGTCGGGTCATCATAGTCATTTAGATATGGCCCTTTACTTTTTGGAGGATCTCCTGTAGGCCTATTCTCATATTACTGACACGCACAGGATCCCAATACATTCAGTCAAGGATTTCATTGCACTTACACTTTGTTTGTCTTGATATAATATGGCTTCAATATTTCAAACAATGTTTTCCTAGACTTTATATTAGGATTTGAACTACAAAATGACACATACATTTCATGTTGTGTTGTGTCCAGCCAATGTTTCGTATGATATTCATATTGATTAGTTGAAATTCTATGACTGATAACATCTCTAGTGTTTGATGAAGGACATGTATTATCATTCCAAAATGATGTGACCAAATTTTTGGTTCCTTCATCAATCCTATCAGAATGAGGAGCTCTACACATGATTTCCCAATTGCCTTCCAAGGTGCTATTATCCAAAAGTATTCTCCTATTAACATATCGTGATATTATTTTCCTATTAAAACCAAAATGAGATGAAACTGAAGATATCTATCTTTTTCATCCCATAGTGTTACCTTCAATGGATGTCAACATAACGTTTCTTGTAATGGAATTATTTATAGTTAGAGATCGCTTCCCTAGCTGGTTCAAACCTTTCTTAAGATTTTCAATCATATCAGTTTGCATGTTAACAAATTTTCTCTTCTTTGATGATGTGTCTATACTCAATAATTTTAATGTCCCTTCCAACTTTTTGTTTATAAGTACAAGTGACAGCAATTGAGCTTGTTCAAGTGTTTCAAAATTATTAAATTTAACCAATATTTCTCTTGCTATCATATTCATTGATCTCTTCTTAGAAAGACTTAAGGGTTGAACATTAGCAAGTAATCTCAAATTCTCCACATCCATTGTATGTAAATGATCTAAGTTTCTATAATTAATATTTCTAGATTTATAGTTTGAGCTAAATTTAAAAGTTCATCCATACTAGTAGGGGTAGATGATGTTGACCCTTCTCCAACATCAATTGTTTGAGCTTCCATGGGAAGTAATCCTGACCCTTCAATGTGCAATTCTTTGACTTGACTTGACCCTCCTACTTCAACTTGTCTTTCAGCTTCTTTAGTTTTATGATAATATGTCAATGCAGCTTCATGATTTCTTTGTTCAGTATCGGGTGACCTTTTTCTAGAAGATTTACTTTGTCTTCCCTTCTTGTTTTCCATTTCTTCGACCTCCAAAAAATGTCTTCCACAAGATCGTCAACAAAAAATTTCTTCTTCAAAAAATACTTTAATCTAATATTTTTCCTCTCCAAAATTATGCCTTTGAAAAAATAGAAATATAAATTCTTCTGCAAAAAATGCCTTCAATAATAGAAAATGCAAATTTATTAATTGCAATTTCATATAAAATAGCAACAAATTTTTTTAATTTTATACCATTTTAAATTTTTTTTACAAAATAATTTTACTAGCCGACTTCGTTTGAAGTACACACTTTGTGCGAAGTACCAAAGGAAAAATTTCGGCAGGGTGTCTTGTTGTCAAGATTTTCACTTGAGGGTCTTCATGTAAAGGGTCTTCACATGAGGACCCCCAAGTGTCTTCGTGCGAAGGGGGTCTACTCATGAAGACCCCAAAACTAAAATTTTACCCTCAGAAAATAACTCAAGTTCAAAAAAATGGTCTTTGGAGGCTTCAAACAAGGACTAAACAAAATTATTTTTTCAAACAGACGATGTCAAATGATGCTATTCGGAACAAGCTTTCTAATGAATATAATTTTAATACATATTGAGTTCATTATCACTTTTAAATATTACTTTAACTAAACATAGGTTGTTTGGTCATTCAACAACCTGCCTCTTAAAGACTTTGGGAAAAATAGTAAATTATAAAAAATGTTTAGGAAAAGTGTATTTGTGTTACCTTTCTATGAAAAAAAGAAAAAATAAATTTTGATATACACAAATCACATTAGAGCGATCCAAGTGACCTTATGTCTAAATTATAGTTATTGTCACTTTAAAACTTAATAAACTATGAAATATTGATCCAAAATGAATAAAACCAATTGCATCCTTTAGATATTGAAGTTACAAATATAATCTTGAAAGAATTACATCATTATCATATTTGAAAAAAAAGTTATGCTGATCCAAGTGACAGTAACTCCTTAAAAACATAGTGTTTTCACGTAAATCACTTTTTGAAGGAGAAGGAAAAATGACTTTAAATGACTTATTTATTTATTTTTAAATATATTTAGAAACTAGAAAGAAAATTCTAAAAGACTCTAGTTTACATCATCTTCAAATTCTTAATAGTTTTGCGGCAACAGGTGTTCAAAAGTGAAATTTTTTCTCAGAATGTTGAACTCTGTGTCAAAGTTGGCCAAAAAGTGGGACTCACTATTGTGGAACCACCCTAATATTATATTTTTTTTATTTCAGTACCATTTTTTTTCCTAATGGTACTTGCAGGATTGATAGAAACAACCATTCCAATCACATCTACAAGGGAATCAATAG
Source organism: Chamaecyparis obtusa (assembly GCA_027943335.1). NCBI lineage: Eukaryota > Viridiplantae > Streptophyta > Pinopsida > Cupressales > Cupressaceae > Chamaecyparis > Chamaecyparis obtusa. The sequence goes on along the minus strand of BSBK01010217.1, from coordinate 530,759 downwards.
GAAAAGTTTCAAGAGATTCAATGCTTTTGAAATGGTAATCATGTTTGGGAACTGTAGATTGGACACATGTTGAAGGTATGATTTTTGAAGAACTATGAACAACCATTTCATACAGATTGGTAGAACTACTAAATTTGGTGTTTGCAACTTTTACAGACCCATTATAAATCAAGTAAAGATTATTTATTTGAGTTCATCATAGAAATTATTGACCAATTCATTGTAACATGTTACATGTATTCCAGATCCTTCTTTATGGGTGGCTGCAAGAAGTTGGGTGCCAATTTTTTGCAAAAAGTGGAAGTGTTTTTCCTATTTTTCAAAATTTATCTGAATTGATCTCAAAATTTGAAGCACTTAGAGATTGAATCTCCAAAAAATTCACTAATAGAAATTGTAGTACTTGGAGTCTACTTTTCAAATATATAATTTATTTTAATACCCACATGGTATAAATTATATTTTGATAGGCATATTTGAAAACCACTTTTTCAAAATGCCTGTTTCAGGACCATACCACATCCGTGTACGGCCACCATATTTTGACACAAATAAATAAATTTTTTTAAATCCTTTTTAGGGAAGATACCTAAGACATAGAATATTGATGAGAATTTTTATTTTTTTTTTGTAAATTATTTTTTATTAATTTTTAATTAACAATAAAGCTTATTTTTCAAACCTCTCGTGTACGGCCACCATAATTTAATATAATTTTTCTTTTTTTCAAAAATTCTTTTTTTTTAAATTCAAAAGAATTGAATCTAGATTGATGACATATAATTTATTTTTAAAAATACTTAAAAATTAAAAAGTTATTAAAGTTTTAGTGAGTCTCACTATTTTACGTTTATGTACCACTATCAACTAATAAATAATGTAAAAATAGTAAAAATAACCATATTATTATGAAATTTATATTTTTAGAATCGTGATAGTGAGATCTTTAATGGGTTTTTGTTTTGTCAAAAAAATCGATCCAGAAGGGCTTCAAAAAATTACGGTAAGCATTAAAATTTTTATTCCAATGCCTTAACCAAAATTTTGGAGGCTAAGACATAGGCTTGGTCTCACCAAACCTATCCCAAACCAAAAATGAGGCATAGTGAAAACTCCCGCGTGCATATTTTAAGAAACGGGCACCCGTTATTTAAATTCAAAAAACGGGCACCCGTTTCATAAATTTAAAAATATATGTTTAAAAAAACATTTTAAATTAAAAATAAAAATAAAAAAAATTTTAGAAACGGGTACCCGTTTTGAAAAAAAATGGGTGCCCGTTTCTGGAAAAATGGGTACCCGCTTTTTAAATTTCGGATCGGATGTCCGAGCCTAAAACGGGTGCCCGTTTTTAAAAAACAGGTGCCCGTTTCTAGCGGCGCAAATTTTCAAGCCGCGGACTTCCGCGGAATTGGCACACAACTTTTTGCTTCTACCCTTATCTATAAAGTCAAAACTGAATACTTTACCCTCTTTAGACACTTTTTTGGAAATAATGGATAGGTGTTTTTTGTAAGGCTCGACCCTCAATAGACCAAAACTTGTGGTACGGGGTCAAGAGTTTAATGGGAATTATATTAGATGAAGAAGCATCTAAAAAAGTATGAGTGCTAGACAATGTTATCTATCTAGTTCCTTCTATTATAGGCACTGGAGACCCAATAATGTCTTTATTATTTGACACTACATGCAAATTATCAATTAGGATAGCCTTGCAAGTATAAAAAATTACATATTTAGTAACCTTTTTTAATGGAATTTTCATGAGTACAATAGAATATAGCAAGATAATTGGCATACATGAAATTGCGAAGTAGCTTGCAAGAGTATTCTTTGATGCAAATGATAAAACCTTTAACTAAAGCCTCTTCCACTATAAGTGTGTTAAATTATTCTGGTAAGAGGGAAAAGTGTGTGTGCACACCTTCGAAAATTTCTATATGATATTTTGTAGTTGCACAATGCTGTTGTTCTATACAATGTATCGATAGAATTTGAAAACATGGATCCATGATAGATATACCATCCATAATCTGACTAATTGCTCCCGTTGTTAGTAAGGCCATTTTTGTTACCTATTTAATGGTAGATAGTGTGATGTTAGTAATCAAAAGTATAGCTTAAACATTAACACTATATTTCTTATCTACGCAATCTTGAAAGAAATGTGTACAAATCATTTTGTGAGACAAATAACCTATCCAATGTTCAAATGATACAAATTACTCATTTAATGTTAACTTTTAAAATTGTCATTTTGTAAAATATTATCTAGACTATAATCAAATCTAAAACTTTTATGGAAATATATGTAGAATAAAAAAAAATGTAAATTTACAAAATTTAGGAATCGTAGAAAATGCAAAAGTATAGAAAAAGTAATTAAAAGAACCCATGTTAACAATGCCTTCATAATGAACAAGTTGAAATGTCTTGATGGCACATAAATGTATAAATTGAAATATAGATAAACACTTCTGTAAAATATGTTGTTGGTTCAGTAAACTACTTGTAGAACAATTCTTATATAGGCTATGATGGCAGTCAAATGAGGTAGTCATACTGAAGAGAAAAAGAATAAACTCTTACCAACAAAAACATCTAACATTGAATGCAATTTAATGCATATTCAAGAACTGTTAGCTATACAAGGCAAAACTACAAAAATAGCAAGGATGAGTATTAACTGAAATGCAATAAATACTCGTGAATCATCGAAGTGCTATGTATGTCGATATTCAAAAGACATTCACATTTAAACATAACAAATGGTGGCATACATATCTATAAAACTAATTATACAGGGATATCAAAACTATATGATATTTATTAGTTGTTAGATCATGACAGAAATGTAATCAAAATCCTTTTATACAAAACCATTGAAAAGTCATTAAAATATTAACTGAATCATTCTAGGATGTATTATCTGTAACTAAAATACCATCTCATTCATTTTCAAATTTTGCATTTGCATTATAAAATGTAATGGGATAGTAGGGCCGGAAATACATCATATTGAGATGTGTTTTTAGATGACCCAAATGTCAGTCAGGCCGTGCTAACGTTTTCAAAATTTCTATGATAATATATATATATATATATTATATATATATATATATATATATATATATATATATATATATACACATACATATATATGTATGTATATATATACACATACATATTAATGTATGTATATATATACACATACATATATATGTATGTATATATATACACATACATATATATGTATGTATATATATACCACATACATATAATATGTATGTATTATATATACACATACATATATATGTATGTATATATATACACATACATATATATGTATGTATATATATAATATACATATATATATATATATATATATATATATATATATATATATATATATATATATATATATATATATATATATATATATATATATGTATGTATATATATGTACATGTATATATATGTACATATATATGTATAGATATGTATATAGTATACATAATATATATATATATGTATATATACACATATATATATATGTATATATATATACACATATATATATGTATATATATATACACATATATATATATGTATATATATGTGTGTGTGTGTGTGTGTGTGTGTGTGTGTGTGTGTGTGTGTGTGTGTGTGTATGTGTGTGTGTGTGTGTGTGTGTGTGTGTGTGTGTGTATATATATGTGTGTCTATACATACATATATATATATATATATATATATATATATATATATATATATATATTTATATATATATATATATATATATATATATATATATATATATAATATTATTAGGAATTCTTAAGTTAATGTATGCAATTATAAATTTAAAATTTACAATATTATTATGAACTTTATATTATTCTCTTCAATTATATGAAATATAATATTGAATTTGCGGGTGTTGATGTAAGATAGTGATAAATCCGGGAAATGATTATTATGGTTTTTGCATCATTTGTGACTTTATTCTATCGCAAATATTTTAATTGAAAGGAATGTTCTAGATTATTGGATGTAGACATAAAAAATTAGTAAATCTGAAATCATTTACTTTTTTTGTGTTGTGTTATACTTTAATTTTTTTGATTATTCAATTTTGATATCATAGTGCTTCCTTTTTGTAAACCTGATAAAAACCAATGATACTATGCAAGTTACCTTGTAATCTATAGATTAGTCATTTTAAGTTGTTAATTCCACTCCCCCAATTTTTTAACTGTATATGTTATGGGGGTTGTGAAGAGTATCTTTTTACAGACTCTAGACTCTGTTCCTTACTTATAAAAGTTGATTAACTATATGATTGAAAATATATAATTGAATGGAATGTTTGTGATTATCAGATTTAGATTTAATAAACTACTCAATCTAAAAATCGTTTTACTTTTTGTATTCTCCTTGATTGTATCCTTTTTTATAAATTTACAATATTATTAGTTATTACTACTAATGTATTTTCCTATGGTTCTTGCATCAATGTTTGAACCTTTATACATGATTGGAAATATTGATAAAATGGAATGTTTTGGATTATCGGATTTAGATGTTAGTGACTATTAAATCTGAAAGTGTTTACTTTTTGTGCTCGATAGGGTTCTTGTTCTTGAAAATGTATTAAGTGTGCCCTAGATACTTATGTTTCTGTGTTACATCATGAACCACTTAAGTTTTCATATTTGGATGTGGTCTTTTGTCTTTCATAGTATTCACTCAATCTTGAGATGTATTTGTTAAGTCACTTTTCATTGAGCGAACAAGCAACTGTGTTTGGATCTCTGTCTTATTCCACTGAGTTGCATGATCTCTAGTTATGGATTGCCAGTTACTATTCCTATTAGCGATCAAGTGACTATGTATTCTCTTGTTCTCATGATCCTTGATTCCTTGGTAGTTTTTTGTAAACATTCAATGACTGAGTGAATGCAACGCTCATTCACGTGATTAAATGGTTAAGTCCTGTGGTATCTGGCGATCAAGCAAGCACCGTTGATGTATTTAGTGATCGATGGTGGTCTTTGAATCTCATGATAGATGGTTTTTATCTCTTATTCTCTTGATTTTGGTGCTTAGCATGAAAGTATTATGCGATCAATTGAATAGTGTGTTCGCTTAACCTCCAGATCTGGTGGTTAGTGTGTCTTTCTGATAATCCTGTGTCTTTCCTAGTGATCGTTGAATCTCAGGATGTATTTGTTAAGTCACTTTTCATTGAGCAAACAAGCGATTGTGTTTGGATCTCAGTCTTGTTCCCTTTGGTTGCCTAATCTCCAGGTATGCATTGGCAGTTAGTGTGTCTTTCAATGATCAAGCAACTATGTATTCTCATGTTCTCATGATTCGTAGTGGTTTTCTTTAAATATCAAGTGTCTAAGTGAATGCAGCGGTCGCTCATTCACTTGATTAAATAGTTAATTCCTCTGGTATCTGGTGATCAAGCAAGGGTCGTTGATGTATTTCTTGATCAATGGTGGTCTTTGAATCTCATGATAGATGGTTGTTATCTCTTATTCTCTTGATTTTGGTGCTTAGCATGAAACTATTATGCGATCAAGTGAATACTATGTTCTCTTAATCTCCAGGTCAACAGTCAACATAGACATCATTACACACATGGATTTAGTTGTTAGTGACTAGTAAATCCGAAATTGTTTACTTTTTTGTCCTCGGCATGGTTCTTCTTCTTGAAAATGTCTTAAGTGTGCCCTAGATCCTTATGTTTCCGTGTTACATTATGACCCACTTAAGTTTCGATGTTTGCACATGGTCTTTTGTGTTTCCTAGTGTTCACTGAATCTTGAGATGTAATTAATAAGTTGCTTTTCATTGAGCGAACAAGCAATTGTGTTTAAATCTTTATCTTGTTCCCTTTTGTCCCCTGATTGCCAGGTATGGATTGGCAGTTAGTGTTTCTTTCAATGATCAAGCGACTTTGTATTCTCTTGTTCGCATCATCCTTGGCAATTTTCTTTAAACATTAAGTGACTGAGCGAATGCAGTAGTCGCTCATTCACTTGATTAATTAGTTATGTCCTCTAGTATCTGGCAATCAAGCAAGGGTCATGATGTATTTCTTGATCGATGGTGTTCTTTGAATCTCATGATAGATGGTATCACATGGTAGGTGTAAAGCGGTGAGCCAAAAGTGACCGAAAGATAGGCTACATGGAATCATGTTATCTTGACAATTGTCGTGACTACTGAAAACTTAAAAATAATCTTGGTTCGATTAGACTGCTAAATGGAACATTATCTTCAACACATTTATTTGCTACGTAAAGTGGGGTTTGAACCCCAGATTTTACAAACAATCCATGATTTGTTAACGCCTTATCCCGAGTTACTTTTGAGGGTCTTATCACGAAAACAATGTTTACGAAAATTATAAAAAGTTTAAATTTGCAAATATATATTTATGTAAAACATTTTAATGTAAATATCAAGGGCACCAAACAATTCAATCGTCTTGCATGACTATCCATCAATAACAACCACCGATGTAATTAACCCAGGAGGATGCATTTCATATAAGAAATGCCTTCGGTGTAATAATAATTTTTTATCCATCTAATTTAATATGGCTAGAATTTTTAATTTAATTAATAAGATAAAATATCCATTTGCATTTAGCACTATGCACTAATAGCTAGGCACGAAAATTAAAGATGGATTTGCCTTCCGTTCAAATGGATATGTCAGGTGGAACATTTAAAGGTCAATATAAGGGTGTCTTTGTTGACTTGTAAATAATCAATTTTTAATCATAGATTATAATATCTTCAACTCATGTTCCAAATTCTGACAGTGTGTTTTTGACGCTGAATGTCTCTTTGCGACTGAGAGTTAAATAGTATTCAAATTGATGGGTTTAGCATTTTGATAAAACCAAGAGAAGAACATATTTGGTCGAATTTAATTATGCTTATGTAATTTTAAAAATTAACTTTTGTTTTGGGTTTATTTACCTTGATGTTATTATATAGTTATTATGTGTGTCTCCGGGGTGAATGATATATCACTTTATTCGTATTTTCTGATAGGCTAAGCAAGTACTATTGCATCACTTTATAGATTTCTTCCATTAATGAGTGATTAAAACTATTTTTTTGCACCAATTATAATTTAGTTTATTTCTTATTTTGTTAAAAATAACATATATTTTATATATTCTCTAGTCTAAATGTAAATTTTTTAAGTTTATAAATTGTGAAAAATATTTTTTAATGATATGATTGGCTAATAAATTTGAGGTCTTATAGACCGCTTTTTTAGGAATAAAGAGCATAATTTGAGCTTTTTAAGGATTTTTATATAAATTTAAATTTAATATAATAACATTATAATAGTGCTATTATTTTTCAATTGTGTACTCTATGAAAAATAGTTATTTGGCCTCTATTTTTTTAGTATTATAAAAAAAAATATTTTTGAATTTATTTTCATATATATATCATATTAATTTAAATTTAATATAATAACATTATAATATTGTTATTATATTTCAATGAAAAATAGTTATTTGGCCTAAATAATTAATGCTAAAATTAATTATAAGAAAAATCATTACAATTTAAATTAATTATAATTTATATTTTGTAATTATTTATAAAATTACAAAACATTATTATTACAAATTATAATTATAATAATTTTATAATTATTTATAATTAAAAATCATTTTGCATATAAATTAAAATTAAACTTAACTATAAAACTAAATGCCTCTATGTGGCACTTGTTAAATATTATGTGTAGTCATTTCATTTTTTCACTTTTAAAAAAGTACAAGTAAAATATATACTCTCCAAATTTATAATTAAATATACTATCTACTCATTTCACATTTATACTTATTTTTTACACTTACTTCAAAATATTTAATATAAATAAAATTAATAATTTAAATTATATTTAAAAGTATAACATTTAGAAATATTTCTTTACTCTGGTAATTTTTATATTTTTTTTAAAAAAATACAACTAAATATATACTCTCCAATTTAATAACTAAATTTGATACGCTTCCTTTAAAAATATTTAATTTGAATTAAAATAAATATTTAATTTCAAAAGAGTTTACATTCACATATCCTTTTTGAAATATTTAATTTAAATTTAAATAGAAATACTAATGTCTTACTATTTATACTAATGCTATTTCATACATCCTTAATTAACATATTTCATACAAATCCCTAAAGTAAGATTTCAATTGTCAAATTAAAAATATAATAAAAATTAAAAAATAAATGACAGGTATTAATTGTATTACAAATTATTTAATATACAATATTATACTTAATAATATTATATAAATATAGCTATTATGAAATTTTAATACTATACATCATATATATTACATTATTAATTATTTAATATATATAAAAAGTTATGATAATTATTTTATTTAAAAAAAAATATTAGAGCATAAATTATAATTATAATGAATTATAAAATTAAAGGCAAGTACTGGCCACTACGTGGCACTTGTTAAGAAAAGTGTTTTGTTGATTTATCTTTTAGTTAGTTGTTATAATTATGATTAATATTTTAAAACAAAGTTTTATGTATTTTTTTGGATTATAAGTTTGATGTTTCAAGTTTTTGAATAAATATTATTTTATTTGGTACTTTAAAATTTAAATTTAATATATTTGTATATAAATTGAGATATATGTTATTAAATGATTATCTATTTTCTATTTAAATATTCTTTATCAATGTTTATTACAATTTATTATAGTTTATTTTTCTAATATTTTTTTGATTTCATATATTTTTATTTAAAAGTTTTTTATTTAATTTTTATTTTATAATATATTTTGTCAATTAATTAGAATTTTAATATAGGATTACTTATTATATGGATCACTTTTATAATTAAGATTCTTTGGATACAATTCAATTTATAACTTGAATGTTATAAATTGAAAATGTACTAAAATGTTCTAATTTCATTTTATATAGATCAATTAAAATTATAGATATCTTAATATTCTGTTGATTTTTTATTTATTGAACAAAGCTGAAGAAAAACTAGACTGAAAAGAATGAATATTGAGCATAATTTTCATGCAAAATTTAAAATTGTGAAAAAAAGAAAATTTAGAATCTTTTCTTATTTTTATGGAGCAGTTATATTTAACAAATGAAAATAAGGTATTGGAAAAAGAGAGAATAGAAATAAGCACCAACTCTTTATTAAAAAATGGGACACATGTCTTCACCATATTTTATTCATCTTCTTTTTATTTAAGCACAAACATTACCATCCATAGGACCACCAACTAACCAACAACATAAGGACCTCCTGTTAAGCAAATTATGACATTTGTATAAAAGTTTATCTGAAAATATCAACTATTTATGTGCACTGAGAATGCAATACTCAATTTTTTTTATGGCTGGATAGACGCTGGCAGCTAAGTGATGATGTCACGCTTACACAAAATTTTGCTTTCAAGAAACATAATTTATTTTGTTGATATTTGATATTGTTAACGTCTTTGGACTGCGATAAAATCGGATGCAAATTTTATATTTGATAATGTCAGTCTTCGGAATCCGATACAATCGGGTGCGAATTTTAATTCAGTAAGCTGTTATATATATATCGTATTTCTGAGGCGTTTGGCACAGATGAGCTGAGGAGGAGGAGAACAAAAGGCTTTTCATTTCACAGCGAAAGCAGAGTTCTTTTCCACAATTCACAAGATGAGGAAACGATCGAGAGAATGTCATGTGGACGCGCACACAATGTTTGTGAGCGCAGATGAATCCGACTTTCGAAACATTGTACAGCGATTGACAGGGATGTCAACGCCCAACAATAATCCCGCTAAGGATTCAGAGTTATTTGAGAAGCCCAAGCTTTTGAAGCCCGTAGCCATGAAACCCACAATAAACAAATTTTGTGGTAACACATGCTCATGGATTAATTCAGTCATGGATTCCTTATGTACTGAAGATATCACAACTTTACCCTGAAATTTCTTCATTAATCAGCAAAGGAGCAGTGAAGGATGTAGACAACGGTGTAACTAGTCGAAAATTTGCAATTCTTTCTTAGATATTCTCAACTGTGATTATCAATTATCTCATTTTCAGCCTATCAAATTAATAGTTGTTATGTTCTGCTTTTAATTTCTTAGTTTCTTTCTCAAGTTTATTTATTTCTTTTTTCGAAGAGTCATTCTTATAGTTAGCGGAAGAAAGATAATATATATTTTTTTGTTGGAGGGTTCATATCTGCGAGGCAACCAGCTTAGAGCTAAGATATTCTCAACTGTGATTATCAATTATCCCATTCTCAGCCTATCAAATTAATAGTTGTTATGTTCTGCTTTTAATTTCTTAATTTCTTTCTCAAGTTTATTTATTTCTTTTCTCGAGGAGTCATTCGTATAGTTAGCGGAAGAAAGATAATATATATTTTTTTGTTGGAGGGTTCATATCTGCGAGGCAACCAGCTTAGAGCTAAGATATTCTCAACTGTGATTATCAATTATCCCATTCTCAGCCTATCAAATTAATAGTTGTTATGTTCTGCTTTCAATTTCTTAGTTTCTTTCTCAAGTTTATTTATTTCTTTTCTCGAGGAGTCATTCGTATAGTTAGCGGAAGAAAGATAATATAACCAGCTTAGAGCTAAGATATTCTCAACTGTGATTATCAATTATCCCATTCTCAGCCTATCAAATTAATAGTTGTTATGTTCTGCTTTTAATTTCTTAGTTTCTTTCTCAAGTTTATTTATTTCTTTTCTCGAGGAGTCATTCGTATAGTTAGCGGAAGAAAGATAATATATATTTTTTTGTTGAAGGGTTCATATCTGCGAGGCAACCAGCTTAGAGCTAAGGACTGAGGAATGATCCCAGTCTCATCCCTTGATGTGGGAGCCTTGCACTCGGCAAGACTTGATCTCTGGTGGACTTGATACGAGCCATTCAACTTCACCAGTAGACCAAAGACCCATTTATCTAAAAATTATTTTGGCAAACAATAATTTAGCTTTGTTACTTGGTTGACCCATGTCTTTTCTTAAACTTGAAACTGAACTTGTATTTGGGATACGATTTACAAATTGATGGTAAGCATGGCTGTCTATTGATCACGAAATTTGCGTGCCAATGATTCGGGGTAGGATTTGGTCAATGATTTGCAGGTTTGACATTGATTAACCATATTGTTAAACATTTATCTGAAAACATCATTATAAGTTTTAAACAGGATTTGGTGAGTGCTTGAATCCGATTGATGGAATGCGAAAACTAATAAATTATTAAAATTTATTGTTGAAAGGGACAACTATAGCTTTGCACTGACCTTTGCCCATTTTGCTGGGCATATTTTTTATATTAATAATACAATTAATCAAACGGTAAAAATATTTTTTTAAAGAAACAATTTTTTATATTTATGAATATGTGTATTGGGTATAATTTAGTGGTTGATTATATGAAAATATTGTGATTATTTAAGAATTTTTATAAATATAAAATATAATAAGATTTTAAAAATTTAATGTTAAATTCTTTTTGATAATTTTAAAGAAATACTAAGTTACAAACATTACATTTTTAAAATCTATAAGAATTAAATCAATTTGTCTCTAGATTGGATTGTGTGCAATATTTTGAAGAGAAACGAAATGTAAAATAATAGATTTGTATCATGTTGATTAATTTATACAAATTTTATTATTAATTTAAAAATATTTTAAAAATTAAAAAAGGTAGAGTCAATTAAATAACAAATGGTAGGTAATTATGCCTTTTACTAAGTTTTATGTGTATGTCAACTATGTGGATCATGGATGGGAATAATGTATTGAAAATATTAACTAGTGGTATTTTTTAAAAAAAATTGACTTAATTGATTATTTTTAAATGTATATAATTACGGAAGAGCTTTGTGTTTTTAGCGAAGGAAAGTAGTGAATTTTTTAGCGAAGTTTTGGAGTTTCTGGCCCTTTTAGGTATGTCCGGACACGATCCGCCAGAGGATGTTGCTAGTGTCATAACATGCAATGCGTCTAAGGATAATGCTGAGGTGGCTAGCGATAAGGACAATAACCTAGTGGATGGTGACGCAATCAGGTGTGATCCGCCCAACCCTAAAGTTAATGTGCCATTTAAGTTTTCGGTCGTTTCTATACCCCTAAATATTAATACCTCTGCAACGAAATCAAACATTGTGCATAGCAATGGTAATAATTTTTTTAAACCTAATGCTAACCTTGGCAACAAGCCAAGATCATTTCTGGAGGCAGTTGCGAACTCATCCCCTGTAATTGCTTCTAGTGCTCGCTTCGCCAAACCTGCACAAAATGAAATCATAACAAACGATAAGCACACTAGGGATTCTTCCTCATTTCATGTTACTCCTAACCTTGAAATGTTAAATGAAATTATTAAGGAAAAAGAAAGGTTAAGAAATACTGCCATTTACTTCTCTGCAGTTGAAATTGATAAAGTTCTGGCCAAAAAATTCTTAGATGATTGGTTTCATAACTATTGGAATTTAAAACTTGTCTATCAAATTTCTTTTTGTAGGCAGATACAGAAAGGATTATTTGTTGTGTTTTTTAACAGTAATGAATCTCAGCTTGCTGTGCTTAAAAAAGAATTTTGGTCTGTTGGCAACACCACATTCAGGGCCCTGGCTTGGAATTTTGAGGCTAACCTTGATGAGGTGGTTGTTCTTTCGGCCCCTAGATGGGTCCTCATTAAGCATATTCCCCCTTTTTTGTGGCATTTTATTCCTTAGTTGGTTGAACCCCTTGGAAAATTTCTGAGAATGGACGATTCAGTTCGGTTGGTCCCTCATTTAGATGCTAGGGTTCTTGTTGCTTTGAAGCCTAGGCAGGATTTACCTAAAGAGATTAATATTTCCATAGTTAATGAAGAAGTCTCATGTCCTGTTGAAACCCTAGGAGGTTTGAATGCTTGCTTCTTATGCAGAAAAGAGGGGCATCTTAGAAAGGATTGCCCGATTATCAGAAATAAAATTTAGAAAAGTACCAGCCCTGCTAATCCCCCCATTTCTACCTAGACGGTTCCCCCTTCATCTGTTAACACTAATCCTCTACCTTCCCAACCCCCGCCCCCCTCACCGTCTTTCCCTTCTCCACTTCCTACACCTTTCTCTCAAAATGCATCTTTTACCAACATAGTTGATACGGATGGCTTTCAAACTGTTACCAAAAAAAGAAAGAATAGGTCGAATAAAAAGGATTCGACCTTGAATTTTACTTTCATCCCCCCTCTAGTGTCTAGCATGAATGCTAAAAATATTTCTAAACCCCCCATCCCCTCCTCTTCCACTCCTAAGGCCCCCACCAAACCCTTATCCTCAAGGAAAGATCCCCCTGTGAAATTTTTTGAAGAGATCTCGGATGAATTCATTCTCGAAGTCATTTCGGTGACCCCGTCTATTGTTAATAACCAATCTCTGGAGCTAGAGGCTTCTCTCCCTTCTTTGTCTGATAGTGAGGATATCCTCACCACTAGAAGGAAAGGAAGACCTCTGGGGTCCAAGAACAAAAACAAGAACATTAAGAATCAGAATCTAACAGATTCTGATGGAGTTTCTCCTATGGAGGAAATTGTGGGTGTTGAGGCATCTAACTCTATAATTCTATCTCAATGAATTGTATATCATGGAATATTAGAGGACTTGAATGTCCTGATAGAAAGTATGTGATCAAGAATTTTCTCAGTTCTCAGAATAATGTTGATATGATTATGCTGCAAGAAATTAAAACTACTGGATTCAATCTCAAATCCAATCTTAATTTTATTTGGAAGAATGCTATCAAATTCACCACTAATCATCCTCAGGGAAGAGGGGGAGTGGCGATTTTGCTAAGCCCTAAATGGGGACCTAAAATTAAAAGTTTTGGTTTCTTTCCTTGTAACAGAGCTATTTGGTTAATATTTAATTATAATGATATGGAATTCGGCATATGTTCCATCTATGCTGCCAATGACTATATGGAGAGGAGTATGTTTTGGTCTTGGCTCGGCTCGCTTCCTGACATTCCCTAGACGTTTCGAGGTGACTTTAATATGATAGAAAATCAAGAAGATAAATTGGGAGGTCTTCCCTTTTCTTGGAAAGAACAAGAAAGACTTACCTGGAATAATTTTAAAAGTGCTAAATCTCTGTTTGATCCCTTAAGGGGAAGCAAAAATAATAATCCTTGCCTTTGGTTTACTTGGTGTAACTTTCAAAAGGGTCAGTCCAGAATCTACTCTAGGCTAGATAGATTCTATCTTAATAGTAATTTCTTTTCTGTTATTCCGGATATAAATAAAAACATGGTGCTTGTTTCCCCCACCAAACTTTCGGATCACCACCCTATAGCCATAACTGTTAATCTTGGTTACTCAGCTATTTTCAGCAATCATGCTAACCATAAATTCATTCTTAATACTAGTCTTCTGGAGGATGATGATATTCTTACTACTATTTCTATGATAAAATTCATCAATGAGCCTCATTATCCCTCTTTATCCTACATTAGTAGATGGAGTTTGGATGTTTATGCCTGGCAGAACTTTTTGAGGACTATTGGTCAAAAAAAGGCCAAGGATTATAGATACAAAGAATCCTGGCTTAATAATAATCTTTACAATGCTGAAATTGCTATCCAAAATAACTCTGATGACCCTTATCTTTGTCATCAACTTGCTCATGTGAAAAACATTCATAGAAAACATCAACACCAAAAAGCTCTAGGGGCAAGAATTCATTCAAGGGCTCATTGGTTACAATATGGTGATAGAGGTAGTAATTTTTTCTTTAATCTTATTAAACATAAGTAGGCTAAGGAAACTATTGATAAACTACTTATTAATAATCAATTGATCACTGATATTGATTGTATAAAGAATGAGTTTGCTCGGTTTTTTGAAAATCTTTTTACTTCTGAAGACTCTCAGAAGGCCAAGGATCTTAGAAATCAATGTAAAAATCTTATTCCTAGAAGAATCTCAGATGAGGATGCTTCTATTCTCAAGCAGCCCATGTCTCTTAAGGAGATTGAGAAGTCCATCAAATCCCTTAATAATGATAAAGCTCCTGGTCCTGACGGCCTGCCTGTGGAATTTTACAAAGTTAATATTAATTGGATCAGCAAAGTTTTAATTAACATATATAACGAAGCCATTGATACTGGTACCCTAGGTAGAGATATTAATTCTGGTATCATTAAACTCATACCTAAGGAGGGTGATAAATCCCTTATTAAGAATTGGAGGCCTATAACTCTTTTAAATGTTTCTTATAAAATTTTGGCTAAGATTATGTCTCATAGACTTGAAGCCATTCTCCCTAAATTTGTTTGTCCTACTCAAATAGGCTTTGTGAAGGGTAGATATATATTAGAAACCCTGATTACTAGTTGGGAAGCCCTTAATTGAGCTAAACATACTAACCAAAATGTTTCTATGTTTTTATTGGATTTTGAAAAGGCCTACGACAAAATTGAATGGGATTTTATTATTATGATGCTTGAGGCTTTTGGTTTCCCTTCTTTCTTTTGTGGCATTGTGAAAATGCTTCTCAAAGATGCTCATGCTTAGATTGATGTTAATGGATCTCTATCTATCATTTTCCCTTTGGGAAGATCGATTAGGCAAGGTTGTCCTCTTGCCCCTACCCTTTTTCTTATTGCTTCTGAAGCTCTGTTCGATATTCTTAGGGACAACACTTTATCCCCTACCATTAAAGGCATCATCCTTCCTAATAATAAGGAAATTATCAATTGTCAGTTTGTTGATGACACTTCTCTATTTCATGAAGACTCTGAAATGAATTTTGAAACCATGATTAATAAGCTCAATTTCTTTTGTAAATTTTTTGGAGCTAGGTTATCTCATGCCAAGTCTATTTGTCTTGGTTGGGATGACCAACCTCCTGATTGGTTTGATAAATTTGGTTTTCAATGGGGTGGCCCCCCTAAAGTTGTCAGATATCTGGGTATCCCCTTCTCTGTTGATCCCTCCCTAAAAGAGATGTGGATTTGGGTCAAGGATAAAATCCATAGTAAGCTGCACAAATGGCACAATAGGTCTCTATCTCTTGCTTGAAGATTCCAAGTGTGCCAAAAAATTCTGTCTTCTTACAATATATATTATGCCTCTACTTGGATGTTTAATGATTACCAAGTTCTGGAAATCCAAAAATCTATCAGAAATTATCTTTGGTCAGATGGGAAAGGAAATAAGAAACTTCATTCTATCAATTGGAATTGGTGTCATGTTGATAAGCTCCTTGGGGGCTTGGGGCTGAAAGATCTAAGACTTAGTGGTCTTTCTTTGGCCTCCAAATGGATCTTTCATGCCCTAGAGGGAGATGAGCCTTGGAAAGTTTTGATTCGTAATAATATTGAGAGGGGATTTCCTAAGAATGCTAAGTTTTGGAAGAATCTTCCTCTCACTGATCTCATATGTGGTGAATTCCCTATCATTGTTCAAGGCTCAGCTATTTTTAAGTCCATTTGGAAAGCCTAGAACCATGTTAGGCAATTCATCACTAACAATGCCTTTTATGATCAAAAGACCCTCCATGGTGAAAGATCCATTTGGTGGAACCTTAAGCTTGGTAAAAAACCCCTTGCTCTTACCCAAGGGTGCTCTGCTAAATATTGGGCTAATCTTGGTATAAAGCAATTTATTGATATTTTTGAAATGGATAGACTTATTCATTGGGATGATTTAAAGAGTAAGTTTAAGCTTCCTAATTCTCATAAAAAGACTTATAATATGATTGTTAAAGCCAGTAAAGACATTCCCACCCTATGTCATGTGGACTCTAATAGTTATTTGAAGATAAAATGGCCTGGTGGCATCATCATCTCCAATCTTAAAGCTAAGAATATTTACATTGTTTTAAATCATAATGAAGATATTATCAGTCATATTAATAATATTTGGAATATTGAATTGGATGTTTCTTCCTGGAAGAAGTTTTTTGATTATCTTTGGAAAAGCTCTATTGATCCTAAAATTAAATGTTTTAAATGGTTGCTTATTCTCAATAAAATTCCTATTAGGAACTCTTTCTTTGATATTAACTGTATTCACCCAAAAATGGTTGCCTAGACTTTGGGCCCCATTTATTTGATTTATCAACCCTGAATCAGTTTTATCAATAATCAATATTTTCAACATTATCAATTTCTTGATCAAGTCTTAATTTCGATCATATATTGGATTTTTATCCTATGGGCTAACCATTTATCCTAAGTTTTTATTTAATTAAAATGAATATTTCCTCCCTTTTTTATTAAATAAAAAGCCCCACCTTTTCTTCTTATCCTAAGTTGCACAAATAAAGCATTATTCTTATTTTATAAAATGGGAAGAAGCACTTTTTGTCTCATATGGACACAAAAGTCAACTCCTATTTTCTTATTGGAGGATACTTGTGCACATGGATTTCTCCTCTTTCAAGCTCCACTGTTGATTAAGTCTTTTTCCTCTTAATCTCAATGGTCCATTTCACCTCATTTCTTATAAAAGGAGAGCTCTCTCCTTCATTTGCATATCCATCTCTTTTATGCTAATGTTATGCTGCAGGTTTTCTAAGTTATTTGGAGCTTATTGAAGACATTCTACATCAAGCTTTGAAGACTTGCTTTTCATTTTTGCATCTCATTTAGTTGCATAGTTCCTTTGTTTAGTTTGCATAATCATGGCATATTAGCTTAATTTCCTTTTATGCAATAGATTTAGCTCACATAGCTTAATTAGGAAGGTTGTAATCATTTGCATTTCCTTTCAATAGCTTAATTTGTACTTTCATTTCCATAGAATAGTTTGCATTC
The DNA here is from genome assembly GCA_027943335.1 of Chamaecyparis obtusa. Taxonomy (NCBI): domain Eukaryota; kingdom Viridiplantae; phylum Streptophyta; class Pinopsida; order Cupressales; family Cupressaceae; genus Chamaecyparis; species Chamaecyparis obtusa. Next base: position 512,890 of record BSBK01010217.1, on the reverse strand, counting down.
TCATTTAGGTTTGCATTGCATTGCATACTTTGATTTCATTGAAGATATTGGCACTCTTGCCCTTGTCTTGATTGTGAATCTCTCATTGCATGATTGACTAGCAAGGTCACTAGTTTCATAGCTCTAGCTAAGAGCAAATCTATCAAGTTTCTTGCAACTCCATGCATAGAGAGCTATGAGTCACTTTGTGAGGTCTCATTGTTGAGCAACCTTGCATGTAAGGATTCATAGAAGTGTGGTCACTTTTGATTCATACATTAACTACTGCAGCATTTGTAGAACTCCAGAAATGGGAAGACATATTTTCTTTGAGTGCAGTTTTGCTAAAGAGGTTTGGTTAATGTTTGGTATATCTATCCCTTCTAATTTCAATATTTTTGAAGTTATTACTGGTTTTATCTCTAATGATAGAAAGGATGTAAACATGTTTTGGGATATTATTTCATCTAACTTTTTATGGCAAGTTTGGAAGTGTAGAAATGAAGAAAGGTTTTAAAACATCCCCAGATTGCTTATCGAGTCTTTTCAAAGTCTCACATATTTTAAAATCTTTTCGTAGATTCAAATCACCATGAAGATTAACAAAGCTAAGTTCAAAAGGCTTCTTAAGGATGGTCACACCACTTTTTTTTCTAATGAGGTTAAAAATGGATACTTTTGGAGGCTACACCTGGATCATATTCATGCTTTCAATCAAACTTTCAACAGAATCAACAAAGAGATTAATAGAAGCCCTCACAATGCTACCAGCAAGATGATTTGCATGCCTAAGGATATTCAAGATTAGAAAAACATGGTGTGGATGGATGGATCTATGGGCTGGGTGGCTTGGGTGGACACCTTAGATGATGTGCTCCACTAGTTGTTCCTTTCTCTTGTCTTAGCTTCTCATTGTTTATATGATCTTTATTTTGTTAGTGTGAGGCTTGGCCTCTGAACTCTGATACTCTGTGATTTTTTTGTTCTTTTGAACTCTCTATATCTAATACAAAAAAAATTGACTTAATTTATTTATATATTTAGTCATTTGTTGAAAAATAGTTAGTTTGATAGGTTTATTAGTTTGTACTAATTTATCTAATGATTTTTTTGTATAATTATTGTTTAAGAAAAATATGGAGAGAAAGGTAGAGCATTTTGTTTTTGATTGCAGGAAAAAATAGGTTTTAAAGGGGGACCCAAAACCCCGTGGTAGAGCATTTTGTTATTCTTATGGACATCTATATTTTGTTTAATATAGATGTCAATATAGATTCTTATGGAGATCTATATTTTTTTTAATGTGTTTGTTTTTATTTAGGAAAAGTAAGAGGTTCCATACCCTTAAGTTTAAAACATCAAAATGGGGAAGTTTAAGAGAAATACAAGTTCTTTCACTAATTAATCCTCAAAATGATAAAAAAAGAGAGGATAGAATTAAAAGGAAATGAAAGGACACAAAAAATGATGTGCACTTTATATCATGGACAATAATCTAATTCCACTTCTTCATAACTAAAATCTTTCATTCTATGTGTCTAAAAAAATTTCTGATTAATTTTTTCACCCCATAGAGTATTTTAAATTTATTTTCTTCTTTGTCACTATTCTCTTCTCCTCCACCTTTGAAATCCAACCACTGTGATTGTAATGACAATAAGCCATAGATATCATAGAGAATTTCATGAGGTCTTAAAGTAAGTTGATCAAAGAGTCCTTAATTTGAGGAGTCTCTTACTAATATTTTTTGTCCACATTACCTTGATTATTCTCCTCCTAATAATAAATACTATCTTCCTCATCCTTTTTCTCTACATTATTGTTTCTATATGAAGTTCCAAAGAGCAAGATATTGGTTGGGACCAAGAAACCCAAGCTAGTTTTGAAAGACTCTTCCTTTATAAGTTACTAATAAAAAATTGATAGGTCCTTAGGGGAAAAGTCCATTAGGATTTTATAAGTCAATTCAAATTCATCTCCTTTACTTTCATCTCCTTTTTTACAAGTATTTTGTTTAGAGTGTTAGCCAAAAATATCTCACAAACCTCCTCTTCTTACTTTGCATCTAATCATCCTCTTGGTCTTCATCATGATCCTCCTCGTTACCCGATATCTGTTTAGGTCTTCTGTGTTTTTTTGTTTTTTTTTTGTTGGGGGGTGGTGTTGGGGAATTTTCATGTGTTTAAAAGTCCCTCTTTCTCATTTCCATTCACTTTATGGACTAAACTCTTGAGAGTGTGGACACTTCTAGATACCTTCTTGTGTTGATATTCGACCCTTTCAGACAATTGTAAAATCCTTATTTAGGCCCTTCACTTTTATGTCCTCTTTAAGTCTAATTACCGTCCCACAAAAGACAAATCGACTCATATTTGATGGTTCTAAAATCTTACTCACCCTCTAATCCCCACTAAACATGATGAGTGTTGAAATAAATGTTGAGGGATTAAAGAATCCTATTAAAAGAAGAAATATGCCGATATAGAGGAAAGAATTAGCTCTTTGGATAGTAGAATCTCTCATTCTAAGGAAACTGTAGCTAAGTTTATTTCCATTGCTAAACACCAAATTGATTGATATATGTGCTCTATAGAGAATCTAGATGAGGGCCTTGATAGCAAAAAATGGAATGCTAGTAAAGACTCATTATAAAGCTAAGAAAATACTAAAGAAGATCCATGATAATAAAAAGAAGTAACATGTGGTTTTCTTTTACAAGTAGGGAAAAAGATTAATCTTTGTGGCTGATTAGTGGGATGCTCGTATGAGCCTCCACACGCTAAATGCTATTTAGTCTTCTCTTTGTTAGGTCCTTTGCTTGTTAGGTTTTTTTTTCCTATTTTTTGTTAGTTTATTAGTTTTGTGTTTATGCAACTAATTGTGTCAAATTTTGAACTCTAAGAATTGTAACTCTTCGAGTGTAACCCTTTTAGCACATCGTATAATTAAACAAATATAAAACATATATTTGTAAGTAAATTAGTGTAGAGTGATGTTTATTTACTATATTTTAATAAAACATACTTATGACTTGCACATAAGAGAAAATGATGATGAGTTTATCTTATATATTTATAAAATAAAAATTTAATGTATTTTTATTAAATATGATAATCTTGAATAAATTTAAAAAAAATATAAGACCATTCTATAGATTTAAAACAACATATACAATTACATATGATTTGAATTTATTTATACAATGCTTGCAAAATGCAATAAATGAACTAGAACAAATATATTATATATAAATTAAATAAAATTACTATCTTTATCTAAAACAACATAAATAGAATATAAAATAAATTTAAGATTAAGATCTTATCAATTTCCAAATAATCACACAAATCAAATTATTATAAAATAAAAATAAAAATTACTTTCCAGTTACACATTTATTTCTTACAACATGACAAAATGCCATAATACTAATATAATTATATGAATTATAATAATCATTTAAACCTCTATCATCAATGTAGGCATATATTATTCTTCACTAGAAAACACTATTCAAGTAATCATAAAATAATAGGGCACATCAGAACCTGCTTTTTTTAATTTAAACGGCCATTTAGTTCACCAACTCCGTCATGCAAAAATGGACATTTTCCAGTCCTTGTGTATCTGTCAACAGGAAGCCGCCCTAATTGAAAGAATTGCCCAGACTATCGAGATTATTTCCCTTGACCATATGATGGTCTCCATCAAAGAATATAAAACAAAATGGGTTACATTTCATGTTAACTCGACACTGTTTTCAAATCTCTGCAATTCTTCACCTTTTATTCTTTGGTTGGCGAAACTTACCCAGCGTAGATTTCAAGGGAATTTGCCAAACTAATATAAATTCTTGAGGATCTTATGTTATTAGACGTAGGTACATGAAGCCCATGATTAAATATAAGAAAAAATGGAAGGTGGACCTGTTGCATACAAAAGAAAGACAAAAATAAGTGGGTATAAGAAAAATGCATGCAAGTTGTAGAGGAATAGAAGTCCACAGAAACGAGAGAGAGCGACAAGGCTGCAAATAGGCAAGGTTAATAGTATGGAAGAAATAGAAGCATGAAAGAAGAAAACTATGGTATCTCCACAACGCTAAATAAAGCATACGCGTGACAAGGAAGAGGAGGTAATGGATGTCAAATTATTGTACAAGTCATTGTTTACGCCTACCATGTCCTCAGAAACAACACATATACACTAGTATATCAAATAAATTATTCATCCAATGATAGATATCATCAAGGACTTTCCCAAAGGATTCAATAATAAACAATGGGAGAGAAAAAATAAAAAAATAAGAATTAGACAAGAGACAGTACAGTAGAGTAGAAATTCATAAAAGATGGCTTAGAGGAGACAACTAAATCTCTTTCTCAATGATAGAGACAACACAGCACAATATAAAGTTGAGATCTAAATATAGAGTGGACACATCCTCATTACAGATGAAATGAAGGAGATGGTCAATACACAAACTTAAGATATTACGAAGAACCTGTTTATAATGCTTTTTTAGTAGGAAAAGAAAAATAAAATGCAATGGAAGAAGACAAATTATAGGAAATTAAGTAGGGATTGGTATCATGAAATTGGAGAAGAAAATTATATAATATATGTTCAATTGAATACATCAAGATTTATGTTAAAGAAATAAAAGTAGAGATAGGAGAAATAAAAAAGAAAGTAGGAAATATTTTAATAATTGAATTAAATAGATAAATGCATGAAAAAAAAGATCTAATTGGATTCATTTCTATTATTTCTAAAAGATTTTAATTTTGGAGTGATTAGTCAAAATAAAAGAAACTTGGTGTTTATAAAAATAACTCTAATCTATTGTTAGCTTTTATCAATATATTTCATAAAAAATAATCAAAGCTATAAATAGAACTAACAAAAATATGTCCTATTGATGTGTGTTTTATGACTCACCAAACAGTAGAACAAAATACCAAATATCCTATCCTCTATTGAACAAAGTATTGCATATGCTAAGATTGCAAAAAGATCATACGATAGCTCCAAGGTTCCTCGACTCGTGGATATGCTCGGTGTTGATGTGATTTGTTGATGATCACAAGGGGCCTTACATTTTCAATACTTTATGGCATGATGAATATGGTTACTATCAAAAGATTTTCAATTAAATGCTAATTTTTTTTGGTTTTCACCGGATATGCGAAAATAAAAAGGGTTTAGGTTTCAGAGATCCTAATCTACTTCTAAGGGTAATGATGGCCAAGGAAAGTATGCTGATGGACGAGTTCCTTAATTTACCATGTCTCACTTCACCAAGTCAAGCTACAACTACACGTAGACCAGTGCAATCTTCAAGCGTTTGTACACATGATTGAATTTAAGCACATGGATAAGGGGTTCAGGGTAACTTTGCACGATGATTTAGAATCACTAAAACATCAAAAGTATGAACCATGGGAACTCATCAAAATATCATTATATTCTCCAAAAAAACAATCACAACACTTCATCTACTAAACTTAATCTAATTGAGAGAATAATGAAACCATGCAATCATTAAGACACATCAAATGTTCACCACACTTCAATAAAAATTCTATTGTCTCAATAGCTCATAAGAAACAATCTCAAAATTCACTCCTTTACAAATGAGAAGAAGAGGCATTTATATAGGTCTTCAAAAACAATTAAAGGCCTAGATCAAAACAATAACCAATGGCCAAGATTTTTCCACCTCAGCCCTAATTAGGGTTAGGGCATAGAAGAGGGAATCTAAATTAATGCAAGGAAGAAACCACTACCGTAGTGGGTAATAAATACCCACTATGCATGCATGCTCAAGAAGAGAGCGAGGTGTCATAAATGACCACTATGCATTAAATGCATCTACCATTGACCTTCGCATTTGAATTCTTGGAATCTACCCAATATGACCTCCAACTCATCAATGCTGACACTCATTGTTGATTCTTGTCTGAATTCCAGTGCCAACACTACTCACTCTGACCTCTTTAAGCTATCCTCCCATTTTGGCAATAGATCCTGGGCTACGTGCATGTTGTTTGAGAAGGAAGAGAGGTTCTCAAAATCATACCCTATGAATGAGTTAAGCCTTAAGAACTCCTCCAATTTCCACTTCATGTTGTCTATTGATATTTCCTCCTCAGCCAACCTTTGCAACCACAATGATGCAATGGTATTGGAGAGCTCCTACCGAATATTCTCAACTATCCCCTTTAATCAAGCTGACTCATTACTGAAATGTTCAAACATGTCCTTTGCTAGAAGAATTGCACAATGCCACCAAGAGAAATCATATGCTCCTTCTCCAATGACCTTGCAATCAACCAAGACCTGCCTAGGGGTTTCCATTAGCTCTTGCAAGTCAGAGATTTCCCCATCCTCATAGATATGCTCATCTTCCCAAGTCTCTTGTATGCAGCAAATTCGAGAAAGAATGGCCAATGCCTTATCATGAATTCATACTAACTCCTCAGTGTGCATGTAGGCTTCATCCTCAATCCACTTAATCCAAGTCTTTGCACCCTGAGAAATCCTCATAATCTCGTCGATGACCTCAACTAACTCGGCTGGAATAGCTATTGGTGGAACAAAAGATGGGTCCTCTTCTCGAACTGGGCAAGGCAACCTATCAATGTATGCACATAAAGCTCCATTCTCTTCCTTCATTCTCTGATATTTTTCTTCCAGCCTCCTCATCTTATCCTTAACAACTTGTGTTGAATCATAAAATTCCTCCATGACCTTTGCTCGAGAGGCCTGACCAAGATCTACCTCTGTTATGTGATACTCCTCGAGAGCAATTTGATTTTTGGTCTTGTCGACTGTTGGAGTCACTATCTACAAAATTCTGGATCTAGACTCTACTCTGATGACCTTAGTAAATTTCTTGGCTGTTCCCTTTCTCTTGATTGGTTAATTCGATCAAGAATCTCTTGTAACTCAACTGCAGGGTCTATCTCCTTCTCCTAGATTTTTTGAATCCTCTACTTGAGCCACACTAGAATATTTGTATTTGGGTCCCTCTATACTGCTAGCTCTTCTTGTCCTTGCATTACTCTAGTATCAATATCCTCAGCTCTAGGACTTTCTACCATTGCTTCAGGAGCAAGTGTCTCTATCGTAGGGATCTCCTCTTATACCACTCGGGCCTTTGCTTCTACCTCGATGATTTCTTCCTCAATTATTTTCCTAAAGAAGACACCAAGACTCTGCTATGTTGTCACATCTTGTTCCCTAATTTTTCTTCGAATGAACCTCTCATTGGCATTAATGGTCAATCTTTCTTGTATCAATCTTGTCATGTGTTGTTCTCATTGTTGCGTTCTTCTTTCACTTGCTTCTCCTTCCTACCAGGTGAATGCTGCAATTTACTGTACACTGGGAGTCCAGCTAGGAGAAGATGGTGCGTCCTCAGACCTTAATCTTTTCTGCTGTGGTTCTTCAACATGAAGATCCAATCACCTCTTTATATGCATCTCCTGAGATGCACCCTTCTCTTTTCTATGTTTTGTACTACTTGATGGGATGTCTCTTTCTTCTACTCTTCCTCTAGATGGTTGCCTTGGTCTCTCATCTCGTAGTTGTGGATGACCCATCAACTTGTAGGTCCAATATTCTTTTGACATAGTCATCCTTTCAAGTTTTCATTATAGCCACCACCTTGTGAAGTCCACAACTGGCTTCATCAATACATCAAGATCGTCGATCTCTTTCCTCTGCCAATCATAAGGATGAATGACCTTTTCCTTATCTGGGTTAAAACTTCTCTGGAGTACATTCAGGTTCTCTTCCATCTGATCAAGAACGTGGATAATCTTACATGCCCAGATCAGGTCCAAGGGTAATCAGGAGGATATCCTCTTCCTTACATCATTCTCATCAACTGCACTTGCCCAAAAATCCTCAAGGTGAGCGTTGTGTTGATGCCTCATCCCTGCCACTACTCTAATCTTATTATATGGGTCAAAAGCCAACCTTCCTAGATAGAGTGGTAGATGAAAGAAGTTTAGCTCATCAGATGACCTCTCAGTTGCTGGAAGACAAGGACACACTTCAACTTGATCACCTCCAATGGACAAGGGGAACTCCAGTCCTAGCTTCTTCTTCTTCTTCAATACTTTGTTGTAGGCTATCAACTGTCGGGTGACTTCCAACAAGACCATTTTATCGGTAGGGTATTGTGGAAGCTTGAATGGCTACTCAAAGAATCCTTGCAATCTGATATAAGAGAATGTGGAAAATTGAATGAACCATGCCCCAAATTCCTCCACTAGCTTCATTGCCTCTGAAGATAATCTCATATGCAATACCTTTTGCAAGGTTCTCATGATGCACATTGCAAATGCATCATTAACCCGGGTGTAGTCAGCTATAGCATGTAGATGTAGCTGTGGGTAACTGTCATGGATCCTTAACCTTGGACTTCCACTTCCAAGGACTCCCTTGTACCTCAGTCCTTCATACCTTGTATTTCATGCTAGCATATATATTACATATGAGCTCATGAAGAATTTCTTTGTATGCTCTAGATTCCTCAGCTGCTCATCGAGGTTCTCGATAATCAACCCAGCCATATCAATGTGATTGAACTCCTCTACTACCTGTTGAACAAAGTACCACATCCATGTCTTGAACAGGTAAGAGTGGGTTAAGACAAATAGCCTGCTAAGCATCATTATTAGATCACTATATTCATAGTGGAAATTCATCCACACAAGATCCTTGGGAAACTTAGAGTAGTGGGTTTTATTCCTCCTCATCCATTTTCTATTGATGATCTCATCACAATGTTGAACTCCCACTATGTAGACTCTGTGCACCTACTCCTTTGTCTTCAAGACCAACCTCCAAGATGAAGGGATCCTGAATGCTTCAATAATGGCTGGAGGAGAGAGATTTGCAATGATATTCTCGTCTGAGTCTTTGATCATTCTATCACTGGACTGTTAATGTTTTGCACATTCCAGGATTAACTCAACATGCTGAAAGGGAGGAGGGAATCCAACTGCAGCTACAATTCCATTGTTCACAATCTAGGCAGGCAGGTGTGTCAAGTGATGATCTTTGTATCCAAACATCCTCCTCTGGACCTCGCTCAAATTGACGCATCCAAGATTCGTGTCCTTCACATCAATCCACTTCGAGACAATCTTCGATTCTAGGTAGAATTGTGTCTATCCATTCTTGATTAGTTGCCTTCTGCTTACACTAGTTCCTCTGGGTTCAACCATCTAAAAAATAGAAAGAGAAAAAAAACTTATAAGAGCATAAAGAAAAAACCAGAGAAAAGCACTTCATCCCAAAATTCAAACATCTACCATAATTTCTTCATCTTGTCCGAAATTCAATTTTCTGTCTCCTCATGGAGATTTTTACTTGTGATCAACTTACTGAAGAAAATTTTGAAAATCTCACAAATTTATTCACACTTCGCTAGAAATAATCCTTCTCTCTCTTCTCAAGAATGCTCTCTCAATTTGTGTGAGAATGAAATGAGCAAAGCCTTCTCTTATAGCCTCTCAAAAACTTGAAAAAGATGGTTTAAAGATTGCAGGCTAAAATTAGGTAGTTGCCTCATTTTAACACAAGTTTCCATTTTTGAAAAAATTCCTTGCCACTTGTCTGTGTTTTTCTTCACTTTTTTAGAATCTGCCAATTTAAGCACCTTGTCTTCATGAGGAAGTCTTCCTTTTCCCCAATTTTTGTTATTTTTATTTTTTATTTATTTTGGAGAGGTTAATTAATTAAATATTAATAAAATCAATATTTAACCAATTTGAATTTTAAAACATAAAATTGAGAAAAATCTTTTAAAGCAACTTCCAATTTTGAATTTTCATTCTTTAATTGCTTTTTTATTTTTATCAATTTTTTTTGTGTTTTAATTAAATATTGATAAAAATCAATATTAATTAATTTTTATTTAAAATCCATATGAATTTCCTTCATGTCTTTTATTTCAAATTTTTTTAATTTTTAAAGATTAATTAATTAAATATTAATAAAAAAATTAATAATCAATCATTTTCAAATTTGAAACCCAAAACCAAAAAACTCAATCTTGGAACTCGGGCATGTGCCAGATTTTGTTTCATGCAATCCATTTTTTGACCAATTGACCTCCGCTCGCAAGAGGATTGGACCGGAATTAGTTCGGAGCACACATTTCATGAGCGGCTTGCAAATGCGCTCCAAGGAAGCTAGAATCGGTATTTTGGCATAGTGAAGGAATTTGTCTCGTGCACATTAATTCGTGACCAAGGCAAAATTGCACTCTGCAAAGAGTGGGAGTGGGATTTCCAGCGAGTGAGGGAATTTGTCCATTATGCAGTCTTCGTTGACCTTATTGACCTGCGCCTCCACCATCCTTGGAGTGGGATTTGGAGGGAGTGGCAGACTTTTCTTTCTGCAGACTCCTTCATCCCCACTCACTCTAGGAATCCATGATTATCGGGAGGCAGAGCCTTTGTTTGAGACTGTTGCAAAGAGAGTTTTGAAACCAAAAAGGGCCTAGCTAGATAGGAGGAAGAGAGAGGGGGGACCCCATCATTGATGGGGTGATGTGTGGAACAGAGGCAACAACATCTGGCAACTCCATAGGTGAAATGTTGAAGACATTTCAAGGATAAAAATTTACTTGGAACCCAAATTCCTTAGTCAACAAACTTACGCTATCATTAAGATAGAAAACATAACTCGAAAGGGGAGAATACTCATATATTGAATCAAGACACGTTGACTCTTCAATTTCCTGTGTGTGTGCAAATAAGTTAAGTTCCACTCAAAAAGACCACTCAGAGACTCTAAGATTGGCCATGGCAAGCTATATATTCTTCTTAACACCGAAAGCATCCTGGACATTGCCCCGCTACCAATCAGGTGTCTATAGCCTCAACGGAGTTGTCGCTATAAACCAACAGAGATTGCTCCACTTCCAGTGAATTACTCTTTCGAACACCTATGGAGATTTCTATGTACCCCGAAAAGCCAATTATTTCATCTTTTATTTTCTCTTTTATCCTTTTCAATTGATATTTCATTCCTTTCTTTTCTTTTGGCTCATGAGCAGTGAAGCTCACTATGGATTTAGGAGTTACCGTGGCACTGAAGCGGGATTTTAAAATTTTCACAAGCCATGACCTCTCCTAAAGAAACTAAGATGGACTCAGAGAGAAATAGTTAGGTGTGAAAAATATAGCAATCTCAAAGTTTGAGTGTCAAGATACAGTGCATGATTAACCTCCCGAGTCAAGTCTACATTCCAACCTAATGATAAACATAAGAAAGACAACCTTAGTTTCTAGGGATCTTCATAAATAGTTATCCAGGAAATGAGGTAAACAAGACTTAGTGGAATCTTCAAATGAAGTTCGAAGTCACACAATGCCCCTATGCAAATGGGAACACCCAAACCTCAAAGCCACCTGGCGAAAGCCAAAACCACAACCAAAACAAAAGAAAACCAAATATGCCTAAGCAAACTAGGCTTAGGGGAAACAAAACCCTAAACTAACAACCTAAACTACAGAAATCCAAAATCCCACCAATGGGAAAGAAACGAAGGGAAAGGAAATAGGGGAAGAAAACCAAAATCCCCACTAAGCTAGAAGAAAACCAAAATGAAAGAATGCAAGGGAAAACATAGACTAACTATGTACATGGTACGCTTCTAGAAGGAAACCTAAGGTCAAAAATAATGCTTGAGGAATTGCCCATTGACAGGAAATAGGACTTCCTTTCCTATTAGAGTTCTCACCTTGAATGCATTATCTCCCAGTATCTCAGAAATTTGAAAAGGCCCCATCCATAAATTGTCAAACTTATCATGATTGCCTCTCTTTTCATGGGCCTTATCCCAATAGAGTACCAAATCTAAAATTTGGAAATCCTTAACTCTGGCCATTCTGTTGAACCATCTTTTTACCACAGCTTGATGTTTTGCAAACTTTTCCAATGCCTAATCTCTTTTCTCTTCCAGGAGAAGCAATTGTGTCAATCATGTGCGTGCTATATCTTCACCTTCCATGTATTCCTGCATAAACTGTAATGTCAGGATCCTCAACTGAATGGAAAAAATTGGATCTTGTCCATAAACCGAAAAATAGGGAGATGTCCCTATAGAGCTCTTGATTCTTATTCTATCTGCATAAAAGTGAAAATCTCAACTACGTATGCCAGTCCCTAGGATTTTTGTCGAATAACTTCTTGATAGCACTTAGCAGATTCTTTTTTGTTGACTCGACTAACCCATTTCCTTGAGGATAGTAATTTGATGAGAACTTCAGAGTCATCCCATAATCAAATGCCCAGTTTGAAAACTTTAGAGATTTAAATGCAGTACCATTGTCGCATACGAGAGCATGTGGACATCCAAATCTCATGACAATATTTTCTTCAAGAAACTTGATGACAACCTCCATCGTGCAATTCTTTAGTGCTTGAGCTTCCAACCAGCGAGTATAGTAATCAGTAGCAGCCAGGATGTACCTATGTTGTCCTGAAGAGGGTGGATTAATTGGACCAATAAAGTCTAACCCCCATTTTGCAAAAGGTCTTACTTCAATAATGGGTTGCAAAGGCATTGCAGGATTTCTCTCACGTGTTGCCATTACTTGGCAAGTGTGATAGGTTTTTACATGTTTGTAGGCATCTTTAAATAATGTGGGCCAGTAATATCCTACTCTTGAAATCTGGTGAGCCATAGAGAGACTACTTGCTATGAAAATGTTCTAGGATCTGCTTTGCTTCTTCTTTTCTGGCACATCTCAAATAGATTCCATCATGATTCTTTCTATATAGAAATGCTCCTTGAAGCATAAATTGTTGGCTTCTCATTCTCAAGGAATGCTTTTGGATAGAATTTAGGTGTGTAGGAGACTTGTGATTTAGGAGGTAGTAAACAATGTCATCATACCATTCATCTAGGGATACTTCTTCCATCACATATACCTGTTGAACCAATCCAGGACCAGTTGTTGTGATTGTTTGTGTCAAAGCTTGTCCTCAGACTAGCTTCATAGGTTGTATCTCCATGTCATATTCTTGAATGATAGACATCCATTTTCCTCTTCTTTCTCCCAATTCATTTTGCATCAATAGTGTCTTCACTGCCACATCTGGGACAATTGCATAAACCTTGCTTCTCAAAATATAATGTCAAAATTTCTTGATTGCCTTCACCAAAGCATAGGCTTGCTTCTCTATGTTTGGATATTTCAATTTTGCATCCTTCAATGGTGAACTCATAAAGGCAATAGGATACTCATCTTTCTCCTCTATCTTCTGAGTAAGGATAGCTACACAGGTATGCTCTAATTCAAATGAATAGATGTAGAATGGTCTAGTGTAATCTGGAGTGATCAAAACAAGAGCTTCCACAATTACTTTCTTTATCTCCTCGAAAGCCGTTTTTTCTATAAGTGTCCAATCTATCTTTGCACCCTTCTTTAATATGTCATTTAGTGGTTTGACTATTTCTACAAACCCTGATATGAACTTCCTTACAAAGTTAATTTTTTTGAAGAATGACTTTGACTCTTTTTGACTAGCTGACAGCCCCAACTTTGAAAGTGCTTCGATGTACTCAGGATCGATTGAGATTCCATGCTCTGAAATCACATGTCCCAATAATTTTCCCTCAGTGACTATGAACATGCATTTCTTTGGGTTCAATGAAATTCCATATCTCCTACATCTCTAAAATATTCTCTTTAAATCAATCATACGATCTTCTCTATGCCTAGAAAACATAATGAGATCATCCATGTATATAATAATGCATTTACCAACCAAATCCTTGAAAGCATAATCCATGGCTCTCTGAAAAGTGGCTCCATAATTAATCAAACCAAAGGGCATTATCTTGTATGCAAATGTGCCCCACTTGGTGGTGAATGCATTTTTCAATCTATCTTCTTCTTCTACCATCACTTGGTTATACTCAGAATAACCATCTAAAAATGACATCATTTGGGATCCGTTTACAACTTGTATCACTTCATCTAATGATGGTACTAGATAATTGTCTTTTTTTGACGCTTTGTTAAGATTGTGGAGATCCACACACAATCTTATTTCTCTGCTCTTTTTTCTAACAGGAACCAAGTTGGCGACCCACATCAAGTGTTTGATTGGAAAAATTATTCTGGTAGAAAGTAATTTATTTACTTCTTGATGGATCAGTGGCTCTAACAAGGGATTTATTGGTCTCTGCCTTTGATGGAATGGTTTACTATTTGGCTTCAGTGGGATTATGTGTGTGATGAGGTAGGTATCATAAGTTTTCAAATCTTTGTATCCCCATGCAATCACATCTAGGAATTCCCTCATAAGCCTTAGAATATCTTCATTTTCCCAAGGAGTACAAACTTTACCAATAAAAGCATTCTTGACATTTTCGTCAGTTCCTAAGTTCACTTTTTCACATTCTCCTCCTTCAGTTGTTTGATACTTGAGGGCACTCAATCTGTCTAAATCAAAAATTATTTCTAGCTCAATCATCCCCTTAGGAATAATAATTGTCCTCAAATTCATTATCTCATCTATCTCAAACTGAGCTTGTTGTGGTTCTCCCTCATCTATGACTTGTGCTTCAAAGGCCCTTGAACATGTCAGGAAATCAAGGATATGTTTATCATCTTCAAATACATGGAAGTTCGTTATGTTGTCTGGAATAGATGGCACTGAAGTCAATTCAACTATGACTTTCTTCACACAATCCATGGCCAATGGTTCCAAAGAACTTGCAGATTGAGCCAATGCATTTGCTACAGGATTGCATGTCTGATTTATTCTTTTAATGTTGAAGGCATCAAAGCTTTCAATCAAGTGCCAAACTCTGTTGCGATACTGACCCGATCTTTTATCATGAAATGCATACTATTTTCAAACTTGTCCTACCACTATGTCTGAATCTCCACGTATGTACAGGATCTTGGCACCCTTTTGGATAGCGAGGAGCAAACCAATAACCAATGATTCATACTCAGCCACATTATTTGTGCAAGGAAACTACAATCTGTGTGCTGCGAGATAGGCTTCCCCTGTTGGGCTAACAAGTTCAACACCAGCTCCACTTCCTTTCTTTGATTTTGATCCAGCAAATGATAAAGTCCACACTTTATCATCGCCTTGAGTATTGGAAGGTTCACCCTCTAATTTCTTGACATGTTTCTCATGTTCTTCTTCAAAAAATTTCTTCTTTCCTTTTTAAACTTCTTCATATTGTGGTTCTGAGATCGCTACTTGACTTGGATATTCCACATGGACAACTTCAAAATTATGTGTCACTAATACTCATGGGACCATCTTTAAAACTTGTGAAACTATAGCTCTACACATTGTGCATGATATTTCAGAATGAAAAGCATTATGTATTTTGCACCAATTAGGAAGTAACAAATTTTGAATATGAGCATCTTTCCCCAACTCAACTTCTTGTTTAACACTTTTAAAGACAAAATTCCTAAAATTCTCAAACATTCCTCCAATCATTGATGGTTTTGAATTATTATCAGTTGGTGCCTCTACAAACTTGGGCATCATGTCTGGGAATCCTCCTTGTTTGTAACCTTGTACCATCAAAATTTCCCCAATTTTAGGTGCGTAAGAGCCCAGACTTGTTTCCATGAATAGGATCTGATTATCTTCTCCATATTTTGTTATCAATAATCAGAGCCTTGGCGTTCTTTCTATCCTTATCAGATTTGGGATTCCTCTCCATGGAAGCCACATGTGTGAGAAGTCAGTTGCTATGTATCCATTCAATTTCCTTGCCCATTCTCTACTTAAAAGCATTCCATACCCTTCTGGAATGTCAACAACTGATATGTCAATACAACTCTGAACTCGTGGATCTAAAGCCAATTGCATATGAATATTGTTTAGTTCTACCACAACTAGAACTTCAGTCTTATCTAGCTGAGTTACCTTTTTATCTATTTGTAATGGGAATAGCCCCAATTTTTTACATATATCAAGGGGCATTACAAACTTGGATGCTCCAGAGTCAATTAGACATTTGTGCAACATCTTTCCAAACATTCAGACTAACACAAGGAAATGGGCGGACTGTTATTTTCCTTAGTAGAAAACCAAAGGTTTTTGTGCTTTAGGGTTGAATTCCTCATTTTTTACATTATGTCAGGTGTTGCTCCCATTCTAAATAGCACTTGTTTGTTCTACGAGAGTAGTGAGATCTCTTGTTGTTTCTTCTCCTTGAAATGAATGATCATTTTTCAAGATTCCTTCCTCATAAAAGTTTTGTACCATCCCGATGAAGCTTGAACTTTGTGCATTTTCAACAACATTTGTGTTTTGTGCAAAACTAGATTGAGGATTGCTAGGGGCACCTCTGGGTGGGTATGAAGTATTTTGTGAGATGATCTTCGGAGGTGCATCATTCAGACTTCCCAACAATGTATCCCTTATCTTGGGAATTTTCATTAGTTCATATAGTGGTAGACTTACTTTTATCTTCTTGAATTCTTCCAATACGCAAGAGCTCAGCCTCTTGAATTCCTCCCTAGGGGGATTGTATTTTTGCCCGTGTTCTTGATTTTTCCTTTTTCCTCCATTCTATGTAGTAGAATGCGTCACAAATTGCCCTTTCTGATTTTGCAGAGCATTGGTCAGAATAGACTGACCTCTTTCTCCTTGTGCACTACTAGGTTGTCGATACTCAGATGAATCCTTGAGGGGACTTCGATTATTATTGGCATTGGGATGTGGAGGAGTTGTAAAGTTATTTGGAGGAGTTGACATTATCAATGGCTCATGATTTCTATAATTTGTCTGATAAGTCCTTAATGGAGCATTTCCAGATGTCTATTGAAAAGCTTGAACTTCACTTACTCCTTCTACTAGGACACTTATAAAGTGGAGGGAAAATAAATACATCCCTCTGTAGTGGCTCATTTCGGGAAACAGGTGGAGGTTGATTCTCTGGTGGAACTTGATATCATGATGCCTCCACGGGACCATTTGCTGATGTAGGTAGGAATTTCTGATTAGTTTGTATGGGCATGTAATCCTGAGAATCAAGAGGTGGAAACTTGAAATCATCAAAGACCAATGCCTAGTCATATCTAGGAGTAGGCACTAACTCATATCTTGTAGGTGGAGGATTTTCAGGTGTAGTAGTGTTCCTTACTTCTCTTTTGAATATATCAGCTACTCTTTGAAACTCTTGGCATCATAACTTAGAATGTTGATTAGTTTTATGCAGTCTACACCATCCAGACAATGTTGCTTCTGCTAGGAAAACTTTATCAGTAGGTCAGCTCTCAGAAGCTGGTGGATTGTCCAATGGTGAAGAAACTCTGCCATTGTTTGGATTTGTATTCCAGGATCTTTTATGGTATCCTTGATTGTTATTTTGATACCCTGAACTATTTTCTTGATAATCTTTCTTGTTATTCAGGTATCCTTGATTGTTATCTTGATGATTCTCATGGTGAGCTAGAGGATTTCATTAATACCCTCAGTTATTTCCTTGATGCGGCTGATAATTCCTTTGTGAGTTCTACAATTGATTATTCTAATTTTTGAGATAAGTAACCTCAGTAGATAACTTCTTAACTTATTCTATTAAGTCTTTCATTTCATCTTGTTCTTCCTGAGTCCTTGTGGAAGTGGTCATATTTTGAAGATAAACCAATTGTGCAGGTGTTGTGTGAGATATCAAAGTTCCTAGATGTGGCACCAGCTAATTAGAAGGAGTAGGAACAATATTGAAAGCAAGAGCATAGCCCAACTTCCCTTGATTTAATGTATTAGCATTTCCAAAGTAACCAGGTGCTCCAACAGCAGTTGCTAGTGACTGTAAACTAATCTTCTCAGCCTCAGCATATGCTTGGATTAAATTGGTGGGGGCCAGATGGGTCTTCTAGATGAACATGAAAGTGAAACAATCCAAGGCTGCATAGTAAATAGGGCTTGCAACATCATCATTTATGTAGAAAGGATCATGCAACCATGAATAGGCCCTCTAAAATCTATTATTGAAGGCACCAATAGGTTCATGCTCTTGTCTTCTTATCTCAATGAATTGCTTATACAATTCAGCAGGGGTGATAGGTAATCTGAACTTCCTGAAGAATGCATCCTTTAGCTCTTGCCATGTTTGGATTGAATTTGTGGGTAAATTAATATACCAATAAAAGGCTTCTTCCCCCAGTGAATATGGGAACAATCGGCATGCCACATCCTCATCTTGAATATTTCTATTTTGTAGAGCATCTTCAAAAATCTTCACATGTTCATCAGCAGTGCGGTTGACGTCATTCACAAAGAACTTAGAGAAGAAATGCTTAGGATTCTTTGGCATATGATTGTAAGCAGTAAACATTGCAAGAGGTGATGCATTTTGTGGTCACCATTGCTATGCCATTACTAGAACTTGTTGTTGGGCAGCTGTAGGTACAACGGCTTGTATAGGTATTTTTACTATCACCTATTGAATTGGTGTACCTCCTTGTTGAAATCCTTGAGTGGTCCCTTGTGTCTGACGTTGTTGAGGTGGAGTTTGAAATTGTCTCGTAAGATCAGATACACTTGGTGAGTTCTGACTTGTAGATGCTTCTTTCTTCCCTTGCCTAGGCTTTGGATCAAAATTTAGCTCTTCTAGTTCTTTTCCTCGTGGAGTAGATCTTAAGATTCTTTGGTGTACCTCAAGTGAGAATGAATTAATGCACTCCAGTATGTGAAATCTACTTTAATTCCTTCTTACAGGTGCTAGAGGCTGTTGATTCCTTTGAATGACCAATGCTCTTTGAACAACTGTTTCAATTCTTTGAGCTTTCTCTTCTTCCTCTTCTAACACAAACCTCACTTGCATATATTCAGCTGTGCTTCTCTTAACTTCCCAGGTGAGTGAGTTCAATCTTGTGATGATGTCTTCTTGGTCATCTCCAAATCCAAGATTTGGCTGCAAAACTGGTACAATCTCTCTATGCGGAAGCACCATATCAATTCATGACATGCAAAATTATGTCTTATACTATAAGCCTTCCCTCTAGTGCCATTTTTTGTTGATGTGTGTTTTATGACTCACCAGACAGTACAACAAAATACCAAATATCCTATCCTCTCTTGAACAAAGTATTGCATATGCTACGATTGCAAAAAGATCATACGATAGCTCCAAGGTTCCTCAACTCATGGATATGCTCAGTGTTGATGTGATTTGGTGATGATCACAAGGGGCCTTACATTTTTAATCATGTATGTCATGCTAAATATGGTTACTATCAAAAGATTTTCAATTAAGTGCTATTTTTTTTGGTTTTCACCAGATATGTGGAAATAAAAAGGGTTTAGGTTTTAGAGATCCTAATCTACTTCTAAGGGTAATGATGGCCAAGGAAAGTATGTTGATGGACAAGTTCCTTAATTTACCATTTCTCTCTTCGCCAAGTCAAGCTACAACTACACGTAGACCGGTGCAATCTTTAAGGGTTTGTACGAATGATTGAATTTAAGCATGTGGATAAGGGGTTTAGGGTAACTTTGTACGATGATTTAGAATCAATAAAACATCAAAAGTATGAACCATAGGAACTCATTAAAACATAATTATATTCTCCAAAAAAATAATCACAACACTTCATCTACTAAACTTAATCTAATTGAGAGAATAATGAAACCAAGCATGCATTAAGACACATCAAATGTTCACCACACTTCAATGAAAATTCTATTATCTCAATAGCTCATAAGAAACAATCTCAAAATTCACTCCTTTACAAATGAGAAGAAGAGGCCTTTATATAGTCTTCAGAAACAATGAAAGGCCTGAATCAAAACAATAACTGATGGACAAGATTTTTCCACCTCAGACCTAATTAGGGTTAGGGCATAGAAGAGGGAATATAAATTAATGCAAGGAAGAAACCACTACCGTAGTGGGTAATAAATGCCCACTATGCATGCATGCTCAAGAAGAGAGCGAGGTGTCATAAATGACCACTACATGAATGTCCACTATGCATTAAATGCATCTACCATTGACCTTCGCATTTGAATTCCTAGAATCTATCCAATATGGCCTCCAACTCATCAATGTTGAAACTCAGTGTTTCTTCCTGTCTAAATTCTAGTGCCAACATTGCTCGCTCTGACCTCTTCAGGCTATCCTCCCATTCTGGCAATAGATCGTGGGCTGCATGCATGTTGTTTGAGAAGGAAGAGAGGTTCTGAAAATCATCCCCTATGAATGAGTTAAGCCTAAAGAAATCCTCCAATTTCCCCTTCATGTTGTCTATTATTATTTCCTCGTCAGCCAACCTTTGCAACCACAATGATGCAATGGTATTGGAGAGCTCCTACTGGATATTCTCAACTATCCCCTTCAATCGAGATGACTCCTTAATGAAATGTTCAAACATGTCCTTTTCTAGAAGAACTGCACAATACCACCGAGAGAAATCATATGCTCCTTCTAAAATGACCTTGCTATCAACCAAGACCTGCCTAGGGGTTTCCATTAGCTTCTGCAAGTCAGAGATTGCCCCATCCTCATAGATATGCTCATCTTCCCAAGTCTTCTCTATGCAACGAATTTGAGAAAGAATGGCCAATGCCTTATGATGAATTCATACTAACTCCTCAGCGTGGATGTAGGCTTCATCCTCGATCCTCTTAATCCAACTCTTGCACCCTTAGCAATCCTCCTAATCTCATTGATGGCATCAACTTACTCGGCTGAAACAGCTGTTGGTGGAAGAAAAGATGGGTCCTCTTCTCGAACTAGGTGAGGCAACCTATCAATGTATGCACATAAAGCCCTATTCTCTTCCTTCATTCTTTGATATTTTTCTTCTAGCCTCCTCATCTTATCCTTAATAGCTTATGTTGAATCATCAAATTCCTCCATGACCTGTGCTTGAGAGGCTTGACCAAGATCTACCTCTATTATGTGATACTCCTGAGGATCAATTTGATCCTTGGTCTTGTCGACTGATAGAGTCTCTATCTGTAAAATTCTAGATCTGACATCTCCTCTGACGACCTTAGTAAATTTCTTGGCTTTTGCCTTTTCTCCTAATCGGTAGATTCGTTCGAGAATATCTTGTAACTCAACTATAGGTTCTATCTCCTTCTCCTGGCTTCTCTGAATCCTCTACTTGAGCCATTCGGGAACATTTGTATTTGGGTCCCTCTGTACTGCTAGCTCTTCTTATCCATGCATTTCTCTAGTATCAATCTCCTCAGCTCCAGGACTTTCTACCATTATTTCAAGAGCAAGTGCCTCTATCATAGTGATCTCCTCTTCTACCACTCGGGCCTCTGCTTCTACCTCAGGGATTTCTTCCTCAATTATCTTCCTAAAGAAGAGACCAAGACTCTCCTCTATTGTCACATCTTGTTTCCTGCTTGTTCTTTGAATGAACCTCTCATTGGCATTAATGCTCAATCTATCTTGTATTGATCTTTTCATGTGTTGTTATCCTTGTTTTGTTCTTCTTTCACTTGCTTCTCCTTCTTGCTAGGTGAATGCTCCAATTTTTGGCACACTGGGAGTCCGGCTAGGAGAAGATGGTGCATCCTCATACCTTAATCTTTTCTGTTGTGGTTCTTCAACATGAAGATCCAATCTCCTCTTTATATCCATCTCTTGAGCTGCACCCTTCTCTTTTCTATGTTTTGTACTGCCTAATGGGATGTCTCTTTCTTCTACTCTTCCTCTAGATGGCTGCCTTGGTCTCTCATCTCGTAGTTGTGGATAACCCATCAACTTGTAGGTCCAATCTTCTTTTGACACAATCATCCTTTCAAGTTTTCATTCTACCCACCACCTTGTGAAGTCCACAACTAGCTTCATCAATACATCAAGATCCACAATCTCTTTCCTCTGCCAATCGTAAGGATGAATGACCTTTTCCTTATCTGGGTTAAAACCTCTCTAGAGTACATTTCGGGTCCTCTTCCATCTGATTAGGAATGTGGAAAATCTTACATGCCCGGATCAAGTCCAAGGGCAATCAGGAGGACATCCTCTTCTTGACCTCATTCTCATCAACTAAACTTGCCTAAAAATCCTCAAGGTGAGCCTTGTGTTGATGCCTCATCCCTGCAACTATTCTAATCTTATTATATGGGTCAAAAGTTGGCCTTCCTAGATAGAGTGGTAGATGAAAGAATTTTAGCTCATCAGATGACCTCTCAGCTACTAGAAGACAAGGACACACTTCAACTCCATCACCTCCAATGGACAAGGGGAACTCCAGTCCTAGCTTCTCCTTCTTCTTCTTCAACACTTTGTTGTAGGTTGTCAACTGTCAGGTGACTTCCAACAAGACCATTTTAGCAGCAGGGTACTATGGAAGCTTGAATGGGTACTCAAAGAATCCTTGCAATTTGATATAGGAGAAAGTTGGAAATTGAATGAACCATGCCCCAAATTCCTCCACCAGCTTGATTGCCTCTGAAGACAATCTCATATGCAATCCCTTCTACAAGGTTCTCATGATGCACATTGCAAATGCATTGTTAACCTAAGTGTAGTCATCTATAGCATGTAGATATAGTTGTGGGTAATAGTCATGGACCCTTAACCTTGGACTTCCACTTTCGAAGACTCCCTTGTACCTCAGTCCTTCATACCTTGTATTTCATGCCAGCATATATATTACATATGAGCTCATGAAGAATTTCTTCGTATGCTCTAGATTCCTTAGCTACTCATCGAGGTTGTCGCTAATCAACCTAGCCTAATCAATGTGATTGAACTCCTCTAGTACGGGTTGAACAAATTACCACATCCATGTCTCAAATAGGTAAGAGTGGGATAAGACAAATATCCTGCTAAGCATCATTATTAGATCACTATATTCATGGTGGAAATCCATCCACACAAGCTCCTTGGGCAACTTAGAGTAGTGGGTTTTATTCCTCCTCATCCATTTTCTATTGATGATCTCATCACAATGTTGAACTCCTATTGTGTAGACTCTCTGCGCATGCTCCTTTGTCTTCAAGACCAACCTCCGAGATTAAGGGATCCTGAATGCTTTAATAATGGCTAGAGGAGAGAGATTCGCAATGATATTCCCATCTAAGTCCTTGATCATTCTGTCACTAGATTGATAATGTTTTGCACATTCCACAATCATCTTAACATGTTGAAAGGTAGGAGGGATTCTAGCTACAGCTACAATTCCATTGTTCACAATTTGGGAAGCCAGGTGTGTCGGGTGATGATCTTTGTATCCAAACATCCTCCACTGGAACTCACTCAAATCGAGGTATCCAAGATTCATGTCCTTCACATCAATCCACTTCGAGACAATATTGGATTTTGGGTAGAATTCTCTCTATTCATTCTTGATTAGTTGCCTTCTTCTTATGCTAGTTCCTCTAGGTTTAGCCATCTGCAAAATAGAAAGAGAAAAAAAACTTATAAGAGCATAAAGAAAAAACCAGAGAAAAGCACTTCATCCCAAAATTCAAAGATTTGCTAGAATTTTTTCATCTTGTCTGATATTCAATTTTCTCTCTCCTCTTAGAGATTTTTACCTGTGATCAACTTATTGAAGAAAATTTTGAAAATCTCACAACTTTCTTCACACTTCCCTAGAAATAATCCTTCTCTCTCTTCTCAAGAATGCTCTCTCGATTTGTGTGAGAATGAAATGAGGAAAGCCTTCTCTTATAGCCTCTCAAAAACTCGAAAAAGCTGCTTTAAAGATTGTAGGCTAAAATTAGGTAGCTACCTCATTTTAACACAAGTTTCCATTTTTGAAAAAATTCCTTGCCACTTGTCTATGTTTTTCTTCTCTTTTTAAGAATCTGCCAATTTAAGCACCTTGTCTTCATGAGGAAGTCTTCCTTTTCCCCAATTTTTGTTTTTTTTGTTTTTTTTTTAAATTTTGGAGAGGTTAATTAATTAAATATTAATAAAATTAATATTTAACCAATTTGAATTTTAAAACATAAAATGAAGAAAAATCTTTTAAAGCAATTTCCAATTTTGAATTTTCATTCTTTAATTGCTTTTTTATTTTTATCGATTTTCTTTTGTGTTTTAATTAAATATTGATAAAAATCAATATTAATTGATTTTCATTTAAAATCCATATCGATTTCCTTCATGTCTTTTATTTCAATTTGTTTGATTTTTTAAAGATTAATTAATTAGATATTAATAAAAAAATTAATATTCGATCAATTTCAAATTTGAAACCCAAAACCAAAAAACTCAATCTTTGAACTTGGGCGTGTGCCGGATTTTGTTTCAAGCAATCCTTTTGTTGACCAATTGACCTCCGCTCACAAGAGGATTGGACTGGAATTAGTCCGGAGCACACATTCCGTGAGCGGCTTGCAAATGTGCTCCAAGGAAGCTGGAATCAGGATTTTGGCATAGTGAAGGAATTTGTCTCATGGACATTAATCCGCGACCAAGGCAAATTTGCACTCTACAAAGAGTGGGAGTGGGATTTCCAGCGAGTGAGGGTATTTGTCCATTATGCAGTCTCCATTGACCTTATTGACCTACGCCTCCACCATCCTTGGAGCGGGATTTGGAGGGAGTGGCGAACTTTTCTTTCTACAGACTCCTTCATCCCCACTCACTCTAGGAATCCATGATTATCGGGAGGTAGAGCCTTTATTTGAGACTGTTGCAGAGAGAGCGTTGAAACCAAGAAGGGCCAAGCTGGATAGGAGGAAGAGAGGGGGGGGACCCCATCATTGATGGGGCGATGTCTGGAACATAGGCCACAACATGTCCTATCTAACTATTTCTAGAAGAAAATCTAATATAGTATATGAATGTGACAAAGTTCTTAATGAAACACTATCAGTGGCACAAGCATAATTATTGTGTAACCTCATTTCTATTGGATCAATATTTAAAGTTAATTAGAGATAGAATTTTCAAAAAATATTGAAATATGAGACACGTAAAGAAGATTGAAGCATTGGTGGAACATGAGTCATCCCCTTGGAAATTGCCTTGGAAAATTTTCAAGGAATCTATATACTCATCATGTTGCAAAACAAAGTTGAAGAGCCTTCCCTACAAGTTCACTTTATCATACACCCTCCTTCCAAAATTAGTTCTAGTACTTGTTCACTTAATTGTGATCTTATTGAAGATGAGGAAACTTAGATAAAGAGGTATAAAAATGATGAGGGACAAGCTCCTATACTTTACAATGCATTTACATATGGAAGTATGTCATTTTTTTCTGCACCCATGATAAAGGCATCCATCTATTACACTCAATCAATTGAGCTAGAGGAGTTTGATATTTTTAATATTTTTATTTATCACTTATAAATATATTATATCACTTACATTTAATCTTTCCATATTATTAAGGAATGATTTTTTGATAATGTATATGTTTGTCAAAAGGCTATTGGTCTACACTTTAGTTGAATGATTCTTAATGAGCCCACCAGAAATAAAGTCTTGACTAATTTTTATCAATAAGAAATAATGTATATGTTTTTAACATTTATATAACTTTTTATATGTGAAATGCATCAATATGCTTCTAAGTTTATTGACATCCGAGTCAATATGCTTCTTTTTGATGAATAGTGCCTTTTCTATTAATAAAATATTAAAGTTACATATTCACAAAAAAGGGACCGGGGAACATAAAAATCACCCTGCAGAATTCACACGGCAAAGCCGAAAACAGTTAACAACTATTCATCAACTCCTCCTAATGCTCTTGCTGCTTAATCAATATGCTTCTAAGTTTACTGACACTGCGAATAATTATATCAAGTATGAAAACAGATCGGCACCACATCTTAAAGAAGTCTGTTAATAAAAAAACTAAATCAATGAAAAACAATCTATAGTTTTTTAACATTTATATAACTTTTATTTGTGACATGCATCAATATGGTTCTACGTGGACTTTGGCACTGCGAATAATTATATTAACTCTGAAAACACATCGCCACCACATGTTAAGAATGAAATATGTTAATGGAGAAAATTCTTTTGTAGTATCTTGTTTCATTTGTGTCTTGTAGAATCAACTGTATTCCAACTAATTGAACAGATATTTTTCCACTCAATCACCCACGGATAGAGATAAGAAAATAATCTTTAATGTTTTACAGTTTTTGTTTCTTATTTGTTCCTTCTGCCAATAGAATATGTAAAGATTTCATTTTACCGGATAACCGACCAAATTCCATTCAGATTGCTGCTCTTTTTTAGCTGAATTGACATCAATTTATAAGATCAAATTTCATTCCATTTGTCTACATTTACAGTTAGTTGATAGGCAATTACCTTTTCATTTTATCATATGTTAAAGATAAATTTAATTTAGATTTTACCCATTTAGTTCTCGTTAAAACAGAATGGTAAATCTAAATTTTCTTTTAAGGCTTAAAAACGAGGAACTTTCACTGATTAGCAGCCGACTAAATATGCTGGCAAGAACCCATAACAGAATTTGAAGACATATTGAAAGAGCCTTCATTTCTAAGTTTCGATTCCAATTAATGAATGGATTGAGTGGCAAGAAGAGAAAAAAGTTAACCATGAAATTTGAAGTTAATAATTTGATTTAGAGAATAAAGTAGATGCAAAGCGCAGGAGCTATTGCATGTAAAAATGTATTTAAAGAGAATTTGAAGACCTATTAAAAAATCTCCTTGTATGGCCTCCAATTCTAACTTTCATTACAAATTTATAAATGGATTGAATGGCAAGAATGTAGAGATTTTAGAAGAATATCTGAAAATGTCAAAGTACTCTAATATCAACACAAGAAATTAAAATTCTTAAAACAGGGCACAGCACAGAACTTTCAAACATTGATTTCCCAATCACTCAGAATGAACATCAGAATAGAAATTAAAATGGAGATACAAACTACTGCTTCTGTGGAGCTACAATGCCTGGAGCAATCATTGCTCAACAAACAGAAAATCATCTTCCTCCATAATAAAGAGGAAAATCTCCTAGAGTTCGCCATCGTATTTGAATACGTTTATTTCCACCAAATTGCGTAGAACTTAATCAAACGGAAAATCATCTCCCTCCAGAAATTTGGTAAGTTTCACAAAATTAGTACTGAGATGAGTCTCCGACTGAGTTTGGGTTATTGAAAGACAACAGGCATCGACAGGACGTGTTACAGGGGGAGCGGGATGAGAAATTGAATTACTGGAAGGAACAAGCCAAGGGCCGCTACTACAAATAATCTGTTCAGCATTAGGTCGCTGGGCCACAGGCTTGATAGGCTGAGGCCTTTCCAATCCCTCTGCATTATCAGAGTTTGGCATTCCAGTTAGCTGTTGTACGACATTGCTGAATCGCGATGCCTCGGTGATCACAAACAGGGCAGGAGATGATGCTGATCGCCTGCTCCTCTTCATACTTCAACCAACCCTAAATCAAATGATTTTTAGGCGACTGTGAAACGGACCCCGTTTCCGTTGTCTCTGCGATGATATGATCGTAGGATACAGAGCAATGAATTCATTTCCCTCACAACTGCTTCTTCTTAACATACATTATTTGTAAGATAATCTCCTTATCAGAAACAGTTTTGACTGGGAATGTATATATTTATTTATATATACTAGAAAGTACTGGAAAGTCGTAAACTTTTAATCGATGATCTTACAGAAAATAATTTTTTAAAGAGCCCTAAATTTCCGACTTCAAGCTTTCTCCGATGCAATCCAAACTCAATCTAATGAATCTGCTCCTTACACGTCTCAGAATTTTTCGCTAGAAAAATGTGGGCGATTTGTTTACTTGTTCAAATTCGGAAAAAATTCAAAAATTCGGTAAACTTGATTGCATAATGACGTACCGGCAACGACGGGCGGCGGTAAGAAGTCGGCGCCGAGCAAAATGCTTGGCAGTAATGGACTTGCAATTTCAAAAGAATCACCTAATGTTTCTATCCGTAGAGAATATTTTAGGGGCGGCGGCTTTTTTTTTGTTTTCACTCGCAGCTTTTATTGATAATCCCCAGACTTTTCAACTAATTATCTAATTCTGCACCTCTCCCCGTGCACTAAAGTTGGTCAGCTTCCGCAATACGTGTATTGCTGTTATTAGTAAGCTGTTAGGACACTCAGCCGCCCAGCATCAATATTCTGCTCTGTATATTTTTTCAACTGATGAGACAGAAAAAGAATCACGTAACGAAATACAATATTGTAGAGAATGGTGTCCTCGTGATTATTTTTTATCTATTAACAGACAAGAATACGAGTAGTTTACGATGCCGAAGTCTGTAAGCAACAGAAGACTATGCTAGCCGAGACACCGGGCAAAGTGGTATGAGAAGCCTCCACAGAAAGTAAATGTCAATTCCTAAAGCTAGTTCAGCCACGGTCATATGGCGGTTGTTATGTTCTGCTTAAAGAGCACAGAAATTATATTCCGCAGCTGCTGCCTGTCAAGAAAAACTTGACTAAAATTTGGGTACATAATATGGTTGAAAAGCATGTAGATATTTTTCAATATCTTCTTTTATGTTTGCAATTTGTTTTGCAATCTTCAGGCTTTCATGGGGTGCGAATATCGCAACAGTCTATTGACCCCTCACAAGGCACATTTAATCGTATTTATTAATAAATAAATAAATTGTTCTGTTCTGATTTTGCTAAAGACAGTGGCGTGTGCATGCTTGGGCTGCATAGACACTAAAATAGACTATTTTGATCTTTTAAGACTTTCATTTTATTATTGTTATATTTAGTTCCGAGGCTCAACAATTGTAATAGGACTGCTAATCTTTCTAATGTTGAATGTGTAAAGTCTAAGGGTCTTCTTCTTCTTGTCTCTTGCTTGGTCTCTTAATATTGGGAGAGTTACGAAAACATTTATAAATGATGAGATTCTCTATTTACTATAACGGGTAATAGAAGTATTACCTTGTTTTTCCTTCTTGATTTAGTCTTTACGGATGAACTACATAATTTGTTCTGTTGTGCCAATTTTCTAATTTTCTTTCTTTACTCACTGATGTTTGGTCTTATTAAATATTCAATGAACTTAACAATTGGTATCAAATTAATAAAACTTGTTTAAGTTTTTTCAAAAAGAGATGGATAAGATAGATAAGTGAGAATTGAAAATTTTTAATCTCAAATAGATCTTGTAATCGCATTAGATGGAAAATTGAACAAGCTTGAAAAAATATTTGATGAGGTTTGATATATTTTAGACAATAAGTTTGTGACAACATCTAACTTTCCTCGGTCAATTTTTTTTTAACCCTTGCTTCAATAAATCTTGGTATTATATTTTATGTAACTTAAACCATGATTGACATTTCATATACTTTTGACATAGTTTTGAGATTCATGCAGGAACCTCATCATTTCCATTAGCAAGAAGCTAAATATATCTTTCATTACCTTACAACTATTCTCAGTTTTTGCATTCATTATAGTATTGCTATTGAGATTAAGTTGATTTTGTAGATTGAGATTGTGTTCATGATACTTATATCCATAAGTCCACTTTAGGTCATATTCTTTCCTTTTGTTCTAGCTCTATTAGTTGGTCTAATAAGAAGAAAAATACTAGTAGTTCATAATCCATAGAGGTTGAGTATAAAGGAGCTATCAAGTTTTCATAATGATTTTAGTATGTATTTCAATCATCCCTTAATCATCCTTTGTGACAAATAGAGCACCATTAACATGCACAAAAACCCAGTTCAAAATCAATTGAGCCAACACATAAAGATTCATATCCATTACTCATAGTTAGGACATTGACTTAGTCATTTTCCAATCTTTAGCAAAGATTGCTAGCATTTTTACGTAATCTTTTACAAAGAGAAACTTACTCATCTATGAGATCTTCTTGGGGTACAATATATTTTAGTAGTATCATCTTCTAATAGGGAACCTTCCAGTTGTCTTCTTTTCTCTCTTTTTGTTGGAATTATTTTTACTAGTTTTTAGACCTTTCTCAATTTCTTGTTAATTATGTAAACTTTGGTACCTGATCAAATCTAGTTAGTAAGACTCAATTTTTTTGGCTTGTGCTTAAGTGATTCTTGGTGAGGGTGTTGTTGTAAATATCTTATTGTATATACTTTGATACCTAATTAGATCTAGTTGTGGAGACTCGATATATTTTAATCATCCAAGTGATGCTTTAGGAGAGTATTATTGTAAATGAAAGTTCTAGATAAATTTAAAGATATGTTTCTCTCATCCATGGGATATTTCTTTTTTTAAGGTGTTAACCATTCTTAGGCTTAGTGTAATCAACTAAAAATGGTCAACAAAACCATAAGCCCCTAATCTCGATTGTTCATCAAGAGAGCCATAATCTTGATTAAATCTCCTACGCCCTAACCTAAGGTAAGTCAACTTATAAATCTGATTTGACCCATTCAATCATCACACTTAATCTTAATTAATTAATTAATTCCTAAATCCTAATGTTATTGAAAATTAAATCAACCTTATACCATTTATTTAATTAATATCTTAGGATGTTGATTAAATAAATAAGAATTATCAATTAATCACAAAAAGGAATTAAATTAATTATGTCATCACAATTTGGAGGAAAATGAATTAAATTGTTCAATTATTCCAAAAATGCATTCATGGAGTCATCATTTAGTCAACTCAACACGATTTCAGAAATAATCTAGTTAACTGAGAAACCACTTCTATTAACTCATCTATCAATTTATCAATTTCACTTCAGCCTTAGAATTTTCTCAAATAAATGATCAAGCAAGTTCAGTTAACTAATTCTCCCAACCAATCAAATTAGTTGCACATGGATTGTGCTAGTCTGGAATGAATCTCAATCATTCATCTTTGATCAATTTCATATGTTCATTCTTGAGAGGATTTGTATATAGCCAGGCCTCCATTCTCACAAGAAGGATCCAATCTGTTGCTTAGTGTAACACTACCAATTTTTTAATTTGTTTATGCATTACAATCATTATTAGTTATTTTAATTGCATAATTTAGTTTATCTTGATTACATTTTTATTGCATTTATCAAATCTATGAATATTTCATTTTGTTTAATATGAATTAATCATTAGGTAATTGAATGAACATTGCACTCGATGTTAGTATTAAATCCTACATTTAGATTATGTCTATAGTCCCCAGGTTTTGCAATGATCTAAGAGAAAAATCCATACTCATGTATACTAGAAGGAAATGAGTCACCTTGGTTGATTTAAGTTTTTATACTATTATGTTTTCATTGATTATATCAACCATATAATGACTCATTGAATTTTAGTGTAGTCACTTTTCACGCAAAAATTTCTTGCAACCATAGTGGGGCAGAAAATTACATTATGTCTTCACAACTATATTTTTTTGAAAAATATCAAGATTCGTTCTATACTCTGGCCATGTTTTCTTATTCGCGAATTCTCACATGATGGTACAAGTATTATCACAAGACAATACAAGGTTGAACAAAGTCTCGCATTGGGATCTATAGATTTTCATACGAGAATCTGTGGGCTGGTTTTATTTAAAATAGCTAGCTATTCTTCTTTTTCCCTAATTTCTACAATTGGGTTTCTACTAATTCTCACAAATTGGTCTCTTGTTCTATTTTTGTGGCTTTTTCTTGGCAGCCTAACAAGTTTATGCAGGATGTTTTGGTGAAGATATCTTCTAGACTTTGTTTTGTGTAGGACGCGTGCCAAAGAATAGAAGAAAACTAATGATGCTTTTGTGTAGGTTTCCTATGAAGGAAATAAAAAAATATTCTATTTTCATTAGTTTTTCTTATGAACCTCACATGTAAGACATTTTGAAAAGAACAATTATTTGGTGTGTTTTGGAATATTTAAAATGACAGGAGATTATGCTCTTTTCCCCTTGAGGTAAAATTAGAAATATAGACCATCGTAGCTATCCTTTTTCATTTCTTCCATTCCTTTAGATGGGCCTGTCCAAGTGGGAAAGAGTACTCAACCTTGGAGAATGACCCACTTGACCATGAGGTGTAAGACACACCACTCCAACCCATGTGTTAAACAAATTAGTTCTTTCAGGCTAAAGCCTTAGAAATTAGGTTTCATTTGAGTTTATTCTCAGCTCTCACATGACCACATAATAGGGCCTTAGGGTCTAAATCATGTTTATGTGATTATTGATAAAAAGGTGTTTTGTCAGGATATAGGCCTAAATCATGCTTGCACATACATAGAGAATGTATTCGAAGGGAGACCCTTACTAGAATCCATAAGTTAGCAGCCTACTCAGTTCACCTTTGAAAGTGGGTTAATCCAAGTGCAAGGGAGATAGCAACTCCCCCAAGACCCTCATCATATCATGCCCCCATTAAAATTTAGAGTTAGATAATATGACATCATTATACCCATTACATGGTTGGTGGTGGTTGTATTCTAATTAGCTATTAGGTGTGTACCAAGTTCAACAAGAAAGGATTTTCTCACTCAGCCAATTGACTATAGGGCTTGGGAATTGCTTCTTTTTACATGTTCCTATTGTGTTTGTGTACCTTGAAACACCTGACATTGAAACTCTCAAAACAAATCGAAAACACAATCATGAAACAAGAACCAAAATAGAAATCCCACTAAATATTTTGGAAACACAATCTGAACTCTCATAAGTATTTTCTTCAGATACTTGGTCATATTTGTCCAATTTTCCAAAGATATTCCTTTGAGATTGTGAACTTGTCATAATTGATCCTAGTCTTTGGTCATTTAAATTTATGCTATCATCAGTTCTTCCTTGTTGATCAAGTCCTTTGAGGTCAGTCTTATCACCATCATCTTCAATCATCCTTATCACCTAGTTTTCGTTGAGTCATGAGTGCATTACCATACAGATTTCTTAACTTTGGACTTATTCAACATGATAGTTCTTACTTCAACACCCATTTGATGACCAATTGAGTTATGTCTATACAGACTTGAACCTCTTTCTAACAATTTCTAGGAGGAGAGGAGAGACCCCTTGTATTTGAAGAAAATCCTCTTTTTATTGAACAACCATAAACTTCAAGGAGATTAGTCCATCACCAAGACAAATCCATTGACCCAAACATGTATGGAAGAGGAAAAGGACATGAGAACTTTAGACATACACATTGTAGTTTCAATGGTCATGCTACAGATAGTGAGGGTTCCTTAAGTGAATATGAGCCCGATAAGGCTAGTATCGCTAGATGTAAAGATGACAAACACTTTCTTAAAATGATTAAAACTATCATGGCTCTGGAGAAAGAGAAATACTTTATCTAATTACCAAAACAAGTAGTACAACTTCCTCCTCAATACAAAGATGAAGATGTCATTTCTAAAGAGGAAGAAACTCATCCCACCTTGGTGACCAAGCAACTACAAGCCTTGCAAACAGATTTGCAAGAGGTGAAGAAGAAACAAGAAAATCCCAAGAAAAAATATTCCATTGAATTCATTTGTCCATCCCTTTTGATAAGGACTTGTAGTTGCGTCCATTCATGTGTGGAGTTGAGATCCTAAAATTTGACAACTACCTTACAAATTTTGATCCACAAGATCATGTTCAGGAATTCTATGCCTAGTGTATGGAGTTTATACATGACAAGACATATCTCATTTGTCTCTTTCCCCAAAGTCTAGGTGGTTAGGCTATTGAGTGGTTTTCAGCGTTACCCACTCGAATCAAAAATTTTGATGAACTAATCAAATATTTTTTGTAACACTATTCTTACAACATCCAACATCATGTGAAAATGATTAAATTTTGTAATACCAAGAAATAAATGGAATATCCTTTTCTGATATTTCTCTAGTGATCTAGAGGAAATGTTTTTCTTGATATCCACATCTCATACCTGAAATATGAGAAGATGGATATATTCACTAGTGCCTAAGTTGAGTTTCCCAATCCAATTGCAAGACCCAGATACATTCAATAGGTTGGTGAAGAATGCACTAAAAATAGAAGACGTGCTTGTTAAAAAGGGTGAAATCACCCTTTATAAAGAAATAAAATAGTGTTCTAGTTCCAAAGACAAGAGAAATTATTGGAACAAGAATAAAAATGTGGTAAATGATGGGGGGTTGACCATGTTTCTCCCCAACCAAAACCAATAGTTTTCAACTTGACAATTAGCACAAAATCTCTAAGAGCTATTGAGACCACCACTAAGGCCCCTTCAAAAGGGACAAGCAATCTATTAAAAAAGAAACGTTGGGTCAAATGTAAGTGTAACTTCACTCCTTTAGGTGAGTCATACAAATCAGCGGTCAAGAATCTTTTGGAAAATCAAGTGATCACATTGCCAGATAATTCCAGACCATATGAACCTTAAGTGAGACAAAAATGGTGGAATGATAATTACTATTGACACTTTCATAGAAAAAAGGGACATAAGAATGAGAATTACATGTGACTCAAGAATGAGATCCAACATCTCATTGACAATGAGGTGATCGTGGCTGACAATCACACCACAAATTTTGGGCACAAGGCATTTAAAGACCCCATACCCATGTATAAAAATGGGGAAAGTTCTAAACCAAAGGAAGGTGCTTGAATTAATCACACATGGCATGAGTGATAAAAATGACATTCATATGCTTGAGGCAGTCCCTTCTAAACATTTCAATGCCATTATTTTCAAGAAAGAAGAAAGAGAGCCTAGAGCCACTACTGTTGTGACCCAAGCACAAGAAAAAGTCATCATAGGAGGAGCAGGACCTTCCAAATCTAGAAATCAGCCATCATCATTGAAACCCTCCACATAAAATAAACAACTAGCTACAACCATGTCTAATTCATTGAATTCCAAACAACTAGTTTTATCACATGCTTTTGACTATAGCATTGTCAAGAAATTATAGAAGATGAATGCTCAATTATCAATCATTAGATTTCTCAAAATCTTTGTAGCTCATAGAGAGATCTTGGATAAAGACTTGTCAAATGCCAATATCCCTAAGGACTTTGACTTAGATAAGTTCCAATCCATGGTAGTTCATTTGAACTCACCCCACTATCTATCTTTATTGGAAGAAGATGATAATTATTTGAGTAACCCACATAATCACCCCCTATAGATTGAAATTATGATCCACACGCATTGGGTCAAATGAGTTTTTGTAGATGAAGGTGTGGGGTTGAAAATCTATACCTGCAATTGATCAAACAGTTGGGAGTTTTATAATATTTTATTGATCCAAAGAAGAAGATCACAATAAAATCCTATGATGAGAAAGAGAGATCTTTTGAAGGTCTCATATGTCTTCCTATCAGAGTGAGACCTATTCAAAGAGAGGTCAAATACCAAGTCCTGGACCTCTCACTCACATACAATATCTTGTCAGGATGACCATGGATCCATGATATACAAGATGTCCCATCCAAATATCGCTAGTGCATCAAGTTCCCTTTCAAGGGTGTTGAAGTCATTGGTGAAGAAGCTTCTGCCTCTGATTCTAGAAAAATCGTTATGAAAGAGAAGGAGAAGAACCTAAACATCAGAGATAAATGGATGGGTGGATACATGATCGAACCTATTCTATCATTAACACCACTTCCCACATACCCTAGATCTTATGGGAAACCTTCAGAGGCAATGAAACCATCAACTACACTAGCTCAAGTTAGCTATAATGGTAGATTCATTTAGGAAAATATCTCTCTTTACGATGAAAATGAAGAGAAAGCCATTATGGAATGGCTATATAGAGAACCCAAAAGTAATGAAGTCAAACATTGTGAAATATCCCCTGAAAAATATAGTAAGTGGTATGATATGGTGAAAAAAATGGGTTATAAAGGGAAGGGTCCTTTAGGAATGAATAAGATAGGACTCATTGAATCACTTCATGTAGAATTCAGGAATCCATGAGATAAAACCAGTGTTGGTTCTAAAGAAGAAAATTTTCATCCTATAGTTGATCGAGGAAGACCCAAATTTGATTCAAAAAGTGACGAAAAAGATGAAACTAAAAATCTACATTTCATTGGCTACTGCATATCGAAACAAAGGATCCCTACTATCACAAGAAACTATGCCTTCCAAAATGGTATAGAAATATTATCAACCGAAGTCCACTAGTAACTATATCACATGTGTTGGATCTACCCCACTTCATTAATCCCAACGAGTTACCGATATCAACACAATAATATAGAATGGTAAGACCTATGCAAGAAGTTAGACAATATGAGAACAATGAACCAGGTGAAGATGACGAGCCTCCAATGACCCTTGTATGATACCTAGGTAGGTCTGATGATAGCCAAACCAACTTGCATGAGTATGAATGGGATGTACTATCAAATAATACTAGAGACATATTGACTTCATTTGGACACATCATCCTCATCTCTTGGATAGTTTTTCCACCACCCTAGTTCATCCCTCCTTTCGCGGTTGGACTTGGTTGTATCCTCACATCTATATGTACTAAACTTCTCCAATGAAGATATGGATGACTATTGAGCTAATTTTTTTATTATGTTTCTTTTTATCTCCATAGAACCTTAGTTCTTTCACTATATCAGAGAAAATAATGGATTTTTTTGAAACCAATAGCATTCGACATGGAAGGCTTTGTTTTCTATATTTATTTTATTTTTTAAGAATGTGGAGAGCTACCTATGCATGGTAGGATTTATTTATGTAATCATGAATCAAACCTTGTGCATGGATGTATTTATTGGAAGACAAGTATTAGCTCATGGATGGCTCTATGAGGTTATAGACGACTCTAGTGTTGGATCTCTATGGTGGTTTGGAGTTTTAGTTTAAAGGTTTTTGACCTCAAAAACCTCCATGATTTTTGTTTTCATCATTATCATCATGAGTTCACTTTAGTTCTACTTTTAGCTCCACCTATTTGGGGTTTCGTCCTTTCTATAAGGTCTTGAGATATATTTTTTTCCTTAGTTCTTCTTCTCTTGGCTTCTTGCACACACCAAGAAGAAGGGTTTTTGAAACTTATTTTCTATGTATGTAATAGAAGGGCTTCAAGATTTTTAATAAACTAGAAATATTTTTCCTTCTTGATAATTTGGTATTATGTTATGAATGAATTTTTGGATTAATTTTTTTAATTTATATTCTTTAATTTATCTCATTCAGTAACAATTCGGTATGGGAAAATAGATGGTTAATGCATGTCCAAATTTGTGTTAGTTGAGTTTGATGGCTTGAAGCTTAGAAAACCAGTTTGGTTTTCTTCCATGAAAGTATTAAGATAAAACCTTTGTAGGAAATACTTACGCATTACCTATTTAGTTGATTTAAGATATTTTTAGGGTTATTTGATTGAATTTTTTTTTAGTTTGATAGGTTTCAGATCTCAATTAAATGACAAATTTGTTTTCTCACCCTTTTCCTCATTCAAAAGATAGTTTTATGTGAGTACCATTAGGAACCCACCTTCTCTAGAGATTGATCTTCATTATAGGAATATCCATAGGTCTAAAGGTTATTCCATGTTTCATGGGATTTTCTGATTTTTCCAACATTGCATAAGGAGTTACAATCCCAAAAATCAGATCATATTTTGATTATGTTATCCAAGGCATGGTCAAAATGAAACTACATTAGAAAGTAAAACTACTACTGTAAAGTTTCATTAGTGCATCTGAATGGGATGCAAAAGTTACTATGCATGGAAGCACTTACACAAATCCAATAAAATTATTTGTAGACACATAAGGAAGCACCAAGCATAACCTAAAATTGTTAAAGACAATCTCTACCTAGTATCTCTTGGAATAATACTTCGCAACCAAATTAAATCAGTTGTGGAGGCCAAAAATATACCAAGATTTAAAATCTTATTACAAATTAAATCCAATTAATATTTGTACCATAGTAAATTTTAAGCACCTTATAGATGTCTATAATTTAATGATTTTCTAGCTCCCACCTTTGTGCGATTTTACTTTAACATGCATAATAGGGCTTCATGTTTCACTTAACAATCATATACATTAGTCCAAGGATGCTTTATGTTTCACTTAACAAACATATAATAACGCTTCAAATGTTGATGATAGAAGTTCATCGTCCTTTGAGGAAGAGTATAAGGAAGTGATGGAGATATCAGAGGCCTCAAGGAAAGAAACTAGGGAGGAGACTGAGATGGTAGGGGATGATAAAGATGATAATTTTATGGATGTGAGAGAGGACATGAAAGGTAAAAAAGAGCATTATGTTAATGACAATGAAGAGAACCCTACTAATAATCTCAATCCTAAAAAGGAAACTGGTAAGATCATTATTGATCTTGACCCCACTAATAGGGAGAAGTATCCAAAGACTGAGGAGATTATGAATGCCACTGTGAATATCCATGATGGAAAAAATATTGTTTGTGAGGGTGATAAGGAAGAAACCCTTCCACAGGACACATAGAACAAAAATTATAGAAATAAGGAGAAATTTGAAGGAGATGAGAAAATCAATGGAGAGAAGAAAATGGATGGAGAGGATTATGATATCCTATATAGAACAAAAATTATTTCCAACTATCAGAACAATAAGAGTCTTACCCAGGATAATGCTAAAAAAGAGGATTCTATGTCCATGGCCATGGAGGACCTTAATGATAAAGATGATTCTTCTCTAGGTTTCTTATACACTACCAAGGCTAAGGCCCTGTTCACATTGAGGAATGCAAATTGCTATTTTCAAGAAATTTTAAAGCTCAAAGCTTCGAATAAGGAATTGGAAGCTAATTACAAGAGTTTTCTGGACACAACTCAAAATAGGGGTAATGATTACAATCAGGATGTATCCAACCCGATAAAAATTCTTGTGATGATTGAATGCATTGAAAAAACTCTAGAGAACCTACTTAATTACTCTATGGAAAGCATGAATTCTTCAACTAGTAATCTCCATGGGTTGGATAACATGCTAGAAAAGAAAGAATGGGAAGCCATGCGGATGAACAAAAGTACTAGGGAAGGACTTGGGGCCAGAACCAGAGCAAAGAAGAGCTAGGATACTTCAAACAAAAATGAGATTGAAGGTCTTAGGGAGAACTTGAAGCATATGATAGAGCTAGAGAAGAAGATGGAATATTCCATCCAGAAGCTGAGAGGATGGTAGACCCTGTTTTATTTTGTTGTTTTCATTAGTTTTATTTCCTACTCTATTTTAACCTATTGGTTGTTAGGGGTGTTCTCTGTCCCCCTTATCTATTTTTCTTTTTCTTTTTAGCTGCTTTAATTGTTATATGATTTTTCTACTCTTTGGGTTTTGGGTCCCTATAAAACCTATTTTTGCTTAATTTTCAAAATAAACATATAAATTAAAATATAAGTATTGTGTTAAATCAATTTTGATCAAATTTTATTTCAACCCTTATTTCTAGGTGTTCTCCTTTATTTTTTCTCCAAATCAATCATTTATTTCCCAACATGGGCCCTATGTTACCATTTGTGACCTTTTTTCTTCTCCTCAACCCCATAATTGGCTGTAGTTAGAATCTAGCATTCCTTCACTATGTGAGATCTATGATTCTAATTTTTTGCCTAAATGGTGGAAAGAGGATTCCCAAGGAATCCTCTTCTCATGAAGAGGGCACCCATGTCATCCTCTTCCTTGATGTTTTTCCAAAAATTTGAATCAGGGGCCCATCTCATGGATTTAGAATGAATTTTACCAATTGTGTTAGCCTCCTCTAAGTTTTGAGCTCTAAAATATTCTGAGAGGTATAAATGAAACCTATCTCTCCAAATTAAAGAATCAATCCATCATCCACAGTCAAAAATTCCTAATGCAATCAAGATTTCAAGAGATCTTTTGCATCCAAGCATTCTCAAGCAATATCTCAAGAATTATAATATATTTTCAAGGAAATGTTCTCCATGGGTCAAGATTATTTCCCTATTTTAAGGCCAATAAAAGGATTCCACCATCAAGGAAGAATATCATAGTGCAATAATCCACCCACATCCATTCAAGTCTTCAACTCTTTAAGTCATCTTTATTTTTCTCAATCGAGCATTGTGAGAAACTAGAACATCCATTACACAAGGTTTTTTCTTCCATGATTTCCTTTTGGATTTTTATGTGAACTCAAAGATATTGCATAAACATATTTGATCACATTAAAAATTTTATTTTTATTGCCAATGTATGATATATCTCATTTTTCAGATCTAGCCTTAGGTATATGACAACATACTTTCATTTACTTTATTTTGTTACAAGGTTGATTCCAAAATAGGTTTTGACCAAGGAAAACCCTTATATATAACCTTTTTACCTATTTTTCTATATGTAGTAGCAAGTGATGAATGCATCAAGACTAAATCTGAAAATTATGAGATTTGATGAATAGCCTGCAACTGATATCAATCAAAAGCACTAGGAACAAGATGTCATTTTCACCCTCTTCTAGGGAACAAGATTCCATGGGAAACCTCTTTCTTGGAATTCATTGACAATCTAAAATCACAGGTCAATACTGCTAGGTGGTTTTTTTTGGTACCTATACATTACTATCTTATTTTTATAAGTATTTGTATTCTAAAATTTGATTTTTTACTATTTTTTTTCCTTCTACCTTCCATCATCCAATAATATACCTCTAAATAATATCATCTAATAATTTTAGTGAAGTATTATTGCACTCATTTAGTGCTTAGGTCCTCTTAAGCCTTGTGGGCCATTTTTCTTCTAATTGTGAAATAGGAAATATGATCAAATCTCCCTTGCATTCTATTTCCCACTATTGGTTTTCGTGAATCTAGTGTAGGAAACTTTCAATTTGATTTGGTGCCAAAATATCATACATTGCACTCTTGGATCTAATATTAGTATCTTTTATTTTTATTGCATGGTTTACTAAGATTGGTTTGATTTGTGTCATGTTTTAGATTAGAAGAAAAAATAGGTTTTGAAGGGGCCCCGAAACCATGAACACAGATTAAACTTAAGATGAAGCACTAGAATTTCCCTTAGAATACTGTTGGATTGCTAGCAAGAAGGCCAACTCCCCATCCAAAATATTTAAAGACACTACCAAATATATAACACTTTAAACCAGTAGCCCAGGGTCAAAGCTCACCAAAACTTAACCCTAACAAAGGGTTCATTATGATTTATTTTTTAGTCGCCAAGTTATGGGACAAAAGAATCATATTGACAAAAGATGAGGAAATTTTGGAATTTTTAACTTTTATCTTCATTTATTTTTAGGGGTAAAATCACAATAAGTTGTCACCCTTTTACAAAGGAAAAAGGTAACAAAATCAAAGTTGTTCAACTTCAATAGTATAAAAATAACATTTATGTTTGGAATTTGAAGATGATGTAAACTAATTAAATGTGATAAAATGGATGAAGTTTATGATTAATATTTTTCATTATTTTTTGATTAAGAATTGATATGTTTTTTTAATTTTGAATGATGATTTTTCAGTTGCTGAAAAATGCTGAAAATTAGGGGTCTAGTTCACACCCAAAAAATTATATATAAATAAATATTTTTCCCACTAATTTCAAAATATGTCATAGATGACATATATAGCTAGTGCATGAAGAAATAAAAATTGGTTTGTGACCTATATTTTCTCTTTTATAACAATTCAAATTCCAACTCATTGAAATAGATAGTGTTCATCTCGCAACATACTTTTCTTAACACATCTATCCCAATCAAAAAAAGAAATATATATTCTTGAAGAGGACTCTTTCCTCTAGTGCACCATATGTTTTTCAAATTTATTTAATATGATTTACTATTTTTTCTTTCTTTGAATCAACATCTCCTTAACTCTTAAAATACCTACTTGCAATATTTTTTAATTACAATAAAATATATCTAATTAAAACACTATAAAATATATATGAGGATATTCTTGAATTTGATCTCTACAAAAGGGTATTTTTTATTTTTTTAAAATATCATTAAAAATATTAGGAGTTATTGAAATGACACTTTTCTAAAATAATTTTATTTTTATGGTAATTGGAACCAAAGTGGTATAAAACATGTATTTAATAGATATTTCCAATTGGAAAAGTTAAAGAACTTATCTAAATTACCTAGAATTAATCTAAGTAGACCATATGTTTGACCAAAATTAATTTTTAGTTTGAAACACTAAAATACAACTATGTTGATAAGTTAGCCTATGTTAGGATAAATTATCCTATACCCAGAACCCAGTCCTAAGACATGCACCAGAAGAGAGAGGTATTCAACACTATATTGCATTGAAATGAGGTGAGAATAAACATACAAAATATTTTCTTAAATAGGTAAGAGCTGGTAGAAAGAAAGGATAGGGTTGAGACAAGTGCCTTAACCAGGAGGAAGTAGAGTTCTGATAGAACTCTACAATATCCTTTAGGATATGATAGAGTCCAAATTGGACTCAAAGATATCCATCTAACTCATTTATGAGTTGACCTAAGTAAACTTAGATAAGGAGTAAATTGGTTAAACAATATTACTCCAATATCCTAAAAGGTGACACTTGATTGTGCTTTTACCCTTAGTCGTTGACTTATGGGACCTCATAGAGTTTGTTTACATTCTTTTCTTCTTTGTGCCTCTTTTCTTCTCCTTATCATACTCACCCTATAATCCCCACCAAACATGATGAGTGTTGAAATAAATATTTTTTTATTAATTCAAGAGGGATAAAGCCCGATCCCACAAAAAATGTAACAACAAGTCTTAATAGATTGAACAAAGTGAATTCACTTGAAGTGAATTTGACCAACAAACTAAGAGACATGTAGGACCAAAAAACTAACACATAGGACTAGCCAACAAGACCTCAAATATGGGGCATAGGAATCTTGTTTTAGTCCCCATTCAACTCCTTCATCTTGTCTATGAAAGAAGCCCGCTTGGGAGGATAGATAGTAGTATCCTTAATAAAAGTCTCATCATTGCGTTTAAGCACCAGTGACATACTTTGCTTCATTTTCCTACACTTAGCCCTTTTCTTTTCCAACACCACCTGTAGCACGTTAAGGGAAATTATAGTCTTTTTCATCATCTTCTTTCTGTAAGCACCTAGGTCATGTAATTTTTTGTTGACTTGTGACTAGTTGGCCTTCACATTCACCAAAGAAAGAACCATCTTATTGTTCTCCTCGAAATAGTCTTAATCTAGGCCCTAAGATCTTTAATTATTTTCCTCCATAATTTCCCAATTATTGACCTTTTGAGAAAAATCCTCCACCACACCCCACATGCCATCATTCCCCTTACCATGGGTCTAGTCACCCGCCCTCTTCTCTGCCTCAGCAATAGGCTTCAATCTATTAATCTTCTTCCTAGCAATGTGAAGTTGCATTAAAAACCATTTGGTGACTCCATTCTATGCATAGTATAAAATGCATAATTCATCCACCTTCCTCCCAATAGAATCAAGATCATACTGATCTCTATTAGGGGTGAACCCACAATAGTGGGTTACAATTTTTTGGAGGAAAGAATTCATCTAAAAAATCATGAGAGCGCAAATTTACTCAATTACTTTTGATAGAAAGTACTTTCAATTTCGATCGAAAGTACTTTTGATAGAAAGTACTTTATATCAAAAAACCCCAAGAATGGGTAATTTTCATTGTTTTTTGTAAATGAGTTTCGATAGAAAGTACTTTCTATCAAAACTAGGTACTGTCTATTGAAACTAGGTGCTTTCGATTGAAAGTACTTTCTATTGAACTAGGTACTTTTGATCGAAATTACTTTTGATAGAAAGTACTTTCTATTGAAAGTACCTGATTAGGCCCTGTTTGCAAACTTTGAAGAAATTCTGAGCATTTCATGGCTTCGGGGTTGAAGTGTGGGGATCAAATGGAACAATAAGGAGACATCCTTTTGCATAGCACAAGTACTCGGAACTAGCATTCTAACGATTATAGATTTGACTATTTTAGAATTTATTACATGTATGGTTTTTTATGTTAATCAAATGCAGGTTTTATATCAAATATAAACCTCTGAGTTTGATGTTCAATGAAAAATAGTAAAAAAGGGAAAAAAAAATGAAAAATAACAGTGCCATCCATCTTCGAGTCTACTTTCTATGAAAAAAAAATATTTGAAATTTGCCAAATACACAAGTTATAAGCTATGTAGTTAAGGTATGTCAAAATTATGGTTTAGTCAACTTCAAATGTTAATAAAATATGCAATAATCATGATAAAGTTGTCAAACTAATTGCATGCCCTCCATATGGATGTTACAAAACTAAATTCGAACGAATCATGTTCATCTCTATTTTACAAAAAAAGTTATGCTCTATGAAAACAATGTTACTATTTGAGAATGACGTTTTCAGCACCATACGAGTTTTTGTGGGAGAAAGAAAAAAGTATTCAAATAAATTAAAAAAATATATTTAAAATCTAGACAGAAAATCCTAAAAGACTCTAATATACTTGATCCTCTGATTTCAAATGGTTCAACGAAAATATGCATCCGAATCTGAAAGTTTTTCTCAAAATGTAGAGTTCAGTGTCTGTTCAGGCAAAAAAGTGTAACCCACTATTGTGGGTTTACCCTTAGAGGTATTCTTTATTGTTGAAGGAGGGGTAATTTTTTGAGGGATGATAGGATCGCTTGGGTAATC
The DNA here is from genome assembly GCA_027943335.1 of Chamaecyparis obtusa. NCBI lineage: Eukaryota > Viridiplantae > Streptophyta > Pinopsida > Cupressales > Cupressaceae > Chamaecyparis > Chamaecyparis obtusa. The sequence continues at coordinate 468,366 of BSBK01010217.1, read as the reverse complement.
CTGAGGTGCCAAAGCAAGGGAGGGAGGGTTAAGATAATGGGTGTTAGAGTTGACAACAATGTATTTTGGAGTCTAATTAATCGACCATGAGGAAGAGGATATCTTAATTGAAATAAATTAAATTGATATTATTATGTAGTTATGTGTATCTCTAGGGTGAATATGATATCACTTTATAAAGAAAAATATTTTGGATACATGTTGGTTGGTTTATTCTTAACTTATTGGTTATAATTATGATTAATATTTGAAATAGATTTTTAATATCTTTTCAAGTGTTTCAAGTTTTTTAATAATTATTATTATTTTTAGCACTTTAAAATTTAAATTCAATATATTTGTGTAAAAATTGAGATATATTTTTAATTGAATGATTTATCTATTTTCTATGTAAATATTGTTTACTAATATTTTTCTATAATTTACGAAGCTTATTTTTCTAATATCGTCCTTGAATTCATATTTTTATGTCCATAGGTATTTTTTAATTTTAATTTTATATTACATTTTGTGAATCAATTAGAATTTTAATGTAAAATCTCTCATTATATGCATCATATTTATGATTAAGATTCTTGAATGTTATATATTGAAAATTTGTACTAAAATATTCTAATTTTATTTTATATAGATCAATTAAAATTTAAATCTGATTATTTTTATATAATCTTAGACCATTAAAATAATCATCTTATTTCTTCTTATTTTTTAAAAGATTATTTTTACAATTCATTATTTAACTTATAAGTACTATTAATATTTTAGATGGAGGTCCGCCAAATTTGTCCAAGGCACGATCATGGCCTCATCCCTTATGATGTCAGACCCTTGTACTCAGCATGACTTGATCCCTGGTGGGCTCTTTGTGAGGCATTCAACTTCACCAATAGACCAAGGTCCCATTGACTAAATATTATTAATATTAACAAACTATAAAAATTAAAATTATACATACCTTAATATTCTGTAAATTTTTTATTTATTAAATAATGTGGAATGATTACAATTAAAAAAATAGCAGTGAACTACATAGAAAAGAAAATAATGTTCTGTTGTTTAGTCATCTGTACATTTTGATAATCTCCAAATCAAATTACATGATTAATTTTACCAACCGAATGAATCTTGAACATAATTTCTTTCTACTCCTACGTATAATCAAAATATTAAGCTAAATTTACGCTTCTGTAAAAGTTTACTTGAAAACTATAAATGGAACCTATTTAGGTTAATTGAAAATCCAAAACTCAAATAATTTCTGACAGCTGAATAGATGCTGGCAAGAAAGTTATGATGTCATGCTTATAGAAAATTTTTCTTTCAAGAAACATAATTTAGCTCTACTACATGGTTGACCCATGTCTTTGCTTAAAATTGAAACTGAACTTGTATTTGGGATACAATTTCTAAATTGATGTTAAGCATGGTTGTCTATTGATCACAAAATTTGTGTGCCAAATGATTAAGGGTAGGATTTGGTCAATGGGTTTGTAGGTTTGACATTGAGCAACCATATTTATTGGAGAAGATTGCTATACATTTATCTGATTTCGTCACTATAAGTTTTTAAAAAGATTTGGTAAAACTAATAAAGTATTGAACTTTATTGTTGAAAGGGAGAACTAAAGCGTTGGACTGACCTTTGCCCATTTTGTTGGGCACACTTGTAAATCTGAATATTAATTAGAATTTATGAAGTAACATTTTCTTTAAAACCTGCTTCATGGGAAACATTATACAATTAATTAAAGAGAACAATAAAAAAATGGAAAAATGTTTTGTTGTTTTTTTACATCTATGAATATGTGTATTGGGTATAATTTAGTGGGTCATTATATGAAAATGACATTATCACATAAGTATTTCTAAATATAAAATATAACAAGATTTTAAAATAATTAATGTTAAATTCTTTTTGGTAATTTTGAATAAATAATAAGTTATAGACAATAAATTTATGATAGTTTAATCAAATTTCTTTTAGTTTTGATTGTCTACAAATATTTGCGTCAACATTTCAAATCACATTCTATGATCCATCACCATGATGATAGATGTTGGTTGACGTGGACATACAATTGGAATATTTAATCTTCCCTGTTGCCATAACTCAACTACTCCACCCACCACATTTACTTCATATTTCTTCTCTTCATTATTCTTTCTAATGTATCTAGACTCTTCTTCTAGGGTTTTCTTGAAGCCACTTGCGTAGCTAAAAAGTCTAGTTTTGAACTCAAATACTCTATTTTTTGGAAGATGAAATATATTCTATTTTGATGTAGAATGAATACTATTTTATGAGCACCGGTAGCTCTGTAAAATTAAAAAGGGCATTAATATAAAGATTTGTTTGTTGAAGCTTAAAGAGTCCTTCTGTTTTGTTTTGTTTGTGTTTATATATCTGCAATTTTGTGTGTTTGTTCTATTTCTTTCTCCAAAAAAGTGGTATCAAAGAAAGAGATTGAAGAGAAGGGTTCTACTGGAGGTTGATGATGAAGTTGATTTAGCAGAAATTTCAAAGAGATTTCAAAGAATCAAAGATAGAAAACCAGCTCATTAAAAAAGGCAAGATTGGGGAAAATAGGAAAAGCGTTTTGCTTCAAAGACAAATTTCATTTTGAAGAGTTATGGCTAGAACTAGTGGAAATATTTCCCATCCCCATATTCTAATTTTTAATGGAAAAAATTATGAATATTGGAGCATAAAAATAAAAACCCTATTTTTCTCTAAAGGTATTTGGAATTTTGTTGAAATGGGTTTCCTGAACCAGCAAATCAGCAAGCATATCAGGCACGTTCACAAGTTGATAAATATTTACTAGAAGAAAACAAGAAAAAAGATGCAAAGGCACTATTTTTTATTCAACAACCAATGGAGAAATCAATTTTTCCAAAGGTTGCAACTGCCACAAGATCAAAACAAGTATGGGATTGTTTGCAAACAACATACCAAGGCACATGCAAGGTAATAATGGCAAAATTGCAAATACTTAGAAGGGATTTTGAAAATATAAAAATGAAAGACTCAAATTCAATAGACACATTTTTCACTCATGCATTCTCAATACTAAATCAGCTAAGGTCCTATGGAGACACTATTGAAGATCAAAAGATTGTTGAAAAAATACTTAGAAGTTTGCCTGCTAAATTTGATGCTGTAGTAATAGCCTTTCAAGAGGCCAAAGATCTTTCTCAATTATCAGCAGATGAATCAATGGGTCACTTTTAGTGCATGAGAAAAGATTAAATCGATTAGGGTCATCATCATTGGAGAATTCATTCAAGACTCATCTCTCATTTGGTAGAACTAGAGGGAGATCAAATAATAGTCGAGGCAGAGGACATTTTTGATCGAGAGTGTTAGCACTCTAAAAAAATTTCATGGCTTTACTAGTTTTCCTCTGGTCTCTACATTATTTTTCATGCCTCTGGCTCAAGCCCTAGTTCAAAAATTTAAAAAAACTAGCCATTGCATGAAAAACCTTTTGTTTTACCCTAGCCCTGTTCTATTTTAATGTTACTTTTTCAGGCCACTTAAAATCCCTTTAGCACATGTGCTTTAATATTTTATCACCTTGCGGGGTCAGCTGATAATTTTTCCTTAGTTTCTAACCCCCGACGGCCTTTAATTTTCCTAAGTCCTAGCGCTAATATTTTTCTTAAGTCTCAGCAATTAATATTTCCTAATGTTTCGACTTAATCTTTCTTGGGCCCGGCTCTGACACCATCTCAATCTAATGTTGGGTGTAAGTTCATGAGGGTTTTGTCAGAGGCTTGTGATCTTACACCAGTCATTGATTCTCTTTCATGATGTAATGCTTTAGACAAGCAGGTCCATTGCTACATGTACACAAATGGCGACCTTTGGCTGGTCCACATAATAGTGAGTTGGACATGTTGTCAGGTAGACATGGTATCTCAATTAGAAGATTCAGGATCAACGGTTGGCGTATAAGCACTTAGAATCTTTTGAGCCCTTCAGATCTTGCACCCACCATCCGATCTTCCAGGTGATATAATGTTCTCGGTGGGTCCTAATTGCCATGTAAGCATAGTTGGCGGTCTCTTATTGGTCCACAAGGTAATGAATTGGGGCTTGTCAGTGGGACCTAAGTTTCTAGCTTGTCAGAGGGTCCTAACATCTGCAAAAAATTGACGGTGGGCATAAGTTCTTAAGGAATGTGTCAAATGCATGAGATCTTCAGACAACCATCGATTTTACTTTTCCTCCGACGACTAATGTAGGTGGGTCCTCTGACATTTGGAGCTAATGTGAATGATTTTCATTGGAGGAAAGGATGACGATGCAGTGGGACCATTTTCCAGGTGGTGCAGAGTTGTTCAAATTCTATTGGTCGACGCAAGGAATTAGTAAGGTGGGGTCATTGGTAGAAGGGTCAGTGATGAGGCCAAGATCCATGGTCAGCGTAAGTTCTCATGGGTGGTGTCAGAGCCATGAGATCTTGCACCCACCATCTGATTTGAAGGCTTACAGATTGAGGGTCCTTTGTCAGTGATGACCGAGCAGCGACAGCGAATAATGTAGTGACAGGTGGCATAAAATGGACCCGGGAGGGGGTCTAAAGTCTAGTAGTTGTGACAAAATATTTAGCGGCTGGACAAATTTTCAAAGGGGTTTGTTCATTCACATAATAAAATGGTGGTGCTCCAAAATGATTGGTGATTTAGCGAAGGAAGGTCACACAGTCGCTAAATTTTTAGCGGTGAGATAAAGTTTTTTGTGAACTAGTGAAAAAGTCTTTAGTTGCCAGTTCGCTAAATAAGAGACCGGGGTTAGTAACTTTCCTTTATTCACTAGTTCATGGGGTTAAGTGGTGATTAAGTTTTTCATCTCGTGAATAAGAAAAAGCCTTGTTGCGTAGTTGCTAGGAGTTAACTCGAGGTGTCTGGATGAGTTAAAGACATAAGACCCACGAAAAGGAGACATCTGATGGTCGTGACTTAAAGATAGCTCAGATTTAAATATTGACCACAAATTCACTGCTGGCATTATGAAAATAACCATTGAAATTCAAATTCAAATTTGTAGAGGGTTTCCAGCGACAAAAAGGACTAAAATTTATTGATCAAGCAGTCAGATCTAGTAGAATTGGTTTTGCTGACTATTGCAATGTGGTCTAGGGTGCTCCATGATCATTTGTAGGGGTCTGTACTATGTTCTTTGTGCTCGAGGCATGTTGTAGGTGGCCAAACAGGTTGACAAATTTGGCATTTTTATGGTTCTCAGTATGTTCTTATTGAAATTGTCATGATTAAGGATCACTCCGGGATCTTTTTTCTCCTTGTTTCCTGGGTTTCTTCCCCTGTATTAAATTTTTTACTGTTTCTAGTTGGTTGGGTGGTTGAAACCCTAACCCTAGTCACCCAAAGCTTGATGCATCCTCTTTGAGGATTCCAAGGTGACTAGGGGTATAAGTGGTTAGTTTTTTTATAGAGTAAGGGTTCGGTCCTAAGGTTCTGTTCTGAATTTTGGTCAGTTCTAGTGGTTATGATTGTATGAACATTTGAGAAAAGAGGAGCTAGATTTTGGGTCTATTTCCTATCTTTGTGTTGCTTTGATTTTATAATGATCCTGAATATGTTAATGAGAATGCTATTGAGTTCCAATCTTACATTTGTGTATATCTTCTTGTTTTGGTTCTGAGCTCATATATGTTAGTGTCACAAAGTGTATTAGCATATGGTAAACAAAGAGTATTGTGAAGTCATCTCTGAGTTCCTAACAAAGTTAGGATTAATGTATTTTAGGTGAATTCAGTGAGTTTACAACCAGATAAGAATCTGATGTCCTTGTGTTTGAGGGAGAGGGGTAATAGGCAAAGCACTTATCCTGAGCCCAAGAGTGTTTGATTTAAGATATTTAGCTGATGTATGTAATTGGGTGACTCTTTGCCCTAGGTTAAGGCACTGGTCCATCCTCTGGAGGCATTTCATTGTCATCAACCACATACACCCAAATTTATATGATAATATCTTTCAGTCGGTCAATAAAGGACATAGTTGTATATTGTTTTGAGACTCCTTTGGAGAAGTAAGTCAAGGGTACACCCACCTGAGCATTAAGGCTCAAAGTGTAGGAGGATCTCATTTGTTAATCCTTGTTAATTGGCTCTTTTCCTTGTAGACTTTGGAGTGGTGATAGAGTCAAAGTATTATTAAAGTTATCCATCAAAGTATAAATCTACAAGTTGAAGATCAAAGGGAAGAACCAACAAAATGGTGACTCTGCTGGGGAGAGTCTAGAGATAAACATTGTTAAGTATATTCTTGTATTTCTCCTGCTATATTCAGTGTTTTCTTGAGCTTTTAAGGTTTTCCCATTTAAGTGGGTGGCAACTCAAAAGGTTAGAACCATTGCTGTAAACTTTAAAAGATGGACAAAAGGAGAAATACTATGTCTTGTGTCAAGAAGAATCTAGAGATTGCTTTGGAGTAATTACCTAGATAGGAGAATAAAAGTTGGATCAGGAGGAATGGTGAGTCTACTAGTGCTCCTGTGAGAGAGAAAATAAATACTAGAGGTAGAGCACCACATGTTTCCTCAAGTGAGGAAGGTTCACAAGATATATTTTCTAGATCAGATGGTGGTCACTCTAAAGATAAATTTTATGATACCCCAGAGGCTATATTTCAAGTCAAGGGCTCATTGCTTGCAGGTCAGGATGAACAAGCCAGAGAGATGGGTTTTGAGATTGATTTAGATCTTGATGAGGATAATTTTAGAAGGGATCCCATGAGACCACAGCAAGTGCATTTCCCATATCAGCATCCTACCGATGTGGAAGTATCATCAACCTTTGAAGACAACATGATAGATCCACATGACCTAAATGCACTTAGGTTGTAGTTGGCAGAGCAGGATGCCATATACAAAAGGTTACAAGAGGAGAGAGAGGCTGAAAAAGTAAATGCTCTAATGGAGAGGCAGTCTCTTTTAAGAAAAATTAATGAAATGAAGGAGAGAAACAAGATGCTTGCTTCTACTCCTAGGGTGTTGCAGCATGATGTTTTTGGTGATCTTGAAGCTCTAAGAAGTGAGTAGGAACACTTGTTGCAAGACCATGAGTTTGATGGAGAAGGCCCTGTGATGAGACAAGTGCAAAGTTATGCTCCTTTGCCTAAGGGTAAGAATGGACATGAGATCACTAGGCCTACTATAGTTATTAATGAAAAAGGAAAGTAGATGATGGTGGGTGTCCAAATAAGCAAACCAGTGACAATACCAGGGATCCCACCACCTAAATCAAATAGGGAGACAGAGATAGAAAGAAAAAGAAAAGAGGATGAAGCTCTGGCTCAAGAGTTGGAAAGAGCTGAAGTTGATGCTGCTATTGTAGAGAAAAGAAGAAAGATCTAGTTCTTGAAGGCTTCATCAGCTAATGTTCATGGCCCTTCTACTACTGAACTAGGTATGTCATCTATGAACACTACTATTCCACTTAGCAATGCTACTACTAATAATCTAATTCCTAATGTATCTACCAAATCATTTGTTGATCCTAATAGACAGTCAAATGTGCAAGTGGGTGGGAATGTAGATAAAAATAATAATTCTAGTAGGAACACTAGTTTAAGATTTCAAAGAAGACCTATGCAACTAGAAGGCTATAGGAAAATTAGTTTTGATGGAATACCAGGCTACCCAAATGCTTTTCCAAATGATATAAGAGATAAGGTACCTAAGTTTGCTGTTAATAATGCTATTAGTTGTGAGGAGCATCTTAGGTTATTTGTTGATATGCTTAATGACTATGAGGTAGAGCATGAGGATGTAGTCATGAAATTATTTGTTCAATCTCTAATGGAGGATGCTAGAGATTGGTTTAAGAGACTTCTTGATAAATGTACATTGATACCTGGGATTCTTTTGAGAGATGTTTTAAAGAGTAGTATGGTGACAGGCCTAATGCTAGTTTCATGTTGAATGAATTCAATACCATAAGGAAAAATTAGAATGAGTCTGTAGCTGAATTCAATATGAGATTTCAGAAGGGTATGCATAAGTTGTTTCAAGTTATGTGGTTAGATGACAATGTTTGTCTAACTACATACTTCAATGCATTTGATGGAAAGATGGGATACTTGTTGAGGGACAAAGAACCAAGAACTCTTAGAGATGCTTTTAGGACTATTGTCAATATTGAGAACAATATGAAGATATCAGGGAAGTTGGGTGGGAAGAGAGATGATCCAAAGTTGTTTGGAGACAAGAAATACAAAAAAGAAAATGATAGGAATGTTGGAACTAGGAGGCAAGAAGAAGATAAATTGGATAAGGTGCTCAATGCATTGAAGGATTTGAAGGCACCTGCAAATGGGAACATCAGTTCTCCCACCAATGAAAGGGCTCAGTTTAGCAACAATTTCAATAAGCAAAATAGATTGCAGAACTACCCCTACAACACCCAATGGAAGGATGGGAAGCCTGATGTCCCTATTGCAAGAGGAAAAAATGACAGAGGTATCCCTGACCCTCTACAAAAGGCTTCAATAAATGTCATGGAGGACATACCTTGGTGTGTTGCATGCCAGTCCCCTCATTCTGTAGAGCATTGTGTGGTTGCACATTCTATGGCTACAAATCAAGATTGTGACAATGAGGAGATAGATCAAGAAGAAGATCAAGATGATGTTGGATGCAACATGGCTACTTCATATCTAGGATATGAAGATGATTTTGATTTTGATGAAGAAGCAGATGTAAATGTGAAGAGATGAAATTAGGCCCTTTTTCATCAAGAGGTTTTTTTTGATAGTGAAGATATTGATAAGAAGACATGTAACATGAACTCTTCTTTTGAGCTAGTAAACTTAAGGAGACCTTCTAGAGAAGAGATGTATAGGATTACTGCAGAAATGATTGCCCAAGTGCAAACTAGGGGCATGGTGGCAAGGGATACAAATGGAAAAGCTGTAGGAATGTTTATAAAGAGTACCAACTCCGGAGAGCCTAATGAGAACAAATCAAAAGGTGATCACATGGTGAAATTCAAGAATGTAAAAGGTAAGAATTGTGAGCCTAAGGGAGTTGGAGTTGAAAAGATTTCTAATGAGATAGAGAAGCCAGTTAACACAAGGGCTGAGAATGAAAAAATGAGGATGGCCAATACACCTATTATATCAGATAAACAAAAGGATACTAAGGTTATGCAGATTGAGATTCCTCACACTACTCCTATTGATATGTTATCTGTATTGTCCCAAATTACACTCAAGGTTCCATTGTCAGAATTGTTTAGGATCCCTGAACACAAAGACAGAGCTATTGCATGGGTAGATAATGTTCATAATAATGATGTTGCATGCAATGGATTTCAGGATAAAGCTTTGAAAGGAGTTGTTGCTCAGGGAATTGTATCTCAAATTCCTCCTATATATTTGGACAGTTTTGTCAATGCTAGCCTTGAAAACATTGATCCATTCTTTTTAACTGTCCTTGTGAATGGAATGAAATTAATAAATTGTATGATTGATAGTGGTGCCTCTAATACTGTTATGCCTTTTAAGATTATGGAAAAATTGGGCCTTAAAGTTGATACAGTTCAAGGCAGATGTTGTGCAATGGATCAGAGGGAGGTACTAGTCATTGGGACTATCAATGCAATGCCATATAGGCTGGCAGCATATCCAGAGAAAGAGTTGACAATGAGTGTTTTGGTGGTGGACATCCCTCCTCATTATGGGATGCTACTATCTAGAAGGTGGAGTGCTGCCATGGGTGGAAGTTTATAGTGTGATTTGTCCTATGCTAATTTCAAGATTGATGATCAGTTTGTCAAGATTGATCGAGAACCAAGAGTATGCCACATGATTGAGAGAAGTATTGATAATGAAACTACATGTTTTGTGGATACTGATATTAATGCTTTTAGGGTAGAGATCCCTATACTTGAGAAGGAACCTATTTTGCCACCTATCTCTATTGAGTTTAAGTGTTAATTCTATGAAGGGTGATTTGTGGGTAATGTACTTTGATGGTGCAAGTTGCAAGGATGGAGTAGGAGCAGGTATTTTACTTATTTCTCCTAATGGAAACATCTACACATTTTCTTTCACATTGAATTTCTTTTGTACCAACAATATAGTAGAATATGAGGCATTGTTATTAGGACTGAGGTTGGCACAAAAACATGGTATTAAGTGCTTAAATGTTGTTGGTGATTCTGAGTTGGTTGTGTCCCAAGTCAGGTTAGTATATGCGTCCAAGAACAAAAGGTTAAGACAATATAGGAATGCGGTTTGGGATTTGATTGAACATTTTGATGCCTTCAATATTGAGTGGAAGGATAGGAGTAACAATAAGATGGCTGACTTGTTAGCCAATATAGCAATCAATCCCAGTGATATTACATTTATTGGTATCTCTAAAGTTGAAATTCAGGCTAGGCCTAGTGTACCAGACAATATTGAAAATTGGCAAGTTTTTGATGATGATAATGATATCTTGAAGTTTATGAGTTGTGAAGATCAGTATCATGGTCATGAATTTGATTATTCAGCCTTGGTTGAGTCAGTAGAAGGAAAGGAGGTTGTCTTTGGCAATGAAGTTATTCAACTTAGAACTAACAAGGTGCCCAAGGGGCTTGTTGTTCTTGAGACTAGGTTTGAAAACTAGGATAGAGTTCAAAAGAATATCAAAAGAGAAGATCATGCTAATCTAGAGGAGATAAGTATTGGAACACATGAGGCACCTAAGAAGGTATACATTGGTAGGGACATGTCTCACAATGTGAGAAAATCTTTGATTGAATTACTAAGAAAATTCAGGCATGTTTTTGCATGGTCATATGATGACCTAAAGGTTTATAGAGAAGACTTGTTTCAGCATATCATTCCTTTGAAAGGAGATGCTAAACCTTTCAGGAAAAAACAAAGGCCTATAAATCCCACTTTGGCACCCAAGATGCAGGAAGATTTAATGAAGCTGAGAGATGCTGGAATTATCAAGCCTATAAGGCATTCTTCTTGGGTGTCAAATCTTGTTCCTATGAGAAAGAAAAATGGTGACATCAGACTTGGTGTGGACTTCAAGAATTTAAACATCAACTCATTAAAGGATAACTAGTCTACCCAATATGGAAGCTATGTTGCAGAGAGTAACTGGATCTGAATTGATGTCTATGATGGATGGTTTCTCTGGTTACAATCACGTAATTGTAAAAGAATCAGAATAATTCAAGACATCTTTCACAACATCTTGGGGGACATATGTTTATGTGAGAATGCCTTTTGGTCTCACAAATGCTGGTGTTACTTTTCAGAGGGCAATGGATGTTGCCTTTTCAAATTTCATAAATGATTTCCTTGTTGTCTATCAAGATGATTTAACTGCCTATTCCAAGAAGGAAGAAGACCATTGTACTCATTTAGAGAAAATATTTGTGTGGGCTTTGGAATATCGCATTTCATTAAATCCAAGTAAATGTTCATTTGGTGTCACTAAAGGTAAGTTGCTTGGCCACTTAGTTGGGAAGCAAGGAGTTAGGATTGATCCTGAGAGGGTAGTAGGTATTGATAAAATTCAGAGGCCAAAGAATGTTAAAGGGATTCAGTCTTTCTTTGGTCAGGTCAATTTCTTAAGGAGATTTGTGACAAATTTTGCAGAGGTTACTAGACCTATTTCTACAATGTTGAAGAAGGGATCTGCAATCAATTGGGAGGGTGAGCCTGATGAAGCTTTAAAAAATATCAAGCAGGCTATCAAAGATGCACCAGTTCTTAAGGCACCTAATTATAATGTCCCAATGCACATCTTTTCACACCATTGCTGCAATTTTGTTACAAAAGAATAAGGATGGTTTTGAGCAGCCTATTGCATTCTTCAGTAAATCTTTGTAGGCTACTAAATTGAAGTATGACATAAATGAGAAACAAGAAAATTCACTTGTGAAGGCAGTCAAGGCTTTTAGGTGTTACTTGATGGGGGTAGTTGTGATTGCTTTTGTGCCAAGTGTAGCTGTGAAGGATATTTTCTCACAGTAGGAGGTGTCTAGGAAAAGATGTAGATGGATCAATAGGATCCAAGAATTCAACATTGATGTCCAAATTACTAAATTGATTAGAGGACAAGGATTGGAAAAACTGATGGCTCAATCTAATCTTGATGCAAATCGGATAAATCAAGTTGAAATTGATTATACATGTGACATGGATGATTGTATCTGGTATCAAGATATCATCTATTACTTGAGAAATATGAGATGTCCAGTAGGAATGAATGATAATCAGAGGAGGACACTAAAATTATAGGCCATCAAGTATGTAATTGTGAAATGCAAATTGTATAGAAAGAATTTAGATTGCATACTATTGAAATGTGTAGATGAAAATCAGGCTGAAGAATTGTTGAAAGAAATGCATGAGGGAGTTTGTGGTGGGCATTATATGGGTAAAACAATTGCTCATAAAATCTTGAGAGTAGGATTCTGGTGGCCCACAATCTTCAAGGATGCAGAGCAGTTGGTAAGGAGGTGTGATTCTTGTCAAAAGTTCTCTAGTATGCTTAAATTTTTAGGCAATGTGCCTTGAGGCCAGTTGAGGTGCAAGCTCCTTTCCAACAATGGGGAATTGATTTCATAGGGGAGATACCAAACAAGTCTAGTGGAGGACACTCATGGATCTTAGTTGCCATTGATTACTTTACAAAATGGGTAGAGGCTATACCTACAAGAAATGCAAGTAGTAGGGTGGTAATTGATTTTCTGTTGAATAATATTGTTACAAGGTTTGGGTGTCCTGAGAGAATAGTAAATGACAATGCAATGTGCTTCAGGTTTGCTGAATATAAAGAATTTTGCAAAGGTCTAGGATTTCAAATTTCTTATTCCTCACCTTATCATCCACAAGGAAATGGTCAAGAAAAATCAACTAATAAGAGTTTGATTAAGATCCTTAGGAGGATTCTTGAAAAGAATAAGAGGGCATGGAATTGAAAACTGCCATTAGCTATATGGGTTGATAGTGTAACTATGAAGAAGGCAATTGGTTGTGCACCATTTGACCTAGTATATGGAATACATGCAAGAATGCCTCAAAATAATCTACTAGAAATGTATAAATTTGTGCAATTGTATGATGATGACATAGATGATGAGATGCAGTTGAGAATTGAGGATCTCATCAGGCTGGATGAAATCAGGAGAGAGTCAGCTGCAAGGAATGTCAAGTTGCCATTGCAAATCAAGAACCTGTATGACATGAAGGCTATGGAGAGGAAGTTTGAGTCTGATGACCTAGTATTAATTTGGAATGCCAGACTAGAGGATAAGGGAAAACATGGAAAGTTTGATCCCATCTAGCTAGGGCCATATCAAATTCATGAAAAATGGGGCCAGGAATAGTACATTGTCAAGGAACTGAATGGTAATGTTCAAGAATTACCTGTTCATGGACAATTCTTGAAAAAATACTTCTTTTGAAGTATTGTCTTCCATGAGCAATACTTAGGTTTTGTATATATGTATAGCCTTGTAAATTTTGTAATTTTGTCTGGTCCCTGGTCCTGTTTTGTCTATGTTGCCTACCCCTATCCTATTTTGTCCTGGTCTATAAGGTTTTGGTCCTGTTGCTCTCTGTTGTCAGTCTTTTCCAGTGGGATGATCTTCTTTAACCAATGATTCTGATTTCTTGTTGTGCTTGCAAGAGCCACACATCCCTAGACAAAGCCACTATTAGCACTCTAAAATAATTTCATGGCTTTACCAATTTTCCTCTCGTCTCTGCATTGTTTTTCATGCCTCTGGCTCAAGCCCTAGTTCAAAAATTTAAAAAAACTAGCCGTTGCATGAAAAACCTTTTGTTTTACCCTGGCCCTATTCTATTTTAATGTTACTTTTTCAGGCCACTTAAAATCCCTTTAGCGCATGTGCTTTAATATTTTATCACCTTGCGGGGTTGGCTGATAATTTTTCCTAAGTTTCTAATCCCCGACGGCCTTTAATTTTCCTAGGTCCCAGCACTAATATTTTTCCTAAGTCTCAGCAATTAATATTTCCTAATGTTTCGACTTAATCTTTCTAGGGCCCAGCTCTGACACCATCTCAATCTAACGTTGGGCATAAGTTCGTGAGGGTTTTGTCAGAGGCTTGCGATCTTACGCTAGTCATTGATTCTCTTTCATGACGTAACGCTTCAGACAGGTGGGTCCATTGCTATGTGTACACAAATGGTGGCCTTTGACTGGTCCACATCATAGTGAGCTGGACATGTTGTCAGGAGGGCCCGGTATCTCAATCAGAAGATTCAGGATCGATGGTTGGCATATAAGTGCATAGAATCTTTTGAGCCCTTTAGATCTTGCGCCTGTTGTCTGATCTTCCAGGTAGTATAATGTTCTCGGTGGGTCCTAATTGCCATGTAAGAATAGTTGGTGGTCTCTTATTGGTCCGCAAGGTAATGACTTGGTGCTTGTTAGTGGGACTTGACTTTTTAGCTTGTCAGACGGTCTTGACATCTGCAGAAAATCGACAGTGGGCATAAGTTCTTAAGGAATGTGTCAGATGCATGAGATCTTCAGACAACTATTGATTTTAATTTTCCTCAGGCGACTAATTTAGGGGGGTCCTCTGACATTTGGAGCTGACGTGAATGATTTTCATTGGAGGAAAGGTTGATGATGCAATGCGACCATTTGCCAGGTGGTGTAGAGTTGTTCAAATTCTATTAGTCGATGCGAGGAATCAGCAAGGTGGGGTCATTGTCAGAAGGGTCAGTGACGGGGACAAGATCCACGGTCGACGTAAGTTCTCATGGGTGGTGTTAGAGCCATGAGATCTTGCACCTACCATCCAATTTGAAGGCTTATAGATTGTGGGTCCTTTGTCAGTGATAACCGAGTAGCGACAGTGAATGATGTAGTGATAGGTGGCATAAAGTGGGCCCAGGTGGGGATCTAAAGTCTAGCAATTCTGACAAAATATTTAGTAGCCTAAAAATTTTCAAAGGGGTTCCTTCATTTGCATAATAAAATGGCATTGCTCCAATATTATTGGTGATTCAATGAAGGAAGGTCACGTAGTCGTTAAATTTTTTAGCGGTGAGATAAAGTTTTTTGCAAACTGGCAAAAAATTCTTCAGTTGCGAGTTCGCTAAATAATAGACCAAGGTTAGTAACTTTCCTTTGATCACTAGTTCGTGGGGTTAAGCAGTGGTTAAGTTTTTCATCTCGCGAATAAGAAAAAGCCTTGTCATGTAGTTGCTAGGAGTTAACCTGAGGTGTTTGGATGAGTTAAAGACATAAGACCCACGAAAAGGAGAGATCTAACGGTCGTGACTTAAAGATAGCTCAGAGTTAAATATTGACCACCGATTCATTGCTCGCGTTATGAAACTAACTGTTGAAATTCAAATTCAAATTTGTAGAGGGTTTTCAGCGATAGAAAGGACTAAAATTTATTGATCAAGTGGCCGAACTTGGTAGAATTGGTTTTGCCGACTGTTGCAGTGTGGTCCAGGGTGTTCCATGATCATTTGTAGGGGTCTGTACTGTGTTCTTTGTGCTTGAGGTGTGTTGCAGGCGGTCGAACAGGTTGACAAATTTGGCATTTTCATGGTACTCAGTACCTTCTCAGTGAAATTGTCATGATTAAGGAGAACTCCAGGATCTTTTTTCTCCTAGTTGCCTGGGTTTCTTCCCCTATATTAAATTTTTTACTGTTTCTAGTTGGTTGGGTGGTTGAAACCCTAACCCTAGTCACCCGAAGCTTGATGCATCTTCTTTGATGATTCCAAGGTGACTAGGGGTATAAGTGGTTAGTTTTTTGATAGAGTAAGGGTTCGGTCCTGAGGTTCTATTCTGAATTTTAGTCAGTTCTAATGGTTATGATTGTATGAACATTTGAGGAAAGAGGAGCTAGATTTTGGGTCTGTTTCCTATCTTTGTGTTGCTTTGATTGTATATTGATCCTGAATATGTTAATGAGAATGCTATTGAGTTCCAATCTTACATTTGTGTATGTTTTCTTGTTTTGGTTCTGAGCTCATATATGTTAGTGTCACAAAGTGTATTAGCATATGGTAAACAAAAAGTATTGTGAAATCATCTCTGAGTTCCTAAAAAAGTTATGATTAAAGTCTTTTAGGTGAGTTCAGTGAGTTTACAACCAGATAAGAATATGATTTCCTTGTGTTTGAGGGAGAGGGGTAATGGGAAAAGCACTTATCCTGAGCCCAAGAGTGTTTGATTTAAGATCTTCAGCTAATGTATGTAATCGGGTGACTCTTTGCACTAGGTTAAGGCACTGGTCCATCCTCTAGAGGCATTTCATTGTCATCAACCACACACACCCAAATTTAAATCATAATGTCTTTTAGTCAATCCATAAAGGACATAGTTGTATATTATTTTGAGACTCCTTTAGAGAAGTGAGTCAAGGGTACACCTACCTGAGCATTAAGGCTCAAAGTGTAGGAGGATCTCATTTGTTGATCCTTGTTAATTGGCCCTCTTCCTTGTAGACTTTGGAGTGGTGATAGAGTCAAAGTATTATTAAAGTTATCCATCAAAGTATAAATCTACAAGTTGAAGATCAAAGGGAAGAACCAACAAAGAGGAGGAAGAGAAAAAACACAATTTGAAAGTAGAAGACCACCATTGAGCCCACATGCCCATTCTACATCAACAAGAGGAAGGGGGAGCAGTCACTCTCAAAGTCATCATCAAGGACAAAGGTATGATAAATCCAACATCCAATGTCATTATTGTAGAAAATTTGGGCATTATGCATTAGAATGTAGGAAAAAGAAAAGAAAAAATTGAATAAGCAAAAGGCAAATTTTACAAATTAAAATCAGTCAAAGACTAGTGATTAAGACACGATATTGATAGCATGTAATGTAGCACAAGAAAGTTCGAAGGAAGTATGTATTTTAGATAGTGGGTGTAGTAACCACATGGTTTGTAATAAGGAGATGTTTGCAATAATAGATGATTCGGTAAAATCAAAAATAAAATTGGGAAATGATCGAAGAGTTTCAGTTATGGACAAAGGGTCAATTAACATAAACATGAAACAAGGTGAGGAGAAGCATATTTTAGATGTATACTATGTTTTTGGATTGCAACACAATCTTATAAGTATTGGGAAATTGGTGCAAAAAGGATATAAAATATACTTTGAGAATGGTGAATGTATGATCCTAGACAAGAAACCAAGCAATAGGCTAATTGCAAAAGTTGAAATGACAAAGAATAGGATGTTCCCATTAAGAATTCAAAGTGAATTAATGATAGAGACAAAAGGATTGCAAAATTTTTTTGAAATAGCTTTTAAAGCATCATAAAAAAATGAATCTTGGTTATGGCATTTAAGACTTTTGCATTTAAACTTCAAAGGATTGGAATTTTTATACAAGAAGAAAATGGTATATGGGTTGCCACAAATAGAGCCACTTAAGATAACATGTGTGAGTTGCATATTGGAAAAGAAAAATAGGAAATCATTTTCAGTTGGGGAGTCTTATAGAGAAAAACAACCACTTAAGATAGTGCATTCAGACATTTGTTGACCTATGCAAACACCTTCCATGAGTGGAAAGCTTTATTTCCTAACGTTTATTGATGATTTCAGTAGAAAAGTATGGGTTTATTTCTTAAAGTACAAATTTGATACATTTACTATTTTTAAAGAGTTCAAGGAAAAAGTTGAAAAATAAAGTGGATATTATATCAGAACATGGAGAATCGATCAAGGTGGAGAGTATATCTCAACTGATTTTTAGAATTGTTGCAAAGAAAATGGAATAAATAAACAATTTACAGCAAGGTATACTCCTCAATAAAATGGAGTAGCCTACACCCCAAGTACGAAATGTTAGTATCTCCAAGGGACCCCGGTGAGCTCATTAGCTCACATATGCAGATTGTTTTTCGAAGACCTTTCTACTCTTCTCACCAGGGAACTTTTACTCAAAAGGTTAAGCTAGAAGGAACCCATTTGAGGAACATCTTTCAAATGTTTTCTATAGCAACCATAGATGAAGTCAAAGCCATGTATGAAATTCAATAGGGCAACTATGGATGACTCATCCTTGGCCAGGGTTGCAGAGACGACAATGGTTTGGGCTTAGTCATCACTTTGGTGTTACGTGGACCAATTTTATTGAGGTTGACTATTCTCATCATGTGGTCACCACTTTTTCCATTTGGGCTGCTGACTGGAATGCCTTTCTGGTCTTGAGAAAGGAAGCTTACATTAGTTGGACCCATGCCAATACTTCCCATCAAGCAGAGTTGGATTCTCTAGATGGAGACAATCTCTAAAGTACAGTTGCAATAATTAAAGATAATTATTATTGCAAAGGGCTTGTTTGGAGGAGTTAATTCACTCATGTCGAGTTGGGGAGGAATTTCATGAGTAATAAAAATGCATCAGCTCCACATGCTTTAAGGGCTCCCTTCCCCGAATCTTGTAATAATTTCAGAAAGCCAACTTTAAGAAATCCCACAGATAAGGTAGTTAGAAAGAAGGCAAGTAGAAAATCTCGACAAAACTAGAGGAAAACTAGAGCCTACATGAAAGCCATGGTTAGGGAAAGGCTAAGAATGGAGCTGAAGAGTGATAGTGAGAAAGTTTGGAATGCCTTTGAGAAAGGGGATATCACTACTTTTATTGAAAGACTCCATGGTTGCAGGAAGGAAATCACTAATATCTTCATCAATTCCTAGAATGAAGAAATGGTGGAGATTGAGGGAAAGTCTTTTACTGTCACAAAGGAGGTTATATCGATGGTCACTGACATTCCCATTGTTGAACAAAAATTCTACAAAGACAGTAAAATATCAGATATTGCTATCGAAAAGTTTGCAAGAGATGACACAGAGGTGAAAGCCATAGTTAAGTCAGGCACCTACTACCTTCCTAGGAGCTTGAAGATGCTTTGGTAGTATTTTTGAATGTCCTCATCTCGTATGTCACCCTGGACACCAGGTTTGATAGAATTGACACTTATCATTTCATCTTGTTGAATCATTTTAGGCATGTTATTAAGATTTCTATTCCTTTTTATCTCTACTCTTCTATAAATGAGAATATCAATGGTTTTAGAGATAAGAATATTGCTAACCCCACCTTGCATGAAGGATTGCTTCTATTGATCTATGCATTCTTTAAAGCCCAAATCCTGGGCAAGGAAATAGAGGAAAGCAAAGCTAAAAGTGAGGACTCAGGATCAGATTATGTTCCTTCAGACACTTGTGTGGGAAAACTTTCACATGAAAGCAAGGAAGTAGAAAAGAAGAAATGAAACAAGGGATCCCCTTCCAAGAAGCGACCCCTAAAAGCTTTCAAAATTGAAAAACCCTTTAAAAAGTAGGATAGGAAGGAGGTTAACTCAGAGGAAGAGTACAATGATAATGAGGTAGAAATGGATACTGAAGATGAGGAGGGAAAACCCAAAATGGAAGCTGCAGAGATGCAGAAACAAGTCAAAGAGGAAAACCCCAAAACCATGTTGGACTTCTCAGGCCACCTTTCAGTTGATGTCACTATTAGTGAGGAAAAAATCCCTCCTCCTCCCCCTACTAGCACCAATATTAAGAATCATGACCTTGTTTCTGAAGACCACAAGGAAGAACAGGGTACTAACCAGTCACCTATAAGGATAGATGAAACTGAAGATGCCTCTTGAGGGGAATATAACAGTTAGGATACCGGGAAAGGCAAAAAGGTTTGGAGAAATTTCAACATCACTACTTTGTGAATGGGAATAATTAGGGAGGTCGTTTACCCAGAGATGGAGGACAATGAAGGAAAAGTCCACAAGGAAGAGCTGATAGATCCAACACTGGTGGTTCTAAGTGATAATGCCAGGGAAATGGATATGAACTTCCTCAACAACACCAAGAACAATATGTTGGATCAATTTAGATCTTTCAAATGGTTCTACCATGAAATTGAGGAGCTCAAAGAAAAATTTTTGAGCTCAGACAACAAGGAACACTCCATAGAGAGAAAGCTAAGCCTGGAAACTAGGGTCTAGGACTTGGAATCCAAAATGATAAGCCTAGAAAATACTCTAAAGGGTATATCCGAGAAAAACTTCAATATCCTCAAAATGTCCAACAAGAACTTGAAGTTGTTAATTAAAAAAATGGAAGAAAAAATGGAAACCATGACTGATCAGAGGACTAGGGAGGATGAGAAGGAGCCCATTGAAGGACCAGGAAAAAGAACCAGGGCAAGAATCAGGAAAAATAGGGAGAAAATCGACCCCCAAGGATCCCAAGTTCAGAATGTGAAAGATACTGTTGACCTGGTGGAGGCCCTCAAAAGAAATGTGGTTGTCATGCTCAGGAGCTTGGCATAACTAGTTCTGGTGCCTTTCTTTTTTGCCTTGTTTTGACTATTTCTTTATTTTTTCTTGCTTGGCCCTGTTGTGGCCTATTCCTTAGTTTTCTAAAACTTTAAACTCTATTTTTTTTTCATGCTATCTTTTTCAAATTACTCTATAGTGGGTTTTAGGAACCCTGTAAAACTTGTTTTACTCAATCAAAAACAAAATGGAGTAGCAGAGAGAAATAATTGAACAATCATGGAAATGGCACATAGTATGATAAAAGAAAAACAATTACCAAATGAATATTGGGTTGAATAAGATGCATTCTCGGTATATATATTGAATAGGTGTCCAACAAAAGTAGTGATAAATAAAACATCAGAAGAAGCTTGGAGAAAATGGAAGCATAACATATCACGTTTGAGAGTTTTTGGTTGTGTGGCATACTCATTGATACCTCAAGAGTTGAGAAGAAAATTATATGAAAAAGGAGAGAAATGCATATTTGTGAGATATAGTGAACATTCAAAGCCATATAAGCTATACAATCCCATTACAAAGAAGTTGATAATAAGTTGTGATGTTGAATTTGTTGAAGAAGAGTCATGAGATGGAAGCATAGACAAAACAAATACAAGCACACCTAGTGTTCTACAAGAGAATAAAGAATATGAAATTTAGGTTGAAAATCCTTCTACACAAGCAAATGCACCTACAACACCTTCAAGAGCACCTAGCACTCCAAATCCCACTACTCGAAAAAGTAATAACAATAGTGAGTCTTCTAATCCAACACTTGCATCTTTAAGGTCAAGGTCTATAAACACATCAGAGAAGAAAAGAATTCTTAGGGAGATTTATGATGAAACTCAAGAAGCTGAAAATGCTGATTTTTGTTGTGATTTTGCATTTTTAACACAAGTTGATCCAATTTATTTTGGATAATCCATAAAAGAAGACAAATGGATTGCAGCCTTGGATGAAGAAATTCAGTCAATAGAAAAGAATGAAACTTGGGATCTAGTAGAACTTCCTAAAGACAAGGATGTGATTGGAGTTAAATGGGTTTATAAGACAAAGTATACTGTTGATGGAAAAGTAGAGAAGCATAAGGAAATACTAGTGGCAAAAGGTTTTACACAACTACCGGGTATAGACTTCAATGAAATATTTGCACCCATGGCAAGATTGGATACAATAAGAATGGTCCTATCTATAGCAGCTAAAAACAAATGGAAAGTTTATCAAAAGGATGTCAAATCAACATTCTTAAATGGTATTTTGGAAGAAGAGGTGTATGTAAATCAGCCACCTAGTTATGAAGTTTTGGGACAAGAACATTAAGTATGCAGATTGAAAAAGGCATTATATGGTTTGAAACAAGCTCCTAGAGCTTGGTACAACATGATAGATTCTTATTTTATGAATAATTGTTTTAACACGTGTGGTAATGAACCAACTTTGTATGTCAAAGTGAATATTGAAGGATAAATTTTGATAGTTTGTTTGTATGTAGATGATTTGATATTCATAGACAATATGTCAATTATCTCATTCTAGGCAGCCATGAAAAAATAATTTGATATGATTGATTTGGGCTTCATGAGATACTTTCTTAGCATGAAGGTAAGTCAAAATGATCAAGGAACTTTGATATATCAAACCAAGTATGCTAATGATTTTTTTAAAAGATTTAAGATGACAAATGTGAATTCAGCCTCTACACCAGTTGTATTGAAATTGAAGCTTAGTAAGAATGATCAAGGTCCAAGTGTAAATGAAAATTTATTTAAAATATTAGTGGGAAACCTCATGTATTTAACCTCCATAACACCAGATATCATGTTTTGTGTTAGTCTTATTCCTAGATTCATGGACAAACCAAAGGAGTCACATTGGAGAGATGGAAAAGGAATCTTGAGATACATAACTGGAACAAAGAATTTTGGAATTTTGTATACTTTTTCAAATGATTACAAGCTAGTTGGATATATAGATAGTAATTGGGGAGGTAGCATGGATGATAGAAAAAGAACTTTCGAATATATTTTTCATCTAGGTTCGGGTGCTATCTCTTGGGCATCAAAGAAACAACCAATTGTCACCCTCTCATTAGCTAAAGCAGAATATGCAGCAACCACATCAGTGTCTTCTCAAGCAGTTTGGTTGATGAGAGTACTTTTAGATTTGGGGCATCATCAAGAAGAACTTATGAAAATCTATTGTGATAACAATTCAGCAATTGCTTTATCTAAAAATCATGTATTTCATAAACGGAGCAAACATATTGATACTAGATATCATTTTATAAGAGAATTGGTAAGCAATGGTGACATATATCTTTAGTTTTGCAACTCCAATGGACAACTAGCTGACATTTTCACAAAACCACTTGCAAAGAACATTTTTGAGCATCTTCAGGAAGGAATTGGTATTGCAGACATGCATCACAATGAATATTAAGGGGGAGTGTTGGTTGACATGGACATACAACTTGAATATTTAGTCTTCCTAGCTATCATAACTCAACTACTCCACCCACCACATTTACTTCAACTTTCTTCTCTTTCTTCATTCTTCTTTCCGATGTATCTAGACTCTTCTTCTAGGTTTTTATGGAAGCCTCTTGCATAGCTAAAAAGTCTAGTTTTGAACTCAAATACTCTATTTTTTGGAAGATAAATATACTCTGTTTTAATGCAGAATGAATTCTGTTTTATGAGCACTAGCAGCTCTGTAAAATTCAAAAGGGCATTAATATAAAAATCTATTTGTTGAAGCTTAAAGAGTCCTTCTATTTTGTCTTGTTTGTGTTTATACATCTACAATTTTATGTGTTTTTTCTTTTTCTTTCTCCAAAAATTGAGAGCAACATAATGTAAAATAATAGGTAGTATTGTGTTGATTAATGTGTACTAATTTTATTATTAATTTTTTTAAAAATTAAGAAAAATAAAAGGAAAAGGTAAAACCAATAGAATAACAAATAGTATGTAATTATACAATTTATGGATGCAAATAATGTATTCAGAATATTAACTACCAATATTTTTTTTCAAAAATTGACTTAACTTATTTCATATATTCAGCCATTTGTTGAAAAGTGGTTCATTTTGATAGGTTTATTGATTTGTGCTAATTTTTGTAGTATTCTTTTCTATAAATATTGTTTAAGAAAAATATGGATAGAAAGGTAGGGCCTTTTTTTAAAATTAAGTCAGTAGGGAGAGCTCCTTAGTCGCATAATAGGAGAAACTGACAATAAGAAGTAGCATTGGAATCCCTACTCAGGAGAAACCCTTACCCAAGAAACTAATAAAAAGAAAAACAACAACTATGCTGTGATAACCAAAAAAACAAGCTTAAGTTTAAAATTATCATATAATCTAAACAAGACATCTGAATAGAAATAAAAAAATCTACCAAATTCAACTTTAAATAGCTCTAGCAATTCTATCATAGTCTTTTGTTATTCTTATGGACATTTAAATTTATTTTAATGTGGTCATTTTTTATCAGATTAGGTCCGGAAAGAAGGTTCAATACCCTTAAGTTTAAAACATAAAAACAAGAAAGTTCAAGAGAAATACAAGTTCTTTCAGTAATTCACTAATTAAGCCCCAAAATGATAAAAAAAAAAATAGAGGATAGCATGAAAAGGAAAGGAAAAGACACAACAAACAAAGTGATGGAAAAGGAGAAATACAGGATAGCCCTTCTCTTTAATGTCCTTTTTAAGTCTAATTATCATCCCACAAAATATGAGATAGTTGAAATCAACTTAGATTTGATGGTGCCAAAATCTTATCCACTCTCTGATCCCCACTAAACATGATGGGTATTGAAATAAATGTTGAGGGAGTAAAGAATCCTATCAAAAGGAGAAATATGGTAATGTGGAGCGAAGAATTTGTTCTTTGGATAGTTGAATCTTTCATTTTGAGGAAATTCTATCTAAGTTTACCTCAATTGCTAAGCATCAAATGGATTGATATATGCATTCTACATATTATTTGCATGAGGGCCTCAATAGAGAAAATGGAATGCTAGTAAAGATTCATCATAAAGCTAGTGAAATTCTAAGAAGATCCATGGTAATAAAGAGAAGTAACACAGGGTTTTCTTTTATAAATGGAGCAAAATATTAATTCTTGTGGTTGATGAATGGAATGTTCTTATGAGCCTCTACAAGCTAAATGCTACTTAGTCTTCTCTTTCTTAGGTCCTTTACTTGTTAATTTTTTTTCTCTAATTTTTTGTTAGTTTATTAGTCTTGTGATGGTGCAACTAATTGTGTAAAATTTTGAACTCTAAGAGTTGTAAATCTTGGAGTGTAACCCTTTTCCCACCTCATATAATTAAAAACTATAAAACATATATTTGTAAGTAAATTAGTGTAGAGTATTGTTTATTTACTATATTTTTATATAAAAAAAATTTATGACTTGTACATAAGGGAAAATCATGATGACTTTCTCCTATATTTATAAAATAAAAAATTTAAACAAATGAAATGGAAAAATTACATTAAAAAAATAATAATATTCATTCATGTCATTTTATCTCACTTCCCATACATTTCTATTACATATGAAAATCATGAATAAATTAAAAAAAAATGAGACCATTATATAGAGCTAAAAGAGGCATATACAATTATGCATGATTCATTTATTTAATCAATCTTAAATAATGCAATAAATAAACTAGAACAAATATATTACATAAAAATTAAATAAATCACTATCTTTGTCTTTATAGACATAAATAGAATATTAAATAAATTTAAGATTAAGATCTTATTAATTTCTACATAGTCCCACAAATCAAATTATTATAATAATAAATATATAAATATTATTTTGTTCCGTTACACATATTTATTTCTTACAACATGACAAAATGTCATGATACAACAATATAAATATAATTATACCATTATAATAATCATTTAAACCTCTATCATTAATATATTTATATAATATTCTTCATAGAAAACACTATTGAAGTAATCATAAAATAAATAGGGCACATCAGAACCTGCTCTTTTAATTTAAAAGACCATTTTACTTCCCCAACTCCGTCATGCCAAAAAAGGATATTTTGCAGTCCTTGTCCATCAGTCAACGGGAAGCCGCCCTAATTGAAAGAATTGTCCAGACTTTCGAGCTTATTTCCCTTGACCATATTTATTTCCCTTGACAATATCGTCGTTTCCATCAAAGAATATAAAACAAAATGGGTTACATTTCATGTTAACTGGACACTGTTTTCAAATATCTGCAATTCTTCACCTTTTATTCTTTGGTTGGCGAAACTTACCCAGCGTAGATTTCAAGGGAATTTGCCAAACTAATTTAAATTCTTGTGGATATTATGTTATCAGACTTAGGTACATGAAGCCCATGAATAAATATAACAAAAATGCATGCAAGTTTTAGAGGAATACAATATTTTGTGGACACTTCTTCCTTATAGATGAAATGAAAGATGGCAAAACCACAAACTTAAGAGATTACAAAGAAGGTTTATAATGCTTTTCTAGTAGGAAAGATTTTTAATGAGTCTTTGAATAAAGTGATTCAGCCAAAAGCTGATTTCTATCAGTTAAAAAAAAACTAAATCTACAAGAAATAATCTAAATGTTTCTAACATTTACATAACTTTTTATATATGGAATACATCAATATGCTTCTAACTTGACTGACACCACGTATAATTATATCAACTATGAGAACAGATCGCCAGCACATCGTAAAGAAGTCCGTTATAAAAAACTAAATCAATGAAAAACAATCTATATTTTTTTAACGTTTATATAATGTTTTATATGTGAAATAGATTAATATAGTTCTACGCGGACTTTGACACCGAGGATAATGGTATTAACTATGAAAATATATCGCCACCACATCTGAAGAACGAAATATGTTAATGGAGGAAATACTTTTGTAGTATCTTGTTTCATTTGTTTTTCCTGCCAATAGATATATGTAAAGATTTCATTTATCCGGACAATCGACCAATATTACTTTCAGATTGCTGCCCTAGTTTTAGCTGAATTGACATCGATTTATAAGATCAAATTTCTTTCCGTTTGTCTACATTTGCAGTTAGTTGATAGGCGATTAACTTTTCATTTTATCCTATGTTAAGATAAATTTAATTTAGATTTTACCCATTTAGTTCTTGTTAAAACATAATGGTGAATTTGAATTTTCTTTTAAGGCTCAAAACGGTGAAATTTGACTTTTTAGCAGCCGACTAAATATGCTGGCAAGAAGCCATTATAGAATCTGAAGGAATATTGAAAGAGCCCTCAATAGGGCCTTCATTTCGAACATTCGATTTAGATTTATGAATGGATTGAGTGGCAAGAAAAGAAAAAAGTTACGCATTTAATTTGAAGTAAACAATTTGATTTAGAGAATGAAGTAGATGCAAAGCGCAGGAGGTATCGCATGTAAAAGTATATTTACAGAGAATTTGAAGGCATTTAAAAAGTTATCAATATGGCCTTCAATTCTAACTTTTGATTAAAATTTAAAATTGATTTGAATGGCAAGAATGTAGAGATTTTATAATCCTCTAAAATCTGAAAATGTCAAAGTACTAAAATTTCTAAAACATGGTAGAGCACAGAGCTTGCAAACTCTGACAACAGAATACAAATTAAAATAGATGTACAAACCACTGCTAACTTGAAGCTACAATGTCTAGTGCAATCATTGATCAACAAATAAATACAAAAGCAAAATGTTGCTGCTCACAAAAAATATCCTCCAACGACTTAACGCAGCAGCTTGAATTCCTCCTAAAAAATTCAAATTCAAATTTATTTGCTGTCATTAAATTATTGTTTTGCAACGTCCGAAGCCAACTGAAGATTTCATTTTCCAAAATTTGGATTGCATTTACTTGCTACTGGAAGTTTGTAACGGAAACAAAGAAAATAAAAAGTTAACCAAAAAATATTTTAAGTGAATAATTCGATTTATAGAATGAATTATATACAAAGCAGATGAGCTCTTGCATGGAAATATGTATTAAAGAACTTAAGAAATAATAATGATATTTGCTGGATACCTTTACTATTGACATTATTTGATGATTTCTCGCACTGAATAATAAAGATGGAAATCTCCTAGAGTTCACCATCGTATTTTAATACGTTTATTTCCACCAAATTGCGTAGAACTTAATCAAACGGAAAATCATCTCCCTCAAGAACTTTGGTAAGTTTCAAAAAATTAGTACTGAGATCAGTCTCCGACTGCGTTTGGGTTATTGGCAGACAACAGGCATCCACAGGCCGTGTTACAGGGGGAGCAGGATGAAAAATTGAATTACTGAAAGAAATAGGCGAAGGGCCACTACTACAAATAATTTGTTGAGCATTAGGTCGCCGGGCCACAGGCTTGATAGGCCGAGGCGTTTCCAATCCGTCTGTATTATTTTCTGCGATATCAGACTTTTGCATTCCAGTTAGCTCTTGTACGACACTGCTGAATCGCGATGCCTCGATAATCATGAACCGGGAAGGAGATGATGCCGATTGCCTACTTCTCTTCATACTTCAACAAACCCTAAATCGAATGACTTTTAGGCGACTGTGAAATGGACCCCGTTGCCGGTGTTTCTCCGATGATATGATCAATGAATTCATTTCTCTCACATCTGCTTCTTCTTAACATACATTATTTGTAAGATAATCTTGTGAAGAATTTAGGCTGAAACTAAATTCTGAAAATGCTCTAAAATGCTTTATTTTCAGCCAATGGAAATTCTTACAAACAGAGCCAAATCAAAGACATGCAACTCTGATAAAATGCACAACAGAATAAGTGATAAAATGGAGACAAAACAGGACAGCTGGAGAAAGATTTAAATTTCTATTAAAACTGAAAAATACTTTGCATCAAACTAGATTGAAAACTGAAAATAAACTAATTGGAGCTTTATGACAGCTCTTACAAAATGCCTGGACCAATCACTGCTCAACCAAGCATACACAAACCAAAACAGTTGCTGCTGTAATTTCTCTGTTGAAAAATAGAGCATCAAACTTCCTTTCTTTGCTGCTGCAAATAAAAAACTTCAAAAAACTTGACTCCGCTGTTCCAAAAAACTTCTTAATGCAACAAAAGACTACACAAGTAATTATAAACTTGTTTCAAACTTGCCAAGCAAGTCACCCAAAAATTTCACCCATCCAGCAGGTAAGTCATCCACAAAAATCTAATTTGCAATAACTCACTCAGGCAGAGATAAACCAAAATCAAATCTTCTTACAAGCAATAACTCCAACTTCAGATAGCTGCCAGCTGTGGAGAATCAAAAAACTTCTAGAGAGTCAACAAAAGGGGGCTGCAAGACAAAAAATCATGCCCAGTAATTTCAACACTCCCCCTTTGTCTTCAACCGATAAACAATGATCATGCTTGATCCAAACAAACTACACCAAGATTTCTCCTTAGGTGCTCAAAACTTGCAATGTTTAAAGGCTTGGTGAAAATGTCTGCCAGTTGCTGCTCAGACCTACAAAACTCCATTTTTATTTCACCATTCTCAACTAATTCTCTGATAAAATGATACTTGATTTCAATGTGCTTACTTCTTCCATGAAAAACAGGATTCTTTGCTAAAGCAATTGAGGAAACATTGTCACAAAGTAGTGTGGTTCCTTCCTTTTGTTTCTCATTCAAATTTCCTAAAAATTTTCTTAGCCAAATGGCTTGACATGCTGCAGCATTAGCTGAAATGTACTTAGCTTCAGCTGTGGATTGAGCAACAATGGGTTGCTTCTTAGAAGACCATGAAATTGCTCCAGAACCCATGTTAAAAACATACCCGGAAGTGCTCTTCCTGTCATCTAAACTTCCTGCCCAATCACTGTTTGTGTAACCAACTAAATTAAATTGATTTTCAGTAGCATACAAAATTTCATGACTTTTGGTTCCATTGACATACCTCAAAATTCTTTTACCTGCTTGCCAATGAGTATCCTTTGGAGTTTCCATAAATCTTGAAATCAAACTGACTGCATACATTATGTCTGGTCTTGTAGCAGTTAGATACATCAAACTTCCAACTAAACTTTTAAATAAAGTTGGATTCACATTGCTACTGCAATCTTCCTTGCTGAATTTCACACCTATGACCATTGGTGTTGGAGAAGGCTTGCTCTTTAGCATTCTGAATCTTTCCAAAACTTGATTTGCATAATTCTCTTGACAAATAAAGATTCTATCACGCATTTTTTTTACTTCTATGCCTAGAAAATACTTAAGAAGACCTAAATCTGATATCTCAAATTCATTTTTCATAGCCTTTTTAAAATCAGCAATAAGGAATTTATCATTCCCGGTAAAAACTAAATCATCTACATACAAGGCAACAATCAAAAGATTACCATCAACTACCTTGATGTAAAGAGTAGGCTCACTTTCACTTTTGCAAAAGCCATTCTTCAATAAGTAAGAATCAATCTTACTATACCAAGCTCTTGGAGCTTGTTTCAGCCCATAAAGAGCTCTTTTCAGCTTACACTCTTTTCTTTTCCAAGAACTTCATAGCCGGGTGGCTGCTCTACATAAACTTCTTCTTTCAATTCACCATTGAGGAAGGTGGACTTAACATCCATTTGAAAGACTTTCCATTTGTGTTGGGCTGCAATTGCTATGACAGCACGCACGGTCTCCATTTTAGCAACAGGGGCATAAGTCTCATCATAATCTATACCATACTTTTGTTTGTATCCTTTGACTAATAGACATGCTTTATGCCTATCAATTTTTCCTTCAGCATTGCACTTAGTCTTATAAACCCACTTGACACCAATAGCTTTCTTATTTGGTGGCAAATCAGTAAGCTCTCATGTTTCATTTCTTTTTATTGCATCCATTTCCTCATCCATGGCTTCACACCATTTTTCTTCTTTCACAACATCCTCAAAATAAATCGGATCACTATAAGAAAACAATGCAAAATTTGTGTTTTCATCAACACCTTCTTCATACCTTTCATCTTGATAAATTTGCCTTAGACTCTTAGTCTTTCTTGGTAAAAGGGAGGTGAGAGTAGGATTAGAACTCTCACTACTGCTGCTGCTACTCTAATGTGTTGGCTGAATTGGAAGTTGTTGGAAGCCATTTGCATCTGCTGCTCCATCATCATGATGGTCATTAACACCATCAACTTCATTAAGAATAGGCACTTGAGATGAAGTGCTTGATGTCATGTTCACCGAACCATCCCATGATTCATCTTCAATGAACTGTACATCTTTTGAAATGATGATCTTCTTGGTGATTGGGTTATACAATCTGTATGCTTTAGATTCTGAACTATAACCAGTGAAAATACATTTCACACCCTTGTCATCCAACTTTTGTCTTTGCTCCTTTGGCACATGTGCATAAGCTATGCACCCAAACACTCTTAGATGATGAACTATCCATCTATTCTTTGCCCATGCCTCAAGAGGAATTCTATCATGGACTACCATTGTAGGACTTCTATTAATCAAGTAAACTATTGTTGCTACAGCCTCTCCCGAGTATTCAGTTGGGAGTCCTTTTGCTTTCATCATGCTTCTTGCCATTTCAACAATGGTTCTATTTTTTCTTTCAGCCACTCCATTTTGCTGCGGAGTATAACTGGTTGTAAGCTCCTTTTTTATGCCATTTTGCTTGCAAAAATTTACATAAACATTGGAGGTATACTCCCCCCCTCTATCTGACCTTAGCACTTTGACATAATGTCCACTTTCCTTTTCAGCTTGGGCTTTGAATTCAAGAAACTTATCAAATGCATCAGATTTATTTTGCAAAAAATAAACCCAAGTTCTACGGCTGAAATCATCTATGAATGTCATAAAATAAGTTCTCCCCCCAATGGAAGTAGTTTGCATAGGGCCTATTAAATCGGTATGCACCAACTCTAATGGTGCTCTTGCCCTTCTAGAGTTACTAGAATTAAAGGGAAGCCTATGTTGCTTACCCAAAATGCAAGCCTCACATTTGCTATTGGACTTTACAATACTTGGTAAACCATTTACCATTCTTTTCTTGGACAATAAATTTAAACCAGCATAGCCAAGATGTCCATACCTTAAATGTCATAGCTTGGAAGGGTTTTCAATCATGCTCTTGAAGGCTGATTTTTGTTGTAGTTCTGTACACACTTGCTTGGAAGATGTAAGGACTGATTGAGATGAAAAACATGTCTCAATCTTCAATGGAAACATCCATTTTTTTGTCATTTGAATTGCTACTACAATTTTCTTACTTCCGTCTTTCTCATGAATGACACATTTGTCATTCTCCATCTGCACTTTGTATCCATTTTCAATGAGCTGTCCAAGACTCATTAGATTGTGCTTCATCCCAGGAGCAAAATAAACATTTTGCATTTCTTTCTTCTCACCTTGCTTAGTGCGGATGATAATTGATCCTTTTCTCTGAATTGGAATAATCACATTGTTTCCCAACTTTATTTCAGACTTATAATTTTTATCAATGAAAGAAAAAAGACTTTCATTACCACTCATGTGGTTGCTACAGCCACTATCCAAGTACCAAACCTTAGGGCTGCCCTCTTCACCAATGTTGCACATGATGAAGACAGTGGAATTATTTCCTCCTTCTACATTTGCATCAATCAAATTTGCACTTTGCTTTGACTGATCACCTTGCTTTTTCCAGCATTCACTTGCATAATGCCCAAATTTGTGGTAGTAGTAACATTCAACATTACTCTTATTTGAGTTGTTGGAGCTTCTTCCTCCTCTGGAAGTATTCTGAGAGCTACTGGCTCCCTCATAGTTATTAGTTCTTCCTGAACTTTCAGCTCCAACATTTCTTTGACTGGAATTACCACGACCTTTGCCTCTTGAGTTTCTTCCTGAGCTATTTCTTCCTCTCCCCCTGCCTCTTGAATTTTCTTGAGCTCTAAAAGCTTGTTCTTGGGAATATTCGGAAGATCTTTTAACTCTTTGCTCATGGGTTTGAAGAGAACCCATTAACTCATCAACACTTAATGTTGAGAGGTCTTTAGCTTGCTCAATGGAGATTACAAGTGTATCAAATCTAGAGGGAAGACTCCTCAATATTTTCTCCACCACTCTTTGATCAGTAATTATTTCTCCATTTGTCTTCAACTGATTGATCAAAGTAGAGACCCTTGTGCTGAAATCTGCAATGGTCTCATTCTCCTTCATGAAGAGGCTCTCAAAATCTCTATGGAGCATTTCAAGTTTCACAATGTGGACTGAATCAGTCCCTTTAAAACTTGTGCTTAGGATGTCCCAAGCTTCCTTTGCATAAGTGACTGCTGCAATTCTGGGAAATAATGCCTCCGTCAAGGATGCTTCAATAAGACTTAAAGCCTTTGCATCTTTTCTTCTCAGCTCCTTCAAAGCATTCTTCTAATTGTTTGTAAGGGCTGCATAAGTGGCAGGATTGGTTACATCTACAAAGCCATCAAAGACAAGCTCCAGCAAATCATTTTCTATGAGAATTGTTCTCATCTTTCTTGCCCAAATGTCATAGTTAGTACCATTAAATGATGGTGGTTGCTGCCATACTTTTCCAGTTTCTCCAACCATGTCTCCTTTGCAAGATAAACAACTACCCAAAAGAAAAAAAAATTGCCTAAACTTACAAGGAATGAAAGCCAATCAGCTCTGATACCATGTGAAGAATTTAGACTGAAACTAAATTTTGAAAATGCTCTAAAATGGTCTATTTTCAGCCAATAGAAATTCCTAAAAACAGAGCCAAAACAGAGACATGCAACTTTGATAAAATGCACAATAGAATAAGTGATAAAATGGAGACAAAACAGGACAGCTGGAGAAAGATTTAAATTTCTATTAAAACTGAAAAATACTTTGCATCAAACTAGATTGAAAACTGAAAATAAACTAATTGGAGCTTTATCACTGCTCAACCAAGCATACACAAACCAAAACAGTTGCTGCTGTAATTTCTCTGTTGAAAAACAGAGCATCAAACTTCATTTCTTTGCTGCTGCAAATAAAAAACTTCAAAAAACTTGACTCTGCTGTTCCAAAAAACTTCTTAATGCAACAAAAGACTACACAAGTAATTATAAACTTGTTTCAAACTTGCCAAGCAAGTCACCCAAAAATTTCACCCATCTAGCAGATAAGTCATCCACAAAAATCTAATTTGCAATAACTCACCCAGGCAGAGATAAACCAAAATCAAATCTTCTTACAAGCAAGTAGATGCCAACTGTGGAGAATCAAAAAACTTCTAGAGAGTCAACAAAAAAGGGCTGCAAGACAAAAAAAAATCATACCCAGTAATTTCAACAAATCTCCTTATCACAAACAGTTTTGACTGGGAATATATATATTTATTTATATATACTAGAAAGTTGTTTATTAGAACGTACTGGAAAGTCGTCTACCTTATTCTTTAGTAATGGACTTGAAGCTTTCTCCATTGCAATCCAAACTCAATCTAATGAATCTGCTCCTTACACGTCTCAAAATTTTTCACTTGAAAAATGTGGGAGATTTGTTTAATTCTTCAAATTCGCAATAAACTCAAAGATTCCGTAAACCTGATTGCATAATGATGTCCCGACGGCGATGAGAAGGTGACGCCGAGTAAAATGCTTGGCAGCGTATTGAATATTTTAGGGGCGGCGGATTTCTTTTAGTTTTCACTCGCATCTTTTTCATCTTATTGTTTAATTCTTCACCTCATTGTTTAGATTTTTTTTAGTGTATTGCAGTTATTAGTAAGCCGTTAGGACACTCAGCCACCCAGCGTCAATACGATGCTCTGTATATTTTTTCAACTGATGAGACAGAAAAAGAGTCACGTAGCGAAATACAATATTGTAGAGAAGGAATGGTGTCCTCGCGCTTATTTTCGGTCTTTTAACAGACAAGAATAAGAGTAGTTTAAGATGGAGAAGTCTGTAAGCAACAGAAACCTATGCTAGCCGAGACATCGGGCGAGTGGTATGAGAAGCCTCCACACACAGTAAATGTCAAGTCCTAAAATTAGTTCAGTCATGGTCCTATGTTCTGCTTAAAGAGCAGAAAAGATATCTTAGGCAGCTGCTGCCCGTCAGGAAAAAATAAACTAAAATTTAGGTAGCTGATATGGTGGAAAAGCATGTAGATATTTTTTAATATCTTATTTTATGTTTGCAATTTCTTTGCAATCTTCAGGATTTCATGGGATGCAAACATTTAATCGTATTTATTAATAAATAAATAAATTATTGTATTCTAATTTTGCTAAAGACAGTTGTCTGTGCATTCTTGGGTTCTATAGAATGCATTATTGAATTAACCTGGAATATGTATTATTGAATGCAAGGATAAACTAATTCATTGTTAGTAGTCATTTTTTGAATTTTCAAATTAGAAAACTAATTCCTATTTTGGGCCAAATGCTTGCATTAGTTAATTTTAAAAAAAGGTGGAATTAATTTTATTCCAGGATTAAGCTTTTCATTGATTAGAAATTACATCAAAATGTATAAGTTTTTCGGATCCATGCGTGAACAGTTAGAGATTATAATCTTTTTTTTTTTACAAATTTTTTTAATAATTTTTTTAAAATAATTTTTAAATAATTTTTTAAAAAAAATTTATAATCTTATTTTTTAAAGTTAATAATACATATTTTAATTTAAAAATATAAAAGTTAAATATACATATATATTTTAATTAAAAACCCAACAACAAAAATGATGTTAAAAATAAAAAATTAAAAATTAAAATTAAAAAAATAAACTATAATGTGAAGGGTTTGATGTGGTAAGGTAAAATAAAAAAAATAGTTGACGGGCATCCTCTCTCAATATCATTGGTTGTAACACATGAATAAATTGGATTGTTTCCAATTGCAAATGCTCAGAGGCCCACAATGAGTAAGGCGGTGTTGCAGTTAAAGGAATGAGAAGGCACATCTTTGGTTATTAAATGAATGCCCAAGATAAACATTGAGGAGAAATAACAAATCGAGATTCATCTTGTTTTCATGCGTATGAATTGATCCTATTTTTAAGTCCAGTAGTTCTTAGAATAAGGTATATTTTCTTTTATCATTTCAGATTTGTTTGACTTTGTCTTATTAGCTTTTCAATAAGTTTACCTTTGTTTATTTTAAATTACTTGAAAAATTGATATATGATAAGAAGATTGTTAGGGCAATTGTCAAAATTAAAGTTTATAAATTTAGATAAGTTATTTTCTAAATGAAGTTTACATCATTTTAACCATTTTTTTTTTAATGTTATTTTATTTTAGTTTCTTTGGTATTATATAATCTATTAAGAAATAGTTTTTCAAATGAAATTTTGGAATATGAGATAAAGCAGAATTAAAATAATTATTTTGTGTTTAGTTTAAATAGGTAATTTAAAGATTTAACTATTTATTGTTAAATATTGATTAATGTTAGTAAGGTGACTTTGGTATAAAGTGTCTGAAATTAATTTTGTGTTTATATATTTTTGAATTATGAAATTAGCTTTTACTTATGTGAGATTATTAGTAATCAAATCTGTTTGGAATTCATGAGTTGGTTTCTTGATAGATTTCACTGGTTTATGAATATTATTTATATTGATTGATGATAGTACAACACTCTAATTTTTTTTTTGTAGAGCTATGTCATGGTAAATTATAAATAGTAGAGATTTCATTCAAATATGGGAGGCTTAGAAAGTTGTTTTTGATAGAAAAAGTAGCAAGAGGGTGTTGGCCCGTGGAACAAGGAAGACTAAGAGCACATTAACAGCACTAGCTTCACAATAGATAATCAGCAGAGTAACCATATCTAGTCCGCCTCTATCAAAAATAGACTTGTAGATCCTTTTCAAAAATATCAATCCAGGTTTATAGTTTAACCAAAAAAGCCTTGAACATAATAACTATAAATTGCCTTGCATGGCTAAATCAAAGTCTTAAATTCTTAACCATACAATAGAAAAATAGAAAATAAAACCTGGGACCCATGGGCTCGGAACAATATAGCATCAACATGGCACCAAAAATAGTTAGGTCCTCTCTCCCAACTGCTTGGACATTAAGGTGGTAGCCCATTCTTCCTGTAGAAATAGGAAGAGGTCACTGCTATCCTCATTAGCTTCCAGCTTACCACCAACAATCTTTTCCTGCACATTACACAGAGTCACCATTGACGCATGCATCACTTTAAGGGAAAACTTATTGGAGTCAGTGATGCACGCCTTGATTTCCTTCATATCCTACTTGACACTAAGGATCTCACTGTCCAACTCAGTGAATTTCTTCTTGAGTGAACCTTTGAACTTGTCATTCTCAGCCACAGCCATGGTAGCATGCTTAGTGCAGGGGGAGTTAACCTACTATGTGTGGGGAGAGGGCGGGGTCCAGGTATTGTTGTGAGGGATTTCATTCACCACAGGTGGGGGATTCATAGTTGAAGCGGTGGCAGACCTGGGGGGACTCAAATGCTTGGCTGAGGAGCCCTTATTTGACCCAGAGGAGCCAAAGGTATCCATATGCTCCGAGAGCACCATATCCTCAAAGGTCGTTACCTTGAGTCATCTTTTACATTTTTCTTTAGCAATCTATTAGAGTGTCAGACGGTATCACCCATTTCAATTTTTGACCCCACTTGACAGCCTAACTTTTTTGTTTTCTTAAGCCTCTTCCCAGACTCGGGGGTGCTATCATCCACCATCTTAACTTTTTCTTCTAGGGATTTAGTAACATGGGAATCCTCTAAATCCTCTGACCTTTTGAAGGGGTTCTACACACACCTCTTATGGCCCTTGCCATCATGGAGGATAAGGTTAGTCTCTTGGATGGATTGGGAGGGGGATTGAGAGGATTTGTTAGCTCCCGAAGGACTAACGTCCATGATGATTTCAGTGATAATTAGCAGAGATTGAGGCAAGGGAAAATGGCTTTGTGGAACTTGAACAAATAGAGTAACAAGCACTAGTGCAGGATGGGAATTAGCTTCTCTGGGTTTTTGTTCTTATTAAGGTTCAAAATGTTGCTTTCAAATGAGTGGAGGAGGTAGAACAGAATAGAAATAAGGTCTATGTTCCTAATATGATTAAGGACCGGAAAATGATAGTAGTAAAAGATAGTAAATTTTCCCTCTAAAGTGAAATAATTCATGATAATATGATAAACCTTAGGCCAGAAATCGGGAAGCAACTCACGGTTGAAACCCCTAGTCTTTTACACAGGGTTTTCTCCAGGCCTAAAGATTTGGCTGGGATTGGTCACATCTGACATTTGGCTGGTTTTCATGTATTTCCTTCCCTCCATTGAGAACCTCGTCACTTTGTCAATGACTTATTCATTTATTTGGAAGTGGATGCCCCTGACATACACCTTTCTAGTGTTCCATGATGACACAAATTGCTTAGAAATTTGTTCATCATGGCCACCATTCATTCTTTTCATAAAACCCCAAATGCCACTATCTTTGCTATAGTGAATAACTAGAGGATCAAAAGTGAAATCCTCTTTGATTTTGTCAGGTTCAATGTGTAGTTTATTGCCCCCCATCTTGAATGGAATAGTCTCCACAATGTTCACCTTCTGAAAATTGTAGAGCCAAGCTTTGTAGGAAAGGCCATAAAATAGGGCTTTTTGAATTAATTGCCTTGCGTGAATTTTTCTCATAAAAGGTATGGGCTCGATGGTCTTTAGGGAAATGAGCCCTATGCAACAAAATCTAGCGGATCTCCAGGCGTAATAATTAGAAGTTAAGCTATTTTTTCCATTAATGTCCTTGGTAGTCGAAATGGCATGCTGATGCAAACAACCTCCATTCCACACATAATCTCTCAATGGGAAATTATGGGCCTTTATTACTAAATTTTGTGCATAGATAATCATTAAATTTATTATCATCACATTAAGCCAACATGGAAGCTTGGTGGGGCCCTCACCAATTCTATCGCCAATGCATCCCATTTTAAACATTACTAGTGTCATTTTTTTCTAGTTGGGTCTCATTTAGCAGCACACTAATCTCCTCCCAACTAACCACCCTAGTTTGGTTGAGACCAATACCAGCCAAAAAATCAGCCACCCAGTTATCTTCCCTATAGATATGGGAAGTGATAGTGTTCTCAAAGTTGTTGAGAAGCTCTAGAATTTTTGCTATGATGGTGTTCACCTACCACCCCGCATTCGACCTTCAGATAATAGCCTCCAAAATTACTTTGGAGTCTCCCTTGATCATCAACATCTTGATATTCTTAGAGATGGAAAATTTAATACCCCATAGTAGAGCTGTGCCTTCAGCTTGGTTAACAGTATTGTTTCTGAGCGACCTAGCATAAGCCAAGAGGTAAGAACCATTGTGGTCCCATAGCACTCCACCCCCACCCTAGAAAAGGTTGTTCACTGCCCCATCAAATTTTAGTTTGATCTAGCCAACGGGTGGGGTGACCCAATGGGTAGCATTCCAGGCTAACAACTTAGAGTTGTCAAACCTAGTGAAGTCAGCCAACAAGTTCCAACTATCAATAGTTTTGATCTCCGAGGTTGAAGGGGGTGTAGAGGGATGTTTCCATTTAGCCAAGGCAGCATTCTCACATAGGAGCTTAGTTCCTGGAAACATCCCTCTACACCCCCTTCAACCTCGGAGATCAAAACTACTGATAATTGGAACTTGTTGGCCGAATTCACTAGGTTTGACAACTCTAAGCTATTAGCCTGGAATGCCACCCATTCGGTCACCCCACCCGTTGGCTAGATCAAACTAAAATTTGATGGGGCAGCGAACAACCTTTCCCAGAGTGGGGGTGGAGTGCTATGGGACCACAATGGTTCTTATCTCTTGGCTTATGTTGGGCCACTCAGAAACAATACTGTTAACCAAGTTGAAGGCACAACTCTACCATGGGGTATAAAATTTGAGAGGCCTCAGGTAGGGAATCGGTCTCCTTGAAGATCCTGTTATTCCTTTCTTTCCAGATAGTCCAAAAAGCATGCGGGGGGAGTAAGTGCCATAGGAGCTCAAGGAGAGGGTTATTGGAAGGGGATCGCCAATTAGTAAACTAGTGAATATCCTCCCCAAGGACCCAAGGGATCCCTAGTTTTTCAATAAGAAATTTGTTATGATTCATCACCGTATTTCTTTTGTTATAGTTGATTCCTTGATCTTATATGATAGTTTGATTATTTATATGGCTATATTATGTTTTGGACTTATAGCAGTTCCAATCACAAATCCAAGATCATAATCCAAATAAGGTTGATCTATGAATACATGAGATAGAGATAATTTTGAATTATTGATTTCAAAAAGATACGTTATCCATTTCATATAGGAAATGATAGTTATAAGAATAGGCAATTATAGGGGGAGATAAGCAAAGAGGGAGTGGGAGAGAGAGTGAGTAAGATGAATAATACAAAGAGAAAAAGAGAGATAGAGACATGAAAAAATTGATAGAGATAAAAATAGTGAAGGAAACAGAGAGAGAGAGAGAGAGAGAGAGAGAGAGAGAGTCATAAAGATATATAAGGTGATAGATAGATAGATAGATAGATAGATAGATAGATAGATAGATAGATATATAGAGAATATCAAAGAGAAATAGATGAAAGAGGATAAAGATAGAGAGAGGTGAAGTTAAAGGGAGAGGTATACATCATACGTTCTTGTACAA
This sequence comes from Chamaecyparis obtusa, assembly GCA_027943335.1. Taxonomy (NCBI): domain Eukaryota; kingdom Viridiplantae; phylum Streptophyta; class Pinopsida; order Cupressales; family Cupressaceae; genus Chamaecyparis; species Chamaecyparis obtusa. The sequence continues at coordinate 428,391 of BSBK01010217.1, read as the reverse complement.
CCAATTGTTGTTGTCCAAATTTGCATTGGTATAAAATCCATATGAGAAAGAGGAATCTCCTTGACATCTCTTATTCATAGAAATTGATGTTGGAATTGAATCCTTTCATTTTGTAAGGAGAGTTGATGTGAATATTGTGTTAAACATTGAGTCCTTCGAAAGGTTTACACCACTATATTATTAAAGCAATCTACTTTTCATAATATGAAATTCTCAAGGATCACATTTTCAATCCTTAAATGGCACTTGAATATAGAAGGGTTTAATTTAAGGTGAAGTGTATTGAGAATCACTAATGTATGTCCAGTGTAATATGAACAATTGAGTTTTGAGGATTATTAACAAGTTGAAAAAAAAAAGAGAAAAGTGTAAATTAGGTTATTTTTCAAATAGGTTATTTAATATATGTTTTTATATCCTTTCACATTTCAAATAGTAATTTTATTATAAGATATATTTAAAAATTAAGGGTGATTATAAGATCTAATCCACATCAGCAATACAATGATATATATGCACGCGCACACACACACACACACACACACACACACACACACACACACACACACACACACACACACACACACACACACATATATGGGTGGTCCCACAATAGTGTGTCCCACTTTTTTAGACATGCTGATTTTTGCTGAAATAACACATTTTTAATAAAATATGAGGATTTAAGGCTTGAGAGGTTCTATTTGAAGGAATTAATTACAAATGGTTAGCTCAAAGCCTCTTAGATTAAAAAAATATTGATATAACATTTATACTCCTCATTCATACCTACAATGGAGTCTCCTTCACACCTATTAAAATACTGACAAAAAATCACTTTGACTTTACGTTTTAGTAGATCAAATGAATCCATTTGAAAAATCTATCTATGTAATATGATGCTATTCAGAACAAGCTTTCTAATGAATATAATTTTAATACATATTGATTTCATTATCACTTTTAAATATTACTTTAACTAAACAAAGGTTGTTTGGTCATTCAAAAACTTGTCTCTTCAAGACTTTGGGAAAAATAGTAAATTACAAAAAAAAAATTATGAAAAATATGTAGCAAAAGAGTATTTGTGTTACCTTTCTATAGAAAAAAAAAGATTTTTTTTTTTTTGAAATACACATATCAAGATAGAGCGATCCAAGTGACCTTATGTCTAAATTACAGTTACTATCACTTTAAAACTTAATAAACTATGAAATATTGACCCAAAATGAATGAAACTAATTTCATCCTTTAGATATTTAAGTTACAAATATAATCGGGAAAGAATTACATCATTATCATATTTTCAAAAAAAGTTATGGTGATCCAAGTGACAGTAACTCCTTAAAAACATGGTTTTTCACACAAACCACATTTTGAAGGAGAAGGAAAAATGAATTTTAATGAATTTTAAAATTTTTTAGAAAAATATATTTAGAAACTAGAACACATATCAACAATTGTAATGGGACTACTAATCTTTCTAATGTTGAATGTGTAAAGTTTAATGGTCTTCTTCTTTTCTCTTTCTTTAAGTATGGCCTCTTAATATTGGGAGAGTTAGGAAAACTTTTATAAGTGATGAGAACGAGATCTCTATTTACTATAATAGTTAATATAAATATTACCTTTCTTGATTTAACCTTTATAGATGAACTACATAATTTGTTTTCTTTTCTGAATTTTCTTATTTTCTTTTTTGACTCACTAAATTGTGGTCTTATTAAAATATTCAATTAGTTGTTTGAACTTAACAATTGGTATCAAATTCATAAAACTTGTTAAGTAATTCAAAGAAGAGATGGACAAGATATATAAGTGAGAATTGAAAAATTTTAATGTCAAAATTTTAGAATTTTGAAATTAGAATTATAGATCTCCTACATGCCAAATAGATATTACAATTGTACTAGATGGAAGATTGAAGAAACTTGAAAAAAAAATTGATGAGGTTTGATATATTTTGGACAATAAGTTTGTGACAACATCTAACTTTCCTTGGTCAATTTGTTTGTGAAAATCTACATCAATAGATTTGTGGTAGTCTATTGTATTGGACATTTAAACCATACTTGACATTTCATATACTTTTGACATAGTTTTGAGATTCATGCAGTAACCTCATGATTTCCATTACAAAGAAGCTAAATATATCTTTTATTACCTCCCAAATATTCTTAGTTTTGGTATTCATTATAGTATTGCTAAGGAGATTAACTTGGTTTTGTAGATTGAGATTGTGTTCATGATACTTATATCCATAAGTCCACTTTTGGTCATATTCTTTCCTTTTGTTCTAGTCCTATTAGTTGGTCTAATAAGAAAAAAATTTCTAGTAGTTCATAATCCATAGAGGTTGAGTATAAAGGAGCTATCGAAACTACTATTAAGGCTAGTTGGCTTCAAGGTTTTCATATTGATATTAGTATCTATTTAAATCATCTCATAATCATTCTTTGTGACAAATAAAGCACCATTAAGATATGAAAAATCATAGTTCAAAATAAATATACCCAACACATAAAGATTCACAACCATTACTTTCAAGAGCTCAGTCATAGTTAGGACATTGACTTAATCATTTTCCAATCTTTAGCAAAGATTCCTAGCATTTTCACCCAACATTTTAAAATGAAAAACTTACTCATCTATTAGATATTCTTGGGGTAGTGATACAATATATTTAATTAGTATCATCTTCTAATAGAGAACCTTCTAGTTGTCTTCTTTTCTATCTTTTTGTAGGAATTATTTTTATTAGTTTTTATCCCTTTCCTAGTTTCTCTTTAGTTATGTAAACTTTGGTACACCTGATCAAATATAGTTAGTAAAACTCAATTTTTTTGGCTCGTTGTGGAGACTCAATATATTTTAAACATGCAAGTGATACTTTAGCAGCGTATTATTGTCAACAAATTTCCTACATATTTAAAGATATTTTTCTCTCATCCATGGGATATTTCTTTTTTTAAGTGTTATCCATTCTTAGGCTTAGTTTATATTCTCACTCTTTGTGCTCTAATTTACGCAACCACTTTTCTTGTTGAAAACATTTACCTATTGCACTATTGGCATGGGGAGGGGGATGATAATGGGGCCCAAGGCACTCGTAAATAGGAATCCTTCTTGTAGAATGACAACTCAAAGGCAAAAACAAAGAGAGTGATATAAGGGATACACATACCTTTATTTATTCATCCAAAACTCATACATGTCAGGCTGAAGGCCTTCCTGATTATAGCCAATACAATGAATTTCAATTATAGAATAGTCCTTATACATGCAAGGATCCAAAATCTTTGATTTTATATTTTTACTTCACTTCCCCCTAATCCTAGAAAATCTCTACTTATTTAAACAAGAGGCCACCAAACAGGTTGTCTCAAAAGATCCTTAGATCCAACATTGGAAAAAGAATGGACCCAATTTTAGGTACACACATTTCCCAATGAGAAATCCCAATATTAATATCACCACCAAAATTAACTGCACATGCCATCTAGCATCAAATAATTAAATTCCTCCAGTCGGTGAACTTAAGAGCCAAGAAACACCAAACATACCAAACCAACATGGTAAAGGAAACAACAAAGCAATAACCGAGCTCACCAATGATTGAGTGGAAAATTTTACTTCAAAATCAAAAGAAGTTACCAAGAAAATAAAACAAGCTACTGAGTAGCCAAACAAGCTCTAATATATTTTTGGTTGATCCAAGGTTGTCATAAACCCAAGATGCTGGACTGTATTAGACACTTGGGGTTGGAAAGAAATGATTCTCTAAATCATTTGTCAGGTACAACCTGATCTGAATCCAACTCAGATTGAGAAATCCATGTATTGTCCTCAATCGATCTTTTCTTCCATTTACCATATACTCCATGTAATCCTTTCCTCTTGTGTTTCTGTCAACTTTTTGATCCAAATTATGTTTAACTTCCTCTATTTTCTTCTTAGGATAATGAATTGTTACTGTCACTTCTTCATCAATTTCATGATACTCATACAAATCTAAAATGTTTAATATAGATGATATATCCATGTCATCATGTAACTCAATTTCATAAGCATTTCCATAGTCAAATTTCTTCAATACCTTGCAGGGACTAATTTCTTCATCTTCAACTTACCATATGTTCTAACAGGAAATATTCCTTTCTTCAAATGAACCATTACTTCATCACTAACGTCAAAATATTATGCCTTCTTGATCTATCTACATTATTCATATATTTTGTATTACTCTGTTCTAACTTATGTTTCACTTTCTGATGCAATTCTTTCATAAACTCAGCAAATTATTCCCATTCAACACTCCTCTCTTCACTAGTAATATCTCTTAAGTATGATATACCTCTTAGTTGTATGCTATTAACAAACTCAAAAGGTGTCTTTATAATACTCATATTCACTAAATTATTATATTAAAACCCTTCTTTATCCAACATTAAAGCCCAACTACTTGGTTTATCTCAAAATCAGTATCTCAACAAGTTCCCCAAACTTCTATTTACAATGTCTATTTTCCCATTGGTCTGTGGATGAAATGTAAAACTATATTTCAATTTAGTAATCAACTTCTTCCATAAAGTCTTTAAAAAATAACCAACAAACTTACTATCTTGGTCATAAATGATACTCCCCGATAATCCATGCAATCTGACAATTTCGTTAAATAAAAGATCTTCTATATGCATTGAATGTATTTTTTTCTACATGGTATGAAATGTGTCATCTTGAAAAATCTAGCCAAGAACAAAATCCATGTTGATATCTCTCCAAGGATTCTCAGAATCAAAAATTAGTTTATACAATCTAGTATTCTAACCTACTCCTTTTGAAACTTGACAAACTCCATAGCTCTTCACAAATGTTTGAACATCCTTAAATATAACCGAGGCAAAAAATATCCTTTCTTTAACAGACTCAATGTCTTATCAATGCCAAAATCTCCAGCCAAACCACTGCTATGTTTTTCCTTTACCAAATTATTTCTCATTGATCCTCTTAGTATACATCACCGAATTCCTTTGAATAACATACCTTCTTGAATAAAATAGTCTTCAAAATTACTCAATTGATCTAGTATAGGTGCTCAACACATTCTCCACTGCTCAGAAAAATCAAGGTCAATTTCATACAAATTCTTCATGTCATCAAAACCAAGAACCTCAATTCTCATTCCAATTATCAAAGATCTTCTACTTAATGCATCAAAAAATCAGTTAGACACTCCACTCTTATGTTTTATTACAAATGTATAATTCTGCAAATACTCAACCCATTTCATGTCTTTGATTCAACTTATTCTGACTACCGAGATACTGCAACGCCTTATGATCAATATACAACACAAATTCCTTTGGCATCAACTAATGTCTATTTCTTTAGGGCTTGAAAAATAGCATAGAATTCTTGATCATACACATAATATTTCCTTTTAGAATCATCAACTTCTTACTAAAGAAAGAAATAGGTTTACCTTCTTGAATCTAAACAACTCCTATTGCATTTCCACTTGCATCGCATTCAACTTGAAACACCTTATTGAAATTAGGTAAAGTTAATATAGGCAATTCAACAACCTTCTATTTTAAAGTCTCAAAACTCTTATCAGCTCCATGTGTCCACTTGACTTATATGTTATCTCCTCTCATTGTTTCAATCATAGCATTACAAATTGAACTAGAATTTCCTATAAACTTTCAGTAGAAACTAGCCAAACCATGGAATGATCTTATGTCACTAACATTCTCAGGTGTAGGCCAATCAAAAATAGCTTCAACCTTCTAAGGACCAATCTTCAAACCATCAGCTGAAATCACAAATCCTAAGGGTAAAAGTACAAAGCTGTGTCACACTTTTATAAAGGAAAAAGTCAACACCACACAAAATTTTAACTTTAATGACATAAAAATGGTATTTATATTTATAATTTAGAGATGATGTAAACTAATGAAGTCTGTAAAACTAGATGATGTTTATGCCTATAATTATTTCAAGAATTCACATAATTTTTTAATTTTTGAAGTCCATTTTTTACTTGCTAAAAAATGTTTAAAAACAAGGATCTTGTTCCCACCAAAAAAGTATGTGCAAATAATTTTTTTTCCTTTGATTTCAAAATATATTATAGATGAAATGTATAGCTAGTGTAAAAAGGAAGTAAAATTACTTTTCAATGTATATTTTCTCCATTATAACTACTCAAAGTCGAACATACCTGAAATCAATAGTTTTCATCTCCCACCAAATTTCCTCTATCAAATCTACACCATTTAGGAAAAAAATTACACATTCTTGAAGATAACTCTCTCCTCTAGTGTTAAATATAAAATTTCAATTTTTTTTATAAGCTTTACTAATTTTTTCTATTTTTTCAATTGCTTGTTCTCAAATGTTAAAATACCTTCTTGCAGTATTTTGAAATTATAATATATTAGATCTAATTAGAATACTATAAAAATTATATGATGATAATCTTGACTTTGTGCTCTAAAAAAAGGTATTTTTATATTTGTAAAAATATATCATTAAAAAGAGTAGGAGTTATTGAAACATCACTTTTCTAAAATAATTTTATTTCTTTAGTAATTGGTATAAAAAATGCATTTATAGATATTTTCAATTGGAAAAGTTGAAGCACTTATCTAACTTAGTTAGAATGAATCTATTAAGACTATATGTTTGACAAAAAATAATTTTAGTTAGAAATACTCAAATTCAGTTGTGTTGATAATTTGCCCTAAAACATGACACAACTTTGTGATTTTACCCCTAAATACTCAATCTCTTCTTTCATGAATTAACACTTTTTACAATTAATCAGCAACTTTTCCTCTTTCAGTCTCTTCAATACCTACCTAATATGCAACAAATGATCTTCTCCAGTTTTACTGAATATCAGAATGGCATCCAAGTACACTATCATAAATTTACCCAAGATTTTCTTTAGAACCTCATTCATTAACCTCATAAAAGTACTCAATGCATTAGTTAAACCAAAAGGAATAACCACTCATACAAAACTTCTTTTGTCTTAAAAGAAGTCTTCCATTCATATCCTTCTCTAATTCTAATCTAATGATATCCACTCTTCAAATGAATTTTAGTAAAATAATTTTCTCCACTCGAACAATTTATTATTTCATCCATTATTGGTATAGGGAACCAATACTTAATTGTTATCTTGTTAATTGCTCTTGAATCAGTACACATTCACTATTCTCCATTCTTCTTAGGTGCTAATATAGCTGCAACTACACATAGACTCAAAATTTCTTTGATCAAACCTTTTTGCAACAACTCATTAACTTGTCAATTGAGTTCCTCATTATGGTTGGTGTCATTCGGTTTGGTACTTTGTTCAGTAAAGTAGTTCTAGGAATCAGATCCATACAATGACATACACTTTTCATTAGAAGAAAACCATTAGGTACATCATCAGAAATGATCTCCTTGCACTTGTGAGAAAATTCTCAACCTCTACCGACACTTTATCTTCTATTTTCTCACTCACTTTGTTAGGAATCAAAGCATAAAAAACATCTTTTTTTGTCAAATCCTTAACAAACTACCCACCTTCCATCAAACAAACTTTCATAGATGTACATATCTCACAAAAAGATTCTTCAATCAAAGGTAACGATATTTTCTTCTTACCATTAGTCCAAATAGTATATTTATTCAATCTCCCATCATGTATATAACATGTCTATCATATTTCCAAGGTCTACTCAACAAAATATGACAACAATCCATAGATGTAATATTACACAACATCTTATCATATTTCTTTCTAATTTTTAGATTCACAAAACATTGTTCACTTACCATTAGTGTATGTTCATCCTTGATCCATGAAATTTGACAGGGATTTGAGTGCTTCAATCTTTCACATTGCAACTTTGTAACCATCTCTTCTCATGCCAAATTCTTCAAGCTTCCACTATCAATTATCACTTTCCAAAATTTTCCTTACTGGATCTTGCTTAGCCTTCTCACTCCACAATTCTCTTATAACCATCAAGTTTCCTTCCTTTACATGCTCATTTGGTGAACCTTCATGTACCAAATCATTTCTACTACTACCAAACTTCTTACTTGCATGTGTACATTCCAATGATCTATGTCCTTCTTCACCACAATTGTAACAAGTTCCTCAAATCCTCCTTTTCCATAGCCACCTTAGGAGGAGTTACTTTGTTCCTCAGAATGAACCTTAACCTTTCCACTTGTTCTTTCCTTTGTCATGATTTATTTCAGTCCTAATTAGATCTACTATTTTCACCATAGGATCTATTGTCTTCCTCTAGGAAATCTACCAGCTCATCCTCTTTGTGTTTTCTCATGTCTTCTATACAATTTATACTCAACTTTTAAGGAAAAATGATAAGCCTCCTCAATACTCTCCATTTTTACCAAATTGATTTCTTCTTGAATATAATTCATTAACCCATTTCAATATATTACAATTCTTTCTACATCATCTTCAATATGTACAAATATGATATCCAATCTATAAATTCCTCAATATAATATTTCTACTTCAAACCTTTCATTCTCCTAACTAGGTTAATCTAATAATCACAAGGTAGAAACTTGCTTTTGAATTTTTTCACCATCTTATTCCATACCTTAATTTTGTCTTTGCCTTTCTTCTTTCTGTCTAACTGTAGATGTTACCACCACAAGGATGCATGAACTTTCAACTTTGTGCTTGAAATTTTCACCTTCTCCTCTAATAAATTCTCTTATTTAAAGTATTTTTCCATTTCAATTATCCAGTCTAATAAATCATCTAAATAAGGTCTCCCACTATACTTAGGAGGGTTAAACTATGGTGTAGACTTTAGACTAGTAAATGCCTTCAAGAATATTTCTTCTTCTTGATCTATTATCTAGGTCCAGGTGCGGCTTCTTCCTGCATTTCCTTAGCTTCGTCATCAATAACATATTCAAGATATCTCCCTCGACGCTGATTTATCTCAACAAGTTCTAATCTAGTAGAAATTTATCTTAGCATATTAGCTAAGCCTAGATCTGCATCTCGCCTCTCTTGAACCATCTTGAAACCATCTATAATTGGAGGATAGATTACAATCTTCTACCCTACAACAATATCACCAATTAAGGCTTACACGAAGGAGCCTCTAGATCTAACCTTCTCTTTGATACCATCTAACACAAGGAGGGGAATGATAATGGGCCCCAAGGTGCTCCCAAATACCAATCCTACTTGCATAATGAAAACTCGGAGGAAATAACAAAGAGAGGGAGAGAAGGAATATATATATCATTATTTATTCATCTAAAACTCATACATGTCAGGTTGCAAGGCCTTCTTAGTTACAACCAATACAATGAATTTCAATTACAAAATAGTCCTCATACATGTGAGGATCCAATATTTTATATTCTATCTTCTTATTTGGCTTCCCCCTAATCTTGGAACATCTCTTCTTATTTATACAATAGACCACCGGATAGGTTAGCTCAAAAGATCCTTAGATCCAACATTGGAGAAAGCAATGACCCAGATTCAGGTCCACATGTTTCTCAATGAGTGATCCCAACATTAATATTGCAACCAAAATTAACTGCACATGTCGGCCAACATCAAACAATTAAATTCCACCAATCGGTGAAATCAGGAACTGAGAAACATCAAACATACTAAACTAACTTGGTAAGGGAAACAACAAAGCAGTAACTGAGCTCTCTAGTGACTGACAAGAACATTTCACCGAGAACTCAAAAGAAATTTTTGAGGAAACAAAATAAGCTACAAAGTAGCCAAACCATCTCTATCATATTTTTTGTTGATCCAGGATTTCCATAAACCCAAGATGCTCCCGCATCAACTATTTACATGTATATATTTTCTTAAGTTTACTAATGAATTCTAAATGATTTCAAATCTATTTATTGTCTCTATCTTTTGTTATATATTTTAGTTTTATCAATTTGAAGGATGTGTGATTGCTTGACTCTTATGGCATAACTAATGCTTCTTATTATTCTAGAGGATCTTAGTTTTGATAGCTTTCACCTAAAAATGTTTAGTCTTTCCTTTTAAGTCTAAGGGATTACATAAGTTGTTGATAAGGTCATTAGTGGATTGTATGTATTCCATAAATGGTTTATTTTGTTGCCCAATTCTCCTATTTTAAAATTGCCAACATTTACAAATTTTCCAAGTCCTCTCACTATTGGGATTTTGATAAATAGACTCCTGTCAAGATGTTGGAAAAATGGTTTCTCATGTCTGGTCAAGTCATTCTCTGTCCTTTTAGTCTCGAGCCTCATCCAAATCCAACATATTAGTGGAAAGTTTGAACTTCAAAGAAACACTAAGTGTTCTATTTTGGAATGAAGATAATTAAAATTCAATATCTTGAACTTCAAAGAAACACTAAGTGTTCTATTTTGGAATGAAGATAATTAAAATTCAATATCTTGACTACTTTTCCACCAAGTTTATTTGAATCTGAACATACATAGGTGTTTGTTTGGGTCGGGTAGTCATTCACTTCAAAACTCAACAACGCTGCTGACACTTATAAAACTTCCAACGTAGAAGTGGAATTGCCAAATTTATTTAGAAGGTTCACATTCCACCAAAATCCTTAACACCAAAAGGAAGTACCATATGAAGAGATCTTGGTTCGGAAAGAAGGAAGTTGAGGTGCAACATCAATCAAGATCTGGAGGAAGGAAGTTAGAATTTTTAATTTCAAAAAGAAGAAAGTATGAAATTCATTTTTTGAGCATGTATGAAGATGAAGGCTGCTAAATACTAAAGAAATATGTTTACCTATGGAAAGGGACGTTTGAAGTACTCATTCTTCGAAAAGTGAAGGGGGAAAGTGCAATTCCTGAAATATCGAAAGTGGGAAGTCATGAAGGTTGCTATCCAACATTTACGAAGTGGAAGATGGGATTTAGAAAATCTTCATTGTAAATGCTCCATCGGAAGAGCCGACCGTCCTCGAAATAAAATTCAATTATTTCAAATTTTGATGACTCTTTTATTTCTGAGACCCATAGATTTGCAAGGAAGGATATTGGATTCTGACATAAGTTGTGCACAATGAAAATCCTGACAACATGGAAAGAGGTGAAATAAAAGTTTATTGGTTCTAAGTTCCCATTGGAAATTGACACAAGGTTCTTGAATATTATCAAAACCAAATGAAAATTTATTAGAATTGACTACTTATTGGGCTTAAAATGGGTGTGGAAACTTACAAAGTCCAATATGCATGGCAACAAGAAGGATTTAAATTATTGAAAGCTAGTGGATCACATGGGTGTGCAAGAAAACACAATGGGTTTTGAAAGAATGCCTACAGTTTCTCAAAACATGACAGTATTCAGAGATATAGTAAATAGTATACTAGAGGCATACGGATCCGTCGGTTCTTCATTAGGAGCAAATGCACGTCCCTCAACTAATCAAAAACCTAATGGTAGACACTTCACTCACAAACTGAATAATTATAAGAGGGATTAAGGTTTTTGCATTTTTTTATAACTCTAAGAACCCATGGCAAGACTTGATGGGCATTCCCTTAGCATCACCGGATTTTGATCTGTCTCCTACCATCATGAAAATCCTAATAACTATTTGGAACATGGAATATTTTATTTTTTTGTTACCATCAAAAGTTATTTAATTTTAATTTTATAATGAACATGAAGGATAAAGATGAAAAGATTAGAAAGAAATAGTTGTGGAACTAAAAATTCACAGGTTTGGAAATCTTTAAATAGAAAATTGAAAGACATGTACTTGATCAACAATCTTTGACTATAATTACCCCTATTGCTATGACAACTGAGTGAGACTCAAATTTTGATTCATGGTTACAACTCATTAAGATTCTATTACCATCCTTTATTGTGGGATGGATGAATATGGGATGATTCAATAAATTAGTCACTGATGTCAAACTTTTTTATGAATTTGTGATTATAAGGTGGTATGAGAGTCATTATTTATTATTTTCTTCTATTATATTCATGTTATTTGACATATTTATATCACTTGTGGGTACACTACACTTGTAATTTTCATGGTCATGGAGATGCATTTGCATAAATAATTATGGTGATTTTACCATGGTTTAATTTTCATGGTCATGAGAATTGAGGCACAACCGTAGTAATTAGTTACATTATTTTGATTGCATATTTGTTCGTGAATGTCTCATAGTGATGAACATTCATTTGAAGCCTCTTCTTCTTTGGAGTTAAGAGTACCCCATCTATATTGAGAAAAAATAAAAATATATTCATTGAATATCTATTTCAGGGAGTTGTACCTGTCAATTCAAAGATTGAGCTAATTGAAAGCTCTTTCAACTACTCGTTCATAGAGATGTCTTGTGAGAGTTTGGGTCAATATTATAAAGAGAAATTTGTTAACTAACATATTTAAACCAAGTACTTATTATCATTTAAGATTTCTAAATAGTTATATATAAAGTTTCTATAATTATGGTATGATTATCTTGTAAAAACAAGCATCAAAAGTAAAGGGTCTAGCCTATGAATCCAATATTATGTGCTTCATGGCATATGTTAATGTATAGATAGAGGTGAAGATGTCAAAGTAGAAATGTATCCTATATCCTTGATTGTATTTGTCAAACATATTTTGTTTGAATAAAATATAAATGCAATAATGAAAAGATGAATTGTACTTTGTGTTTTTATAACATAAAATATGAAAATAATACTTCATATATTTTTAATGTCAAAAAAAAAGTTAACTAAATAAAAGAAGATTATATATATTTGAATTAGTGTAATATCTTTTATTTTCTTTTAGAAAGAAAAGATATAAAAGTTATATGATTTAAGTCTTGGAAGCTAATTATCTAAAAGTCAGGCCATTCATCTTTCTAAAATGAAATAAATAATAAATTAAAAAATATATTCTAAATGTGATGTTCAGTCTATGCATCTCCCTACTTTGAATGAGTTCCACCGCCCACTGTCATGTTCATTTTTATGCCCAAATGCAGAGAACGAAAGCGCAACCGAGCGAATAGCCAAACAAAAGAAATGAAAACACTGTGTACTTGAAAACGACCAGAAAATGGACATGTTAATAAATTATAATAGATGAATAAAACTAAAGCAACGAGTGCGTGAAACATTGGAATTCGTAATGCCCAAATGATCTTTAGTTTTAAAATTCTTGAAAATGCAAACATTGAGTGGAAGCTATGGTGACTGACATCGACAATCCCATTTTCAACAATACAATATTGATTTGTTTATTAATCTAAAGTAAATAGAAAATAGCTATTGCAGGTAAAGATGTAATTACAGAAAAGTAAATAACAGTGCTAACAACATTGCTCACTCCAGATTTCCATTGTTGACATCATTACACCAGCTGAGTTTGTGTCCGCTTGTTTCAAACTTTTTCAACACACTGATTCGGATATAATCATACATAAAAATAGTATCTTCCCTCAGTAATTTGGAAAATCTATGGAAACTAGTATAGAGATAATCCTCCGGCTGCGTTTTCATTATTGACTGATAGTTGCCATCTACAGGTGTTAAAAGAGGAGGGCTATGTGTGAGTAGAGTACAACCTGTGTATTGTGAAAGACAACTGTTATACCTTATCACGGTCAAGTCTATCATTGTTTTATAATTGGGGTCCATGGCGGCGAGTGCATAATATTAGAAGGACAGCCCGTGACCAAAAGTTTCAAACAAGTTTAGTGGACCTTTGTAAATTAAAGAAAACTGTATAGCAGTCATTTTTAATCTGAGGTATCCTTGCTACCCATTAGAACGACATGTCTTACCTTAGGCCCCATTTGTTTGCAGGAATTTGACTGGAATTGGGTGCGGGACTTCCAGTTTTTCTCCAAATCCGTCGTTTGGGACTCTATAATGCAATTCAGGGTTAGGCCTTCAAAACTTGGTTTAGGCCCTAAAATGTGCAGCACCATCTTCCCACCCAATAGGTGGAATTCAAAATCAAATCCAGATTTTGAGATAATAAGGTTTTGACTCAAATTTCAATTCTGCAAACAAACGGGGCCTTAGACTTACAATCTTGGTTTTCGAGTCAAATACAAGACCACTTGGGAGAAAATGAAATGCTCAAACCAACTCCGTTATACATGTGGACTTATAATTGTCATTTTACAAATTTTTTGGAGATAATTTTATTAATGCTTTTATCTTACAATCATATTTAGTCTATAGGCTATTCTTCGTGGGAATTCCACTGGAAACATCAAGCCTCATTCTGAGAATTTTTTCCTATTGCCTATAAAAAATGGGGGTGGCATCTTTCGTAGTGGTTGGAATGTTTGTCAATAAAAATTCCTCTTGTGAAACTCGACAATAATTTATTTATTGCACTCACTATGCATTTGGTTGCCATTAAATGTACTCAACACCACAATGTTGTCCATTACCTCTTGGTACCCTTTGTCGTTTTAGTGAGTTCTTTTCTTTTTGTTTGTTTGTTCACTAGGGTTTTCAATTGGAGAAACTTGTGGTTGCCACAATTGAAGGACTTAACAAAAAGGGGTTGAGTTAATTGTGTATTTTTACTCAATCTATAAAAATCTTCGTTGATAGTTTAGGTGAGGTTTACTATCTACGCTCATTTTAAAGAAAATTTGTTGGTTTTTTTGAGCTCAAATATTATTTTTACTATGACCTTTTATGTCAATACAGAGCTCAAATCTTCAAGCTTTTTGGGAAATATTCTATCAATGAAAAGGCATAGAATGTTTTATTTTTTGAGGCTGTAAGATTCGCCTATAAACAAAACAAAAATTTTTAAAAAGAATTTTAGCTTTAATATATTGCCATGAAAAGTTTAAAGTAGACAAAATCTGTGTGATAAAACTCTTCCTAGTTTAGTTTTATGGGAACTTCCATTGTTATGTACTTTTAGGCTATTTAATGTATTTCCTCATATTGCGCATTCTTTTCAATGAATGATTAGTATGCAAAGACATATAACCTTACTCTATGGTGTTTTATTCTATGTTTTTGATTTATGGTAAAAAAAGGTTTTAAGGGGACCTGGAACCCCTTACAAAGCATACAAAAAAGGAATAAACATTAAGTCCACTGAACTAATACAGGGCTGGAAACTAGCTTGCGAAACCCATAGCCAGCACAAAAAAAAAACCAGAAATTAGAAACAACACCCAGCAACAAAAAAACCTTAAAACTAAAACAACAAGGGAATAGGAGAATATGAGGACCTAGGCGAACTTAAGACGAGTTCCCTCTACCTCTTTCTTGGCCTCAGACACCTTCTTGATGGCCGTGTTAAAATTAGAGAGTTCCAGGATCCTGTCATGGATCTTCTTTCTTTTTGTCGACCATGTGCACTTTCTAGGACCAACATCACTCGTGTCCTCTTTATCATCTTTGAGCTTCAGGGTAGTCAACCTAGCATCTAGCTTCACCTTGATAGTCATCAAGCACTCCATAACAGAACCCATAAATAGGTTATTATCTAGCATATGCTTCTTAAGGGTATTCTCTAGGTTTTCCATTTTGTCTCACATGTCCTTCATGATTTTTTCATCCTCTTTCACATTTTGGACATCCATCCCCTCCAACCCAGTGACCAGATTCCCCTGAAGAAGATCAACCTTGGCAGAGAGAGAGAGAGCAAAATTTGAGGTTGAGGCTTTTGATTTCTTGGAAGACCCATTTCATAAGGTGGAATTAATACATCGATATTGCCTTCATAGTTTGAAGGATGCCGAAAGGGGGGGTCAATCTTGTCATCCATATCATCTTTAAGGAGTTGAAGATTTTGCTCCTGCATGTCCACCATTTTCATAAAGGGAATGTTCCTAGAGCTAGAAGGGTTATTACCCTTTTCATCTAAATCCAAAATAGGAATGTCATTATCCTCCTTCCTATCCAACTACACCTCCATAACCACTTCCAACTTTGGGGAGATAGGAACATCATGTTCCTCAGAGCTATCATAATCGACTAGAATGGGAACCTTCTCACCACCCACATCCTCCTCTTTGTCCATAGAAAGAGGGTCATCAATTTTATCCTTGGTGGCAGAGCCATACTCTTCCTTTTCCTCTTCGTTACTAGAAACACTAACTGAAGCCGACCGGGACTCTTTGCATAATGTGTGTAAAAGCATCAGATATTTAATATTTATCCAAAGTGATTAGAATTTTCCATTAGAATTCAAATTATCTTAGAATGCAAAAGGTATAGTTTGGTGATAAAATAAATATCTTCAATTACCTTCAATATAATATTCTTACCTTGTATAAATATTTGAAAAATATATTAAGGTAAATGTTGATTTCAAGGTAGGGAATATTTTAGGAGAATTTATAAAGTTTTATTATATTCAACTCCTAAAAACCCTCATATAATTTTTTTCAAGGTATCTAATTAATTTATTTGCATAGGGAAGGAAGACTTTACAGGAATGAAGTAAAGAAAAGCATTTTACATGAGCCATGAGGAGAGATTTGATTTATTAAACATATTAATCTGTGGATGGTTAATATTTTATATTGTAATTATATATTTTAATGTCGCAATTAGTGATTAGGTTTTTGTTAAGAAATGACATCTTGGTCTGTGGCTTGTATTACACGCATTCAATTTTATATTTATATGGATACCAAGACTGAGATAGAGAGGAGACATTAAAATTTTATAGATAGGATAGGAGTGATCAACAACTACAACATGGACTCAGATGTATTATTCTTTGAAAATGAATAAAAGATACATGTTTTTTTATCCTCTTTGTGTATTGGTTTTCAATTCCCACAATTAGTCCCTTAGATAAATCAACATTAAGGATTTGCTTCATCAAGTGTTGAATTCTCATGTTATTATATTTTGAAATAGATATATAGTTTTATTAACAGTTGAAAGGTGTGATTATCACACTTTACTCTATTCTATTGGTCTCTCAGGAAGAGTTAAATTCAGTAGAACTAACTATATAATCTTATTTCAATTATATTTCATGTAGAAGCCCCTGAAGTGATAGTCTTATTTTTATAAGCAAAAACTGTTACTGAGGTGTACATAGGGTTGAGGATTGGATTGACTCCATTTCCCAAGTGGGATCAAGGAACTATTCTTATCTATTATTGGATTATAATCTTCTGGTTCATTGTTTAAAATTTTTTGATATTCTACTCATCTTTTTCTTTCATTTATACATCTTTTTATCAAGCATAGTACAATTAATAGAAGCATTTAGCATTCCCAGTTCATATTAATTTTAATTTGATTCACTTTCAAGTCCATTTTCCACTTTGATAGACTCCACAAGTTTTATATTCAATAATCTATTCTAAAAAGGCCTCAAATAGGTTGAGGTGTAGGCCTACTAGCCTTGGTTTTATAGAGCTAAAATTATAGGGATTGAAACCATTATTGAGGTTGAATTCATTAATTGGAAAAAACAATTGGATTTCCTAGCATTAGATTTGGTAGTCCATAGGAAATCTGATCCATCATTTTTGGGCACCAACACTATCCACGATCTCATCCATAACCTGGTAGACATTTTATAGATTATCCTTCTCCTTCTTTGGATAAATTTGGCCTACACCCAGATTACCAATGTCGCCCTCCATCCTAGCTTCTTCCCCTTTATCCCCCCCTATCTTTTCCCCAATACTCTTCTCTTGTTCCAAATTCTCGTCATCCTCTCAGGAGAGAAGAATTCTCTTCTTGCTGGTGCTTTTTACATTTTTTTACTTTTTCTTATTTCTAGTGAGATCACCTCTTTTCCTCCTATTACCCTCTTTCCCCTTTTCCTCCTCATACTCCTCATCTTCTATATCCTTTTTAGTGTCAGAATCTTCCATAGCTGCCTTCTTCTAATTTTTCTAAGAAGGAGAACCTTTAAATTTAGCCTTCTTCAAGGAATTGTCCCCAGAGGGAACCTCGTCATCATCCTCTATATCCTCAACGTACATATTATCTTCCTCATCACCTTATGTCTCCTCATCATCCTTGGTGTAACCCTCAAGAAGGGTTTTTCCACTTTTTTTTGTTTTTAGCAAGTCATACACAAGAAGCATGAGGCCTTGGTGTGAGGCATGGTCCCCTTTCAGGTCCTTCTAAAGACTAAGTATGGTGGAATCCAGTGAGCTCAACAAATAAAAAAGGAAGACTAATTTTTACATTGTGTGTAAAATGATTTAACAACATAAAATGATGCCTATATGCTCTGGTAAATCTACCGTTGAGCATGATGTAGTTGATGACAACATATAACACATACCTCCATGGCTGAGAAATGTGCTTAGGGTTGTGGTAGGAAGTGTCCTACTTCACCAGCCTCATGTTTTCCTACTCTATTATAGGGAACTTCTCGGGAGCTTTATCAGAGATACTCCTATCTCTATAAAATTTTAACCCGTCCATGCTCATACTGGTAGCTTCTGCAATGATATCTTCTGTAACCGCCATTAGCTAATTACCTAGAAGGACCATACCATTCTTCCAAGTTTTGAAGAACTAATTAGAAACAATAGGGTTTCTGCCATACAAGCTCTCCATAAATCCCACCATCCCACCTTTCTTCAGGATATCCCACACCTCCTTGTTCTATTTCCACTCCTCATAGTTCAGTGGTTTGAATCTCTTCTTACTACCACCCATATTTTTCCTCTAATAAACCTTCATTGTATCTCTTTAAAAATTGTAAATGTCATTATGAGCAATACTAGCTTTGGTAAACTTAGCAAACATAACCCAAAATCTATGC
Organism: Chamaecyparis obtusa; assembly: GCA_027943335.1. Classification (NCBI taxonomy): domain Eukaryota; kingdom Viridiplantae; phylum Streptophyta; class Pinopsida; order Cupressales; family Cupressaceae; genus Chamaecyparis; species Chamaecyparis obtusa. Next base: position 409,613 of record BSBK01010217.1, on the reverse strand, counting down.
CAAATTAGGAGCATCGTCACTAAGTTGTGCTTCTCATAGAAAAATAAATAATGAAGCCTCACCTTGTAATCAATATACTTCATTAAAAATACCATTTCAAATACTTTATGCCTACTCTGTAAACGGTCACTATCTATTAATGATTTTGCGTCAAAAGGAAAATCATCCCCATCATCCCATTTCATCATCACCTCCAACTTGCAAGCCACATTAGCTTCCTAATCAACAAGAGCATTAGTTTCTCTAAAATGATGTGTGATGATGCATTCCTCAAAAGAGATGATTAAGATTTGTGCCTTATGTATAACATTATATATAGTCCATGAGGGGTTAGAATCATTATTTAAACATCTTATAATGTTTAAATAATCACCTCCAGGCCAAAGTTTCTTACAGCCCTTCTCCTTAGCCAAAACTAAGCCATGGAAAGCTGCATTAGCCTCCACTACATGATTATTTTGGATGCCTAAAGGTATTTCACTTAGTCCTTTACCATGCTCATCTCTTATCACCATACCACATCTAGCCACCCTCGGGTTCCCTTTTGAGGTTCCATCAAAGTTAACCTTCATCCACCCACTAGGAGGGTAATCCCATCTAGTTTCATTTCTCAAGGAGTCTTTCTTACACTTATTCATATTACCTTTAATCTTCTAATTATTAAATAAAATAATGTCCCCCATATTAGAAGGTTCAATCATGTTCCCCTTTAAATAAATATTCTCCAGCATAGCTCTTTTAATCTTATGAAAGACCACCTTTTCATTGGACACCTTATTCTTGAAGAATCTATCATTTCTTTCTTTCCAAACCCCCCAGCAAATATAGGGTAAAATAAATATGTAGACATTGATCACAGTTTCATTCTTTGAGGGAGGTAACAACTTTCTATGTTATACAAAGGACAAAAAGATAGATTAGGAAGAAATCCTTAACCACCATGATCATTTCTCTCCCTTTCTCTTATCTCTTGTTTCCTTTAATATGAGTATGAGGTCGACTCATACTCCTACTAAAGTGGGTAATATTCAATGTACTATTATAAATTGTAAGCACCTTATATGTGTGTATAGTTTCATTATCATTTAGCACCTAGCATAGTGTGTTTTTATTTTATCATGAACAATGGGACTTCATATTGCACTTAACAAACATCTAAATTCAAATATAAGTCTTATGTTAATTCAATTTCATAAAAATTTGACATGATCCCTTGTTTATAGGTGTTCTCCTTTATTATTTCTCCAATTCAATCATTTATTTCCCAACATGGTCCCTATATTACAAATTTTGGCCTGTGTTCTTCAACTTAGCCTTGTAATGATTTGTGCCTTTGAATTTGGCAACCCCTCACTACTTGGGATCTATGATTCTAATTGAACATGCCCAATTGGTGGGAAGAGGATTTCCAAGGAATTTTCTTCTTTAGAAGAGGATGCCCAAGATGTCCTACTCTCAAATCAAGCACACGTGTCATGCATTTAGTGGCATTTTTTTAATCTATGTAAGCCTCCTCTAATTGTTTAGCTCTAAAATGCCATGAGATCTATAAAATCAACCTATTTATTAGATCATTTTGTCATCAATTCATCATCCATAATAAAAAATTGATAAGGCAATCAATATTTCAAGAGATTTTTTTACATCCAAGCATTCTCAAGAAAGATCTCAAGAATTGTAAGGTGTTTTCAAGGTAATATTCTCCATGGGTCAAGCTTCTTTACCTCATTTTAGGCCAAGAAAAGGAGTCCATCATTAAGGAAGAAGATAGTATACTTTTAAGGGCCTCTACTATATGATATCATTCTTTTACTTTTCTTCATTTTAGGGTTGATTCCAAATTGGGGTTTGACTGAGGCAAACCCCTCTACACAACATTTTTTCCTATTTTTCTATTTGCAATAATAGGTGGTGAGTACATCATAACTAAATCCAAAAATTATGACATCTAGAAAATAGTCTACAAATGAGGTCAATCAAAAGTTATAAGAAAAAAAGGCCTTTTTCACTCTCTTCATGCTAATAGGATGCCCTAGGTGACCTCTTCCTTACAAGTTAGCCTTAAACTAAAATCACATATCATTATTATTGTATAGTAATTATTTTTGGTACCTTTAGGTTACTGTCTTCTTTCTATTAGGTGATTTTATTCTTGCATCATCCAATCATATCCCTCCAAATCCACTCATCTAACCATTATAGTGAAGGATTATTGCAATCATTCTATGCTTAGGTCCTCTTAAGTCTTGTGGGTAATTTTCCTTCTGATTGTGTAATAAGAAATAGGGTCAATCCCCCTTTCATCTCATTTCCAACTATAGGCTATCATGTATCAATATGTTCCTATCCCTAAGTTCACAATCAATTCTCATTAGAGGGAATAATATGAAATCTAACCTATCAAGAGATTACTAAAGAAAATGTTGAGTTTAATCTCTTGTCAAATCCTTTCATCATAACAAGTCATGATGCTTGACAAAAAATCTCAATTAGATATAGGGTATAGGAATGTGTCCTTGGCTCTTTTTGACTAGCCCTTTATTTAATGTGATAAATGGATAACCCAACACATTATAATAATTAAAAAAAATTTAGTTGCATTAATAATTTATATAATGTTATTAGTAAAGGACAAATGTAGGTAACATTTTTGTTAAAAATATCAATAGACTAAGTCAATCTATTGGTTGTTTATTTAATTTAAGAAGACGCACTATGATCTTCCCATAATATTCTATCCAATTTCAATCTTCTTTCTACAATGGAATCACTAATTGCCTCCTCTCCCAAGGAGAGTCCAAAGTTGTCTAGTTTGTAAGTATCTATGTTGGCTTCCTTTCAAATTTCAGATATTGAGAAATCATTTAGAAACCTTGATTTTCCCAAATCTTTTGAATCCTTAATTTGAGCTTTTAGTTTGGTGTATCTTTCTTAGCAACAACTTGCACATATCTTTCAAATACTTTTATTTAATACCAATGTGCCAGACATTATTTTCTATCCACACCTATATTCTAAGAGGCAATACTTCCATCGTTGCTTCATTTTTAGTTTCTAACCAATTTTTAGGACAAGACCCATATGCACTTTCCTTTAGCATTCCTAATGGTTGGAGATGAAAATTCAGAATTCCAATTTGTAAAAATATCAAAGTTCAATGAAATTTTTTCATTAGGCAAGCATGACCAAATAGACTCCTATACCTTGATTTCCTCTTCTCCTTGAGTTAATCTTAAGGATATTTCAGAAACTTATATTTTCTTGAACTTATTCATCCCAACTAGTGAAAGATATTATTGAGTTCATATTACACTTTACAATGTTTGTGATATCATTCCAACATTGTCCACTCCGTCCAAGTTCCAGTGGGATCGTATCCAACATTTGACTAAGTAAGGGTATTGTAAATTGTAAAAGGAGGCGATTAATTTTTTAACTAATGTTATAGAATAAAATGCATTTGTTTGGACAATTTGAAAACTTTAATCCACTCTATCATAGGACTTCCTAACATGTAATTATATTAGCACACCTTTGATTCTTCTATATTTTGTGGCATCACCAAGATTTGATTTTTGCATTTGTGGGTTTCTTGAGATACCATCATTATTAGAGAAGTCTTGCAAAGTGATATTAGCGGTGACAATTTGAACATTTGTCATAATTTTATATTTCCTTTATTCTTATTAATTTGTATTCTACTTACTATTATTGTTGGTGATAGGTTGTTCAACCTATCACCATGTTGAGACATTTTGAATCTAGGGCTTCTAGACACAATCCTTCTCTCCATCCTTCCTAATATAACATATTTTGTGGCATCACCAAGATTTGATCTTTCCACTTGTGGGTTTCTTGAGATACCATCATTAATAGAGAACCCTTGCAAAGTGATATTAGTGGTGACAATTTGAACATTTGTCATAATTTTATATTTCCTTTATTCTTATTAATTTGTATTCTACTTACTATTATTGTTGATGATAGGTTGTTCAACCTATCACCATGTTGAGACATTTTGAATCTAAGGCTTCTAGACACAATCCTTCTCTCGATCCTTCCTAATATAACATATCAAATAGAAGATTTTCCTCTCTTAAATTTCCACCATTTGAATCTAATGCTCACCATCCACGCAAAGCATTATTTCATCTAAAATTTTCCTAATTACTATGATCTGAAGAGAGGATAAAAATAGTATTATTCATTGATTATTTATACATCAATATGAAGTAGGGTTCCCAAAGATCATTCTATTTTTTTAATGGAATTGTTCAACTAGTATTCAAGGGTAAAATTAAGTAGTCTAATCTAAACATGAGGGTCATAGGGTTCCACTTTTAATAGACTAAAATTTTGAAACCATTTTTTCTTGTAAATGGGATAGTCATCCATTTTCCATAATCTTCATTGCAACACCTTCTGTCATCAGTTCATCCTGATGTTTATTGTCCATTTGATCCTGCTCCATTCTTTTCCTTATGTGGCCTCTTGTTCATTCCACACGCTGCCTATCCACATCCCTAATACCATATTTCCTTGGATTGGGGCTCGACCTCCAGTTTGCAGCTTGTGACTCTTCCGAGCATGTACATTGGCTCTGCGGGATTCAGATTGCATGCTGGTGTTCAGATTGTTTCGGGCTCTTCACTTCGTTCTGGCTGTGGGGCCTGTTTGGTGGTCGGATTTCTTTCGTCATTTGATCTTATGATTTGTTGTCTGCTTCACTGTGTGGGGGTCTTCGGCCACTTGACGGGGCTCTGCTCTTTTGAAAGTTGAGTTTATTATCAGGGATGCAGCTCCATATTTCATTTCTCAGGCCATCTTAACTCACTTTCTTAAGCACCTCTACTTGCTTCTTCAACTAGGTAGTTTGAATGGCAGTCTCCTTCACTTCTTCTTCCTGGTGCTGTTGGACATTGTTCTCCCTTTCCTTTCCTGTTCCATTCTTGTAATCCGGCAACGATTTAGAGTTTTCTTGCTAGCTTCTTTCTGATGAGCCCCTTGAACTAACTTTATATTAAATAAAATCTATAAGTGCTATGCCACTTTTGACTAAAAATAAAAATAAAAATTTATTGAACAAATAAAAAAATAAATATAAAAAACAAACCTTTAAGGAAGAAATTTACTATCTCTTATGTGAACTCTATCTTTGTCAGATTTAAACCATTTTTTTTCTATTGAATTTAGGAAAGATAAATCTAGATATGATTTCTATCTCTTCTAACATCCCAAAATCTCATATGGCTTCACCATAAATATCAATGGTTTGAAGGTATTTATGCTCCCCTAAGTCACATTCGTACACAAATATTGAGGAGGTGTCACTCATATCATCCTTCCCAACAATTGCTCCATTGGATTTTCATATTGCATGGTACATTTTTAGATAGATATAATTTATATTAAAGATTATTAATAATTTTACTAACTATAGTATGATTTTTAGATATAAAATAATATTATTCATCATTAAAAACTAACTGGTATATATCTTCAAAATTTTACATGTAATGTAAAAATATTAATTGAATTGATAATTTTTTGAATGTAAAATTAAACAAATTTTTAATTTATAAAATATTAATGTAGCCAACCTATGCATGAACTTTAAGCTAAAATTTAAGATTCCCACCAAATTATTTCTTTGGTCTTTCACCATGCCTATAACTTGTAAGATATCAAAAATAGTAGCATCACACTCTGAATAGGTATATTCTTCTTAAGGCATACCCATCTAGGAAGATTTTGTGTTGTCAAAATATTAAACATTAGTATCTTTAGAATAGGTCTTGCTAGTATTAACTAAGATCTCTTTCCTATCCGCAAGACCCTCACAATCACCATTCATGTCTAAGTGTTCTTCATTAGTAGAATCGACATTGGCCATTCCCTTACCCTTATCCATAGGGTGTCTCACATGTTTATTAGATCCCTTATGATTACTATCACCACATTCTTAATGTCTTCCTCTCTATTATCTTGAGTAGTCTCCTCATCAATATGCATTTCCTAATCTACACATGGGTCTTCTTCAATTTTTTCATGGGGGAATTTCGTGTTTCTCCAACTTAGTCCTTTTAAGGAAACTCTAAGGGTTCAAGTTATTCTTGATCTCCCAAATCCCTTGGTTTACTAAACTATTGAAGTTAAAGGGAGTACTAAGAGTAGATTTTACACCATGGGGATCATCTAACCTAGGAAGGAAGGAGAGGCAAGGGCTTTTAGAGCCTAATTGGTAGTGGAAGGGAGACTTGACTAAAGCTATGTTTCTTAATACATTTCATTTCACTACTAGGGCCATGGGATCCTTGGACGATAGTAGACATAAGAAAGCAATCAAAAGATGAAGCATCTTCAACAACAACAATAGGTTTAGGGAGACAAAAACAAATCTTAACGTGGTATAGGAAAAATATAAGCCAAGGTATAGGAAACTTATTAGGGTTTTTGGGACCATCTTTTTAAGTAATACTTAAAGGATCTCACTTGCAAGGTAAGCAATAAAAGGTGAAGGTTAAGAAATGAGCTATGACTGAAATGGTTGAGGAGGTGCAACTAGTAGAGATAGTAGACTACAAACTTTCCCTCTAAAGTAAGAACATTTCATTAGCATTAGACATACTTGGTCCCATGTTGGTGGAAATTCAACTTTTTGAAATGACATACAACTTGACAAGTTTTACACCTTCCCTATAGAGTAGGAACAAGTTGCCAATATTAGCCACCTTTCTCTATCTTTCTACTTTTTGTCTCTAGTACTCATGCAAAGAAAATTGTAGAAAAAATTGGTGAAGCTTTCATTATTGAAGAAAATCCTAACCATGGGCACACACACCTAGAAACCTTTTTTCACCATTATTGTTATATGGAGTATAATCAATTATCAGACTCGAAGGTTAAATTTTTTCCCACTTTTCCCTGTATAATTTCCCCTCAAATTATTCAACAGGGGTTTGGGGGTAGCACCCCAGAGACTAGGTCAAGGGGCAACACCTCTTGTGGGGTCTAACGACTTTTATTATTTTATTAAGGCATCATGACTTAATTTTCTATCAAATGATATGTCATGGTACCCTATTTTTTGTAGCTATTAAATGATTCGAGATCAATGACATAAGTTCTGTTTCGGGTCAATGTTTTAAAGGACATAGAGTTCCACAAGAAGTCTTTCGAATAGAGTCATGTGTCAAATCTATATACTTAACATGTACCCTAACCTTAAATGTTGACCACATATTGGTGAATATAGTTGTCAATTAAGACACACTTCCAAAATTGTTAGCCACAATATTAAATAAACCATTTGGAAATCATGGATTCTAATAGCAAAATCTTTAAATAAATGAAATTAAAATAATAAAAACAATGGAGAATTGAATTGTATTGGACCAAAAATTTATAAAGTCGGCTTGATCTGACCACCTAATTCAATATTTTTTATTAGCCAATTTTGAAATCAGAAATACAAAATATTTGCCAATTGACAAATATTTGCCACTAAAATTTTCCCTTCTGAAAATAGTTCTAATTATAATTCACTAAAAATAAAAATGATTAATCTTCACAAAAAAATTTACATATTTAAATTCTAATAAAATGCCACAATTAACAAACTCATAAAGGAAATATCTCCAACTTCTCATTGGATCAAACTTTTTGACTACCATAATATGAAAATAATAATTTTTTAGCCATCCAATTTAATTCGACAATGTCTATTCAGAGAACAGAATTTACATAATAATTAAATATTTTCTTACAATTATTAGTTAAATTAAAAATCCAAATCACATGTACTATGATTTTTAACATAATTATTAAGAGAAAATAGTTGATTCTGTCTGCTGCATATCCACTTGCATTTATCACTACTCATTGATGGCTGGGCACCAAAACTTGAGATGGATTTGTGTTCTGTTCAAGTCAACATGTTGGATCAATATAAGGGTCTCTTTCTCGAGCTGTAAATAGTTAATTTTTTTTATCATAGAATATAATATTACACTCATGTTCCAAATTCTGACAATGTGTTTTTGACGCTGGGAATGGGATAATCAGAGGGATACCTCTTTGCGACTGAGTTAAATAGTATTCAAATTGATGGGTTTAGCATCTAGGTAAAACTAAGTAATTTTAAAATTTAACTCTTTTCAGTCAAATTTATTTTAAATTTAATATGTATAAATAAATTATAATTATTATATATTTTTTCAGATATATATTAACTATTTTTTAATCTAATATATCTATTTATAATTCAAACAATAATTATTATTAATGTAATTTAATTAATATTTTAAAGTTTGAAATCTAAATTTCATAAATTTGAAACAATTTGTTATATTCTATATTTTATTCTATTTTAAAAATATTATACCAAATATAAATTATAATTATAATTAATTACTACTTGGCATTTATTATATCTTGAGGGTGAATGAGATATCACTTTATAAAGAAAAGTATTTTTCAATTATAAGTTTAATGTTGTAAGTTTTTGATTGAATTTTGGTAATTCAAATTTTAAACTTAATATACTTGCGTATAAATTGAGATATATTTTATTTTTATGATTTATCTATTTTCTATTTAAATATTATTTATTAATGTATTGTTATTTATGAAGTTTATTTTTCTAATATATTTTTTGAATTCATATTTTTAAGTTCAAAATTTTTTATTTAATTTTATATTACATTTTCTGAATCTTTTAAAATTTTAATATAGAATCTTATATTAAATACATTACTTTTTTTGAACTCGTATTTTTAAGTTCAAAATTTCCAATTTAATTTTATATTACATTTTGTGAATCTTTTAAAATTTTAATATAGAATCTTATATTAAATACATTGCTTTCATAACAAAGATTCTCTTGATACAATCCAATTTATAACTTGAATATTATAAATTGATAATGTACTAAAACTCTTAAATTTTATTTTATATAGATTAATTAAAATTTAAATCTTTTTTTTTTAATATAATCTTAGATCATTAAATTAACTATCTTAACTCGTCATTATTCTTTACAAGATTATTTTTATAATTCACTATTTAACTTAAAATTAATATTAATATTAATCAAATATAAAAATTAAAATTAAAAATATCTTTTTTTTAATATAAGTGGTTCTCTTTATTATTCTCTATCTTAACTCTTTATTATTCTTTAAAAGATTATTTTTATAATTCATTATTTAACTTAAAATAAATATTAATATTAATCAAATATAAAAATTCAAAATTCAAAATATCTTTTTTTTTTAATAAAAGTGGCTCTCTTTATTATTCTTTAAAAAATTATTTTTATAATTCATTATTAACTTAAAATTAATATTAATATTAATCGAATATAAAAATTAAAATTAAAAATATCTTCTTTTTTTTATAATGGAGGATAGTTCAACTATTGATCTGAAATAGTTGACTAATATATCAACTCCAATCCCGGCGGATATTCATCTATATTGATCCAGGTTATTCATCATCGATTTTGCCACGAATTACTCTTTATTATCCTTTTAAAACATATTTTTATAATTCATTATTTAACTTAAAATTAAAATTAAAAATATAATTTTTTTTTTATAAAAGTGACAGAGCTACGAATTATATTAAAATAAAAAAAAGTTATTACAGTTGTCTCATTCACGTGGGCATACCGGCCGAAAAGAACAAAAAAAAAAACCCCAGTGAAACAAAATATGAATTCTAAAAGAAACTACCCAATCTCCACCCGAACTTTGCTTGTCATATGATTTTTTTATGAGGGTTTAGTCATTTTATTATCTTTTATTTATGTTTTTTTTTAAATATTGATTGTCAAAATTCATATAATAATTAATAATATTTTATAATAAGTTATATAGAGATTTTAATAAATGTGACTAAAAGAATATAAAATTAAAAAATAATTATAAATTAGTAATATATGAAAAAAATTTAAGTTTCTAAGTTTATATGTTTATTTTAAAAATATTTTAAATAAATATAAAAACTAAATAAGTTTTTAAAAATCATATATTTTAAATAAAAAGATTCTAAATTAATGTGAATAGATAATAAGCAAAATAGAAACATATTTATTACATATATTAAATGATAATCTAGTAATTATTAATAAGTTTCTAAATTTATATTTTTTATTTATAACAATTTTTGATGGTTTATAAGTAAACTAAAATATCATATTGACAAGTTTCTAAAAATTTAGCTTTTTTTTTTTTTTGATCGATGAAGGGCCGAAGCCGGAATTTTTATATATATAAATATAAACATAAATTAACAAAGTATCTATCATCAGTTCAAGCCTACTGTTGCAGGGCCTAATGTTCAGAATGAAATCATTTCAACTTTCAACAACAATAATCGACTGATGCTGATATTTACTTCTAATTTATTCAGTACAGAACACCAGGGATAGCCATGAAAACCAGTACAAATCACCACCTACAAAAAGCTTCTCGAGCTCAAAAACCTACTCCACCAAGTACAAAACATCACTGCAAATGGTTATTGAGCCCCTCGAATCAGTTGACAATAACTGCGCCACCAAACCAGTTGAAAACCGCTGCTAAAGCCATAAATTATGGTACTTCCTGTTGCGAAAATCCTTTGCAAATTTGAACTTGAAATGAAACTGTCATCCTCAGGGCGCCAACATTCTATCAACGGTCAACATCTGAACTGAGATCTACTTTATATCACCACTATTAGATCATCATGTTTCGCGGGCTTGGCAACTTTAACTCCGCAACACCGACATTCCCTTAATGGTTGTTGCATGATCGCATAGTTTGAAAATGGCTTATGCGAACATGCGATAACCCATAAACCTTCACCACTGTTACCTGCCCTTGGCTATGGGACCCACGATGCATATCCATCTCAGCCACTAATACATTTGGGGTGAAATTGCGACGGCAATTTGCGACGACAGGCAAATGTCATGCGGTTTTGGCTTTTTTTTTTCAAATATAGCTCGACACCGTCGCAATTGCGATGACAATACATTTGGCAACGTCGCAAATTGCGACGTTGTCGGGATATAAGGACAAAAAAAAAAAGGAACGTTGTCATTTGTGTTTTCAACAGTGCCGTAACCCTCTACGAAATCACATCAGGATATAAGGGCAAAAAAAACAAGAAAGTTGTCATTTGTGTTTTCAACAGCCCCGTAACCCTCCTCGAAATCACATCGGGATATAAGGGCAAAAAAAACAAGAACATTGTCATTTGTGTTTTCAACAGCGCCGTAACCCTCCGCGAAATCACAGCTACAATTTCTGAGTACGTTGGGTTTATTTTTCTTTTGTCATTATTATGTAATCTAGTATTTAGCTGTTAGAGAGCTAAAATACCCAGAAATGAGGACATATCTATGTTGAATTTATTGTTAGCGGCTTTGGTTATTTAGAAGTTTAATTTTATTTGTTCATCTTTCAAGCACAAACATTTTGTGGACCGTAACGTCTTCATTGTTTCGGGTATGCAGTGAAACAGCCCTAACTTGCAATTGCGATGTTGTCGGGATATAAGGGCAAAAAAAAAAGGAACGTTGTCATTTGTGTTTTCAACAGCACCGTAACCCTCCGCGAAATCACATCGGGATATAAGGGCAAAAAAAACAAGAACGTTGTCATTTGTGTTTTCAACAGCGCCGAGAGAGATTCCCTCCGTGAAATCACAGCTACAATTTCTGAGTACGTTGGGTTTATTTTTCTTTTGTCATTATTATGTAATCTGGTATTCAGCTGTTAGAGAGCTAAAATACCCAGAAATGAGGACATATCTGTGTTGAATTTATTGTTAGTGGCTTTGGTTATTTAGAAGTTTAATTTTATTTGTTCATCTTTCAAGCACAAACATTTTGTGGACTGTAATGTCTTCATTGTTTCGGGTATGCAATGAAACAGCCCTAACTTGTGACTACCTTCACGGTACTTGTGTACATTATCATGTTGTCTTTACAGTGACTGTCCTCATTCAAGTGGCAATTACACAAGGGACAGTCACTGTGAGATGTCCTCATTTGTGACAAGGACAGTCACACTTAGGACATCTCATAGTGATATTCCCTTGTGTAATTTCCACTTGAATGTATTGCTATTGAACCACATTAATGCTTTTCTTCTTCAACAAATGAGGACAGTCACTGTAAAGACAACATGATAATGTACACAATTACCAAAAAATGATCTTGTTAATTGATGTAACACTTTGTCTTGCTCACTCCCTATCCTTCACTAGGGTCTCTTTAGGCCAATGTTTTGACTTGATAGGGTACTTAACTATCCCTACACTCTTTAGGTATCTCTACCCAAGATCCCACTCCTTCAACTAGTGCACACCAACAAGAAATACAACGAACTCTGCTCAATACCAATCTAGCTACTAGGACACTCCTAGTCTTGTCTTCACAAATTGAAACACATTCAACTAGAACTTTACTCCATGGAGAGGCTGGCCACTAGGACCTCTATTGGTTTCAATATTACTCCTTCACCTATACTTTTCATCAGTACTTCAATCCGGTTCATCAAACCATGCCAATTGCACCCAAAAATAGGTTGCTAGCAATTAGGCCTTTGTCAAGCCTTTTTGTTTATATTAAGCCACCTAAAGGGCTTAGGATTCAGATGCCCTTTATTGAGAACTCCAAGATATCTAAGGTCTTCTCAGCCATGCCTGAAAACAAGTATTTTGACACAACTTGGACAGTCTGACTAAGAGTTTGTTTTCTTAGCAGCCACACAAACTCACCCAATCTTCTAATTTGACTTGGGGCTTCTTTAGATGTGTGTCTACCTCTCCATGAGATTTTAGTTGAAGCAACCAATGCATTCAACTTGTTGTAATCTTCTTGTAATGATTTGTCATCCCTAACTGTGCTCAACTGACTCACCTAGGACATCATTGCAAACATAGAAAATGAGCTTCCCAGGGCCCCTCCTTCCAAACATATAGTACATGGAGTCTCCTCACCCATTCCAAGAGCCTGTACAAAATTGACAATGGAATGATGAGCTAAGACTCCATTTGTTCAACCTGCCTGGTTCAAACCAATGATAGGGTACTTAACAAAAGAATTAACAAACTAGTTGGAATGCTTCAAAACTCAAAAAAAACACAACACAGAATAAAAAAACAACTTGTACTAACTTTTCCAATAGACACTGCGAGCTATCTAATCCATTAATCAACTGAAAACAAAGAAACAAAAAAACTCAAGAATTCACTAAAACCGTGTTACTCTACAAATCTTCTTAATTCCAAATGTTTTTCCCCCCAACCTTTTGCACAGATCGATGGAGGCCTCTTATAGTTGATCTGATGCCTAATTCAATGGTTTCATATAGTTACATAACCATCTTACTCGAAAATGCTCCCTTGCACAAATGTTGTCAATGTTGTGAATGACAACATTGACAACTTGTTACAACCTTTGGGATTTTGGTTCAAAACTTATTGTTCAAACACCATAAGACCCTAACCATGACTTAGTTAGGCTATTTAGACCTCACATAGGCCACTTCTACACTTCTTTGCCCAATTTGACCCCTAAATGCTTCATTCCCACTTTTGCCACAATATTGGTAACTTGGGTACAAATTGGCACTTGCCTTCACAAAGGTCACACATGAGGACATCTCACAGTGATCGATTGTCCCTTGTGTAATTTCCACTTGAATGTATTGCTATTGAACCACATTAATGCTTTTCTTCTTCAACAAATGAGGACAGTCACTCTAAAGACAACATGATAATGTACACTCACTGTAAGGACAGTCACAAATGAGGACATCTCACAGTGACTGTCCCTTGTGTAATTGCCGCTTGAATGTATTGCTATTGAACCACATTAATGCTTTTCTTCTTCAACAAATGAGGACAGTCACTCTAAAGACAACATGATAATGTACACTCACTGTAAGGATAGTCACAAATGAGGACATCTCACAGTGACTGTCCCTTGTGTAATTGCTGCTTGAACTACACAAGGGACAGTCATTGTGAGATGTCCTTATTTGTGACAAGGACAGTCACACATGAGGACATCTCACAGTGATTGTCCCTTGTGTAATTGCCACTTGAATGTATTGCTATTGAACCACAATAATGCTTTTCTTCTTCAACAAATGAGGACAGTCACTCTAAAGACAACATGATAATGTACACTCACTGTAAGGACAGTCACAAATGAGGACATCTCACAGTGACTGTCCCTTGTGTAATTTCCACTTGAATTACATAAGGGACAGTCATTGTGAGATGTCCTCATTTGTGACAAGGATAGTCACACATGAGGACATCTCATAGTGATTGTCCCTTGTGTAATTGTCACTTGAATGTATTGCTATTGAACCACATTAATGCTTTTCTTCTTCAACAAATGAGGACAGTCACTCTAAAGACAACATGATAATGTACACTCACTGTAAGGACAGTCACAAATGAGGACATCTCACAGTGACTATCCCTTGTGTTATTGCCGCTTGAATTACACAAGGGACAGTCATTGTGAGATGTCCTTATTTGTGACAAGGACAGTCACACATGAGGACATCTCACAGTGATTGTCTGTAATGTCCCCTTTTTGGCTAACTTGGAAAACAGGAACAATTACTCCACTTCTCAGACTTACTCTATCAGATACTTACAATTAAACTAAGTAATGGAGGTTACTTAAGATATCAACCACTATTTCAGATTCAATCACAATATGTGTGCAAGATGATATTGATACCAATATGTTTAATAGCACTGTCGGATATAATGATATGAAATATGCTATGAATATGATGTTTCCTATCACTTATAGTGATAGTATAATGATGCTATGTCTGATATAAACAATATCGATATACAATCAATAAGTATTGCTTACAGCAATGTATTTGCTGTGTCTGATATGATGATGTAATTATGCAAATGTGTAATATCGCTATGAGTGATATGTTGCTATTTCAGATTCTAAATTATATGCTTGCAACTTCAAATATTGATGCTGTTTCTGACTATCCTTTCTATCTGTGCAATCATGGTGTTGTCTCTGATCTGCAATGATAAACTTGAAACCAAACTGCCAAAGGCAGATGCTCTATTGAGTATATCCAAATATGGATAAGTAAATAAAGTTCTAATGATGCCTTGAGTGACTGACGAGAATGCATTCTTATATTGTCTTTAACAAATGAAGAGATGCTATGAATGAGACGTGTCTTGTTTCTTCCTCCATGTCCCTTTGTTAATCACACCTTTCCATAATCCGACAGTTCACATAATATTATTTCATTATTTTCTGATCATAGATAACTCCCAAATTGACTCAATATCAAATCTTTTTATGAAGGTAATCTTCCCTAATTGGTAGTGCAACCAGTAGTTAACATCCATTGTGTTTGTATTAGTTTGGTCTAACTATCATTAGTATTTAGTCAATCGATATTAACTCTTTCCTTATCCCATATTGTTATGATTATATCCAATCTTTCTACTCTGATATAAGTCGATATCATTTTCTGATAATTGTCCATTTATTGGTTGATTGCTGGTAATGGAGTTTGATCTTCAAATTGACTTCCATTCCTGTTAATACTTAAGGATACATTGTACTTATTATCCATGACTAATGCCTCATTCATCAATAGCTTGTGATATAATCACTGATGCTTTTGTGTTTCTACAAGATGTGGTTTATCTCAGACAATCGATAATCTTTCAATCCTTTAGTCGATATCCTCCTATGTGGTGTCTATTGATATAGATAGTAGAATTCAATCTAGTTTATGTTATTGTCATGATAACATAGGAAGTGATGGTGCATATTTGCTAGCGGGTCTTCATGTTTGATATTGCTTTATCGGATATGTCATTGTCTAAACTTGTGCAATTAATGATTATTTATAATATATGAATGGTTATCCTTCTTGCTTATCAATACATCTTCTGAAACACATAGCGACCTATCCCTTATTCATATCATGTTGATCTTGACTTCATAGTATTTGGTTCATTAATCATCCTCTCATGGTATCGATGTGTAATGACTAGTGATTGTTGTATCACTTCTTCATTCCTCATCGTGATAGATAATGCAGATGTTTAATGTAGATGTATATCGATTACAGATATTCGATATTGCTTTAAACATTATTATTATTATTATTATTATTATTATTATTATTATTATTATTATTATTATTATTATTATTATTATTATTATTATTATTATTAATGTTATTGTTATTATTAAATATTATAATTAACGATGTTAGTAATATTAATAATATTATAATAAATATTATTATAGTGATAACATATTGTTTTATATTGAGAGGTTTATTAATATTATTTATATATTAAAATTATTATATCAATAATTGATTTAATATTATTACTTAATATATTATTATAATATAATATATATAATTTATTAATAATTATTTATTATTAATTTATATTATAATTATAATCATAATTATATTATTTATTAATATTTTAATATTATTTAATTAACATATTACTTATTATGCTAACTATATATTATTATTATCTTTTGATAATAATTATATATTATTGTTATATACCATTAATAATAGATTATTATATATCATCTAATCATTTTATTATTATACTAAGTTCAATATGTCACGGCTCATGACATTGTCCCTTGTGTAATTGCCACTTGAATGTATTGCTATTGAACCACATTAATGCTTTTCTTCTTCAACAAATGAGGACAGTCACTCTAAAGACAACATGATAATGTACACTCATTGTAAGGACAGTCACAAATGAGGACATCTCATAGTGACTGTCCCTTGTGTAATTGCCACTTGAATTACACAAGGGACAGTCATTGTGAGATGTCCTCATTTGTGACAAGGACAGTCACACATGAGGACATCTCACAGTGATTGTCCCTTGTGTAATTGCCACTTGAATGTATTGCTATTGAACCACATTAATGCTTTTCTTCTTCAACAAATGAGGATAGTCACTCTAAAGACACCATGATAATGTACACTCACTATAAGGACAGTCACAAATGAGGACATCTCATAGTGACTGTCCCTTGTGTAATTGCCACTTGAATGTATTGCTATTCAGCCACATTAATGCTTTTCTTCTTCAACAAATGAGGATAGTCACTCTAAGGACAACATGATAATGTACACTCACTGTAAGTGTACATTATCATGTTGTATTACAAATGGACCTTATGTTGGTCGGGATATAAGTGCAAAAAAAAAAAGTTGTCATTTGTATTCAAGTGGCAATTACACAAGGGACAGTCACTGTAAAGGCAACATGATAATGTAGAGAAATGTTGTCATTTGTATTTTCAACAGTGCCGAGAGAGATTCCCTCCGCGAAATCACAACTACAATTTCTGAGTACGTTGGGTTTATTTTTCTTTTGTCATTATTATGTAATCTGTTATTTAGCTGTTACAGAGCTAAAATACCCAGAAATGAGGACATATCTGTGTTGAATTTATTGTTAGCGGCTTTGGTTATTTATAAGTTTAATTTTATTTGTTCATCTTTCAAGCACAAATGTTTTGTGGACCGTAACATCTTCATTGTTTCGGGTATGCAATGAAACAGCCCTAACTTGCAACTACCTTCACGGTACTTGTGTACATTATCATGTTGTCTTTACAGTGACTGTCCTCATTCAAGTGGCAATTACACAAGGGACAGTCACTGTGAGATGTCCTCATTTGTGACAAGGACAGTCACACATGAGGACATCTCACAGTGACTGTCCCTTGTGTAATTGCTACTTGAATGTATTGCTATTCAACCACATTTATGGGCCCGTTTGGACCACAGCACATAGTAGCATCTACAGAGAAGAATATCCCAGGTGTAACAAGTTGTAAGAATATACCAACAGTTCTAAGAAGTTCCCTAGCACATAGTAGCATCTACAGAGAAGAATATACAACATGAGGGCAGCCACTGTAAAGACAACATGATAATGTACACTCATTGTATGTGTACATTATCATGTTGTCTTTACAGTGACTGTCCTCATTCAAGTGGAAATTACACAAGGGATAGTCACTGTGAGATGTCCTCATTTGTGACAAGGACAGTCACACATGAGGACATCTCACAGTGACTGTCCCTTGTGTAATTGCCACTTGAATGTATTGCTATTCAACCACATTTATGGGCCCGTTTGGACCACGGCACATAGTAGCATCTACAGAGAAGAATATCCCAGGTGTAACAAGTTGTAAGAATATACCAATAGTTCTAAGAAGTTCCCTAGCACATAGTAGCATCTTCTAATTGTCTATACCACTTCACAAGGTATTGTTTGCACACATTGTTTTTGGTTCTTTTGATGACCCTTGTTTTGAAATTGCTATTAGGCCTTGTAGCTTATATGTTTTGATTGCTGGAGAGCTTCTAAAGCTAAGCAAGAAGACCATTGCATGAGTTATAGCCGCGTGCTCAGGTTTGAAAATTGTATTTTTTTAATCTAATGTATATTTTAACTAGACTTTTAGCTTATTTTTGTTGTATATTTTAATCTAAAGGGAATCATGGATGTGAACTTGAAAGAATTTTGTACTTAGTTCTTATGGAGAGAATAGTAGTAGTTTACGGTCTAATATCAAATAGAGTTTTCCATTTACAGAAAGTTAATGAATTCTAATAGCTTATATGTTTTGATTGCTGGAGAGCTTCTAGAGCTAAGCAAGAAGACCATTGCACGAGTTATAGCCCCGCGCTCAGGTTTGAAAATTGTATATATTTTAATCTAATGTATATTTTAATCCTTTTGCCATGTCATGTAATATGTCTTGCCTTGTAGCTTATATGTTTTGAAATTGCTGTTAGGCCTTGTAGCTTATATGTTTTGATTGCTAGAGAGCTTCTAGAGCTAAGCAAGAAGACCATTGCACTAGTCGTAGCCGCGCGCTCAGGCATGAAAATTGTATATTTTTTAATCTAATGTATATTTTAACTAGACTTTTAAAATATTAAAGGATTTAACTAGGTCTAAGAAGATTTGTGTACTTTTGACAATTTTGCTTAGTCACTGAAAGTTGTAGACCGAAGTTTTCATAGCCCAATTTTTGCTTCCTGCGAAGAATGATCATGTCAGATAATATAAGTGAAGAAAAAAATAGGGAGACAATCGCTAGATTGTGGTCTAACTTGAAAAGAAAAGGTGATGGAAAATGTTATTGTCCCTGCAAAATTTGTAAGGGCTTAAACCGTAGAAGACTGCTAATCAAAACAGTTAAGAGACATTGTAGGGAGAATGGTCACATTGAAGGGGGGCATGACTATCATCCACTGGTAAGTTGTTCATTATATCATTTTAACAATTTATATACATATGAAATCACTTGATGATGAGTTGAAGATCATGGTTTATTTATGTTAATCAATTTTATATAGGTTGATCTCCCCAGGGAAGTACATGATATGGAGGAACATGGGGGTGTGAATATCCAAGGTGAAGATAATGATCCCATGGAAGATGACGATCATGCGCCAGAAAACACAATTGAAGATGATGGTATAAATACATTGATCCATGACACATTTAGTCCAAGCGGATCTGATCATGATGATGATGATAGCCTCGATGTACCTCTACTTGAGAAGGCATACGAGCCCCTATACAAAGACTCCCAAACAACTCTTCTCTCTGCTGTATTGTTGTTGTTGAACTTGAAGGTTATGAATGGTTTATCCAACATAACAATGTCACGTATGTTAAGGTATGTCATATATGTCTTTATAGTTAACAAAGGGTGAATAATGTACCACTAATATTGTTTATATTAACAACTTATATTTTTTACTGTAGATTGATAGGCGAGTTTTTGTTACCACCATCAAATATTCTACCTCCCTCATATCGAGAATTCTCTGCTATTATGAAAGATATTGGAATGGAGTATCAAGCAATACATGCTTGTCCCAATGATCATATTATATATTATAAAGAACATGAATTTGCAACACAATGCCCTGTATGTCATACGAGTAGATATCGAATAGATCGAATAACAAAAAAGGTGCCTCACAAGGTTCTTCGTTACATCCCCATTATTCCACGGATGCGACAATTATTTAGGTGTACTAGCTTGGCACAATTTATGGATTACCATGCACGCAATAGAAGTCGAGATGACATTATTCGAATCCCTGCAGATGGTTCGGCATTTATGCACATAGAGGAAAAGTGGCAACACTTCAAAGAAGAACCTCGTAATCTCAGGCTTTCATTGGCAGCGGATGGTGTCAATCCATTTGGAGAGATGAGATCTGTTTGCTCGGTGTGGCCTATTTTTGTTATCAACAATAACATTCCTCTATGGATGTCAATAAAGAGGGAGCACATTATGTTGGCAATGATTGTTCCAGGTATTTTATCATTTGATAGTTATTAATTTACATGTACTTACAAATCTTACAGTAAAATGGTCACAATAATTATGTAATGTTACTGTTCATTCAAGTAGGTAAATATCAAGTTAAAGATATGAATGTATATATTGAGCCTCTTATTGACGAGTTGGTGGAGTTATGGAATGGTGTCACTATGTATGACATGTCTAGACCAATAGGACAAAGACAATTTCAATTCCATGCAATACTTGTATGGACAATACATGATGCCCCAGGGCTAACACATTTTTGTGGTATGTTATAGTGAATTCAAGTTGCGCATGATAATTCTAATTATAAAAATCAACATATTTAATAATCCAATTATATCATTATCTTGTAGGTCTTCAAACAAAGGGAAAATTTGCATGTCCAGTTTGTGGTCCAAAGATGAAATCTCGTCATTCAAAAAGTTTAGGAAAGCATGTGTTTGATGAGTACAGACACTTCCTCCACAGGAATCATAAGTATCGAAGTATGGAAAAACATCTTTTCAATGGGAAAGAAGAGACTACATCAAAGCCACGAAGAATGACACCTCGCCTATGGAAGTTGGAATATAATAGAATTAATCGTCGAGGTAATGTCGTTCCACTTAATGGTTTATGTTTGTAATTTATATATTTCTATTGTGATTTTTGTTTACTAATTATGTAATTGATGATCGTGAAGGTCGTCAAGGCACTACTGACAACCTTCCAAAGGGACTAAAAAGCTATCCCAGACAATTTAGTAGGTTGCCCTACTACGAGGACCTACAAATTGTGCACGGATGTGAAAGGGAGGGCAGACCAGTGTGGAAGTTAGAGTATTTATACCTTATGCTTTGAGAGTTTATTTGGTAGATTCAAGACACCTTATATCAAAGTTATTCCTTTTTCTTATCTGTTGTTCTGTCAAACCCTCATTTTTTGGGTCATTGCATTCAAATGGCCTTAACTTGCAAATAAACCATAGGATATCCTCTGTTCTTTGTAAAATGCAAGTTAAGGGGGTTTATTTTCATATTTTAAAAGCTTTGGAACAGGATACTAAGCCAGAGAATTTCGAGAGCAAGCCCTAGGTCAAGAATCTCAATGTTCTTGACTAGGAGTTGATGGATTATGCAAGATCAGAGGGTAGCGGAAAGTAAAGGACCTCAAACCTTGTTGAATCTAGATCTTTAGAGCATGGTGGACATCTTCAAACTCTGATCTTGGTTTCATGCACCCATTTTCAATGCCTTGTTTTGGAACCCACACCCAAAGGCATGCATTAGGTCTGCGGACTCAATAAGGACATTGATATGATGGAGTGGAGTCAGGGTCTGGGAGTTGGAGGATTGTTAGAACATCAAAAAGGGTACTCAAAAAACATATAAGTTCATAAGGTCCTTTGTCAAATTGAAGAGTTATTGCTGCAGAACAGGTTTTGGAGACCTACTAGAGTCACTAGGTCTATTTGTGATTTTGATGTCTTGGGTTGTTTGGAACACAACCAATGCATGATTTTGCATGTTTTAGGGAATCTTAAGAGTTTTCAAATGTTTGATTGGGTTGGCAAAGCCTAGGATCAATAAAGTCTCTTTTGGTAGAAAATCAGGGAACTTGTCCCTAAAAGGAAATTTGGTCTTGGTTGGGATTGAGTCAATAAGGTGTTAGAAGTATCTTGAAACCTTTGAAGTCCCTCTAGTACAGAGATTTTAAACTGGTCTGATAGAATCAGAGGCTAAATTGCTTAGGTGTAACATTTTGGTGTCTTGAAGTGGGTTGGGGCTTAAGACCAAGTTTCTTGCTAACCACTCTGCATCACATTGTCTTGCATGAAATTAGTCATTCTGTATACATTGGTCTAGTGTTGTCAATAGACCCAAATAGTTCAAAGATACTCGAACCAATCAGATGTTTTATGGGGTGCATTTTTGTGTTAGGTAGAAAGGATTCTTCATACAGGTGAAAGTCTCGAACCTTTCCCCACTCCCAAAAAAATATCACTTGTACTGTTATGAGCAGTCATGAGGACTAGATAGATACATTATAATATATGTAATTGCCACTTGAATGTATTGCTATTCAACCACATTTATGGGCCCGTTTGGACCATGGCACACAGTAGCATCTACAGAGAAGAATATCCCAGGTGTAACAAGCTCTAAGAATATACCAATAGTTCTAAGAAGTTCCCTAGCACACAGTAGCATCTACAGAGAAGAATATACAACATGAGGGCAGTCACTGTAAAGACAACATGATAATGTACACTCATTGTATGTGTACATTATCATGTTGTCTTTACAGTGACTGTCCTCATTCAAGTGGCAATTACACAAGGGATAGTCACTGTGAGATGTCCTCATTTGTGACAAGGACAGTCACACATGAGGACATCTCACAGTCACTATCCCTTGTGTAATTTCCACTTGAATGTATTGTTATTCAACCACATTTATGGGCCCGTTTGGACCACGACACACAGTAGCATCTAGAAAGAAGAAGTTTGGTATGCAATGGTCTTGAAACCTCCTGAGAAATTCTTGGTATGCATTTGTGTGGTGCAAAAGCTTCGTTGAAAGAGAAAAAGAAGAAAAGAATAGAAATGATTTTTTTTCTTTTTATGTCATATATTGTAACCAGCTACTTATAACTTGCAAAAATTATTATAACCATTTGAAATTGAAACTTAGTTTAATGTGAAACTGAGAACTGCTTTATTAGAGCTTTCTGTGATTTAGATTCAGACATCAAGAACATTGTTTGCCTAATATTATGATTAATGTTTATTTATTAATATCTCATACTGACAAACAATTGATAATTGTAGGGAAAACGTCATTGGGGGTCTTTGAGGATCCACCAGAAGCCAAGGAGAAAATGTATTCAAATGCTAAAGATGGTGTAACAGTCCTTACAGCTGTTGAACCTTGCTGTGTAGATCATCTCCGATTCTCCAAGTTCAACAGTACTGTGGTATTCCTTTGGATACTTCTAATGGTAAATTTCAGACATCAAGTTCTTTTCGTATGAAACTACTACATTTGTAATCTGTAGTTTTAAACTTTTAGTTTATAAATGTTCATCAGCTTTAGTTCGTATGCTGCCATTTCAAGTATGATTAATGAAGTTACCTTTATCACAGGATGAAAGTGAGCAGTCAGCATACTGGTACGAAGCTGGCAGCATTGATACGGTGACTAGGGCATCGTTTAATGGTGGTATTGTGTTTTCCCATGTTTAGGGCATCGGCCTTTTGAAGCATTGCCTTCATCTTTCTTAAGTCTGAGTTTTAAGTTTGTTTATCTCTCTTGGCGCTGTTGAAAATACAAATGACAACGTTCTTGTTTGTTTTGCCCTTATATCCCAATGTGATTTCGTGGAGGGTTACGGCGCTGTTGAAAACACAAATGGAAACACAAATCCCTTGTGTAATTGCCACTTGAAGGAGGACAATCACTGTAAAGACAACATGATAATGTACACTTACAGTGAGTGTACATTATCATGTTGTCTTTAGAGTGACTGACCTCATTTGTTGAAGAATAAAAGCATTAATGTGGCTGAATAGCAATACATTCAAGTGGCAATCACACAAGGGACAGTCACTGTGAGATGTCCTCATTTGTGACTGTCCTTACAGTGAGTGTACATTATCATGTTGTCTTTAGAGTGACTGTCCTCATTTGTTGAAGAAGAAAAGCATTAATGTGGTTCAATAGCAATACATTCAAGTGGCAATTACACAAGGGACAATCGATCACTGTGAGATGTCCTCATGTGTGACTATCCTTGTCACAAATGAGGACATCTCACAATGACTGTCCCTTTTGTAATTGCCACTTGAATGAGGACAGTCACTGTAAAGACAACATGATAATGTACACATACAATGAGTGTACATTATCATGTTGTCTTTACAGTGGCTGCCCTCATGTTGTATATTCTTCTTTGTAGATGCTACTATGTGCTAGGGAACTTCTTAGAACTATTGGTATATTCTTACAACTTGTTACACCTGGGATATTCTTCTCTGTAGATGCTATTGTGTGCCGTGGTCCAAACAGGCCCATAAATGTGGTTGAATAGCAATACATTCAAGTGGCAATTACACAAGGGATAGTCACTGTGAGATGTCCTCATGTGTGACTGTCCTTGTCACAAATGAGGACATCTCACAGTGACTGTCCCTTGTGTAATTGCCACTTGAAGGAAAAAAGCATTAATGTGGTTCAATAGCAATGTATTCAAGCGGCAATTACACAAGGGATAATCACTCTGAGATTTCCTCATTTGTGACTATCCTTACAGTGAGTGTACATTATCATGTTGTCTTTACAGTGACTGTCCTCATTTGTTGAAGGAAAAAAGCATTAATGTGGTTCAATAGTGATGCAGAGTAGTCAGCAAGAAACTTGGATCTATGTCCCAACCCACTTGAAGACACCAAAATGACTCAACCAATCAATTAGGCTCTGATTTCTATAGGTTAATGTTTAAACTCTGCAAAGTAATGAATTTGAAGGTTTCAAGGATCACACAACAACTTATGGACTCAATCCCATTCAATAACAAATTTCCTTTTAGGGACAAGTTCCCTGATTTTCTATCAAAAGAGACTTTTAAGGTTCTAGATCTTACTTCCTGTAGCAAAACTTAGAAACCCCTTAGATATCACTATTACAACTTCCAAGCAAATTTTATCATCCAACCACCATCCGTACAGCCGTACAGAGTTCATTTTTCACCAGAAATGCACTAAAACAGGGTTATTTTTATTTTTTATGAAAGAAAAATGATTACAATACTGGTTCTCTGTCTGTCTTCGACCATTTGAAGCCTAAAATAGGCTCTCTAAATGTTGGTTCAACCATCTAGGTGGTTAGAACAGTTTATCCAACAAATGTCAACTTTGCTAAGCAACTTTTAAAGTTGCATTACAACTTTGCAAACAACTTTGCCGAGAAGGTTAAAAATGTGTTGTGAAACTTTAGGAACCTTATTAAAGTTATTTTGGACCTTCAAACTTCTTAACAACATCTAAAAGACACCTAATAAACACTTACTATGCTCATTTCATCTAAGGACTCAAAAGATGCCCAAGGTTTATAAGTCACCAAGGGGTCTTGTGTCCAACAAGTGGATGTTTATAAGGAGATAAAATCAATCCTTAATATTTATTACAAACCAAGAAAACATCTAAAACTCCTATTCTAATTTATTGTCATTCAAAAAGACTCTGATTTGTCATTCAAAAAGACTCTGATTTGTCAATCAAAAGGACCTTTCACCAGTTAATCCTTCAAAGCTCCAAGGTGAAAATCTTATGTTCCAATTGATAGGATTTGACTCCTTGGCTTCATGGCAACTTCCTTCAATCATGGTGTCTTTGTCTTGCATTAGGGATGCCCCTGTATCAAATAGCAATGCATTCAAGTGGAAATTACACAAGGGACAGTACATGCCCATTAAAGTTGGTGTTTTGTTATCCAGCATGACAATGGAGACAACATACTCTGTGTCAATTTTACTGATCAAATTTCCCTCCGCCAGGCAAAGCAACAATCTGGGTATGATAAGGTGAAATTTTGTAGTCCTTTTGGGTATGATAACAGTTCCAGTTTCCAATAAGATGGTTCATTTTTATAATCTAGCTTCAATTTCTCTTGTGAAAATCTTTTTTTCATTTTATGGGTGGTAAAATATAATTATTATGCTAGAGGTGTGTACTTATGGATGATAATGAAACAAAATGATAAGATTTAAGACTCTTGTTTTTTTTTAAAATAGCAATTTAAGTTTCCTTCTATTATAAATTACTATTTTTCTATTTTTTAATGTACCTTTCCAGATCTTTTATATCAATTTTATTTATGAAATATAAATATATTAATAATGTTTTAGTGTTTTTAGGATTAGTTTATATCAATTCTATGTATCATCATTCGTCATTCAATTGTCAGTATTATTAATTTAGACTGTGCAATTGTAGAACTACTCGAATATGGGTTGGATGGATACTCAAGCAGGGGAACCCTCCTCAAATATCTCAAGCAGTGAACTTGGAAAAATGTGTCCTGAAGGAACCCTTTCCATCAGAGAGATAAAAGTACAAACAAGTAAAAGAAGCAGGCTCTGCAAATATGTTTTTGAGAAGAAAAATGATAGATTATTCGAGTATGGTTCATGAGGTATATCTAAAAAGACATTTTTTTTCTTATTATAATAAAAGAGGAAGTTGTGAATGTCAAAGTTGAGTGAAACAAAAATTATTTTCATCAAATTTTGTTAGGCTTGCTTTTGGGAATAGTTTCTTACAATATTGCTATTAAGATTTTTATTGTGTAGTTTTTAGATTAGGTTTATAAAATTATATTTCATGAGTAGTGATTCATATTAATCAATTAATGATACTTTTGGAAGGTATTTTCAATTTGTCAAATTTTGATATTTTTACAAGAATTAGATTGTGTAATTTTTTTAATTAAAGTCATTGACTCATATTTCATAAATAATAGTTCTCATGAATCCATCTCTTATAAGATTGAATAGTCTATTTAGGAAGTATTTCTGATAGTATGTCAAATTATGATATTACTATTACCATTAGATTGCATGGCTTTGAAGTCAACCTCGTTGACCCATATTCTTCTCTGTAGATGCTACTATGTGCTAGGGAACTTCTTAGAACTGTTGGTATATTCTTACAACTTGTTACACCTGGGATATTCTTCTCTGTAGATGCTACTATGTGCCGCGGTCCAAACGGGCCCATAAATGTGGTTGAATAGCAATACATTCAAGTGGCAATTACACAAGGGACAGTCACTGTGAGATGTCCTCATGTGTGACTGTCCTTGTCACAAATGAGGACATCTCATAGTGACTGTCCCTTGTGTAATTTCCACTTGAATGAGGACAGTCACTGTAAAGACAACATGATAATGTACACATACAATGAGTGTACATTATCATGTTGTCTTTACAGTGGCTGCCCTCATGTTGTATATTCTTCTCTGTAGATGCTACTATGTGCTAGGGAACTTCTTAGAACTGTTGGTATATTCTTACAACTTGTTACACCTGGGATATTCTTCTCTGTAGATGCTACTGTGTGCTGTGGTCCAAACGGGCCCATAAATGTGGTTGAATAGCAATACATTCAAGTGGCAATTACACAAGGGATAGTCACTGTGAGATGTCCTCATGTGTGACTGTCCTTGTCACAAATGAGGACATCTCATAGTGACTGTCCCTTGTGTAATTGCCACTTGAATGAGGACAGTCACTGTAAAGACAACATGATAATGTACACAAGTACCGTGAAGGTAGTTGCAAGTTAGGGCTGTTTCATTGCATACCCGAAACAATGAAGATGTTACGGTCCACAAAATGTTTGGGCTTGAAAGATGAACAAATAAAATTAAACTTCTAAATAACCAAATCCGCTAACAATAAATTCAACACAGATATGTCCTCATTTCTGGGTATTTTAGCTCTGTAGCAGCTGAATACCAGATTACATAATAATGACAAAAGAAAAATAAACCCAACGTACTCAGAAATTGTAGCTGTGATTTCGCGGAGGGAATCTCTCTCGGCACTGTTGAAAATACAAATGACAACGTTTCTCTACATTATCATGTTGCCTTTACAGTGACTGTCCCTTGTGTAATTGCCACTTGAAGGAGGACAGTCACTGTAAAGAAAACATGATAATGTACACTTACAGCCCGTGTACATTATCATGTTGTCTTTAGATTGACTATCCTCATTTGTTGAAGAAGAAAAGCATTAATGTGGCTGAATAGCAATACATTCAAGTGGCAATTACACAAGGGACAGTCACTGTGAGATGTCCTCATTTGTGACTATCCTTACAGTGAGTGTACATTATCATGTTGTCTTTATAGTGACTGTCCTCATTTGTTGAAGGAAAAAAGCATTAATGTGGTTCATTAGCAATGTATTCAAGCGGAAATTACACAAGGGATAGTCACTCTGAGATTTCCTCATTTGTGACTATCCTTACAGTGAGTGTACATTATCATGTTGTCTTTACAGTGACTGTCCTCATTTGTTGAAGGAAAAAAGAATTAATGTGGTTCAATAGCAATGTATTCAAGCGGCAATTACACAAGGGATAATCACTCTGAGATTTCCTCATTTGTGACTATCCTTACAGTGAGTGTACATTATCATGTTGTCTTTATAGTGACTGTCCTCATTTGTTGAAGGAAAAAAGCATTAATGTGGTTCAATAGCAATGCATTCAAGTGGCAATTACAGAAGGGACAGTACATGCCCATTAAAGTTGGTGTTTTGTTATCCAGCATGACAATGGAGACAGCATACTCTGTGTCAATTTTACTGATCAAATTTCCCTCCGCCAGGCAAAGCAACAATCTGGGTATGATAAGGTAAAGTTTTTGCAACAATTTCTTGCTGCTGCTAAGGTTACCATTGTTTATGGTTTCTATTATATAGTTCTATCTATATTGCTATATGGCCTTTTGTTTAGGATTAAGTAGACGGGGGAAAATATTTCTTTTGTGGATTGTAAAAAAAACATTACATTATTTCAGAGAACAGATCTAAATCTATAAGATGCTACGATGGAGCACATGACCATGTACTTGTGAATATTAGGATCCATGTTAATCAAATGACTGCTTTATGTAAATTACTTTTGAGTAAGTAAAAGGCAATACAATTTTTTGAAGTGTGCAAGGATTTTTATGATATACAAGTGTACGAAGAAATGAATCTGTGTTGTTTTGTATCAATATCAAACATCTCTGATATATTTTCATGTTTTTATAATCTATTTTGTAGATGAAAACTGTCCAACAGATAAAGATTGGGAACTTCTCCCAGCATCTGTACCTGCATCTCTCTTATATACTACAAGTTTCTTGCCATCAGAAATTGCAGTTCCCTCACGTGACATTGATGGTGAAGTGTTCTTTTCAGAACCATCATCTGTGGTTACCAATGCTCCTATTTTAGGCAATAAGTTTGTTTCATTCCATGAGCCATTGGTCAAGTTTCTTCTACGAGCTTCTGATGCCTCAAAATCTAAGCAGTGCCTACGCATGCCTTGTTGTGGTTGATTATCATTCTGTACATGAATTATAATGAGTAATCAGTTTTGGGCCTTGGAATCTTGTATGTAACATGCACAGACATTTCATGGCTAAATGAATCTATTTTAAAAGCATCAACTTTTCTTACATGATGCTGGATACATAAGTAGAACAAGCGTATATCAAATTGGAAGCAATCAGAACTCCACAATGACATATTATTTAGAGTACTCTTTAGTTTAAGTAATAATGCATATATTGACACTGTAAAGACAACATGATAATGTACACTCACTGTAAAGACAACATGATAATGTACACTCACTGTAAGGACAGTCACAAATGAGGACATCTCACAGTGACTGTCCCTAGTGTAATTGCCACTTGAATGTATTGCTATTCAGCCACATTAATGCTTTTCTTCTTCAACAAA
The DNA here is from genome assembly GCA_027943335.1 of Chamaecyparis obtusa. NCBI lineage: Eukaryota > Viridiplantae > Streptophyta > Pinopsida > Cupressales > Cupressaceae > Chamaecyparis > Chamaecyparis obtusa. The sequence goes on along the minus strand of BSBK01010217.1, from coordinate 379,690 downwards.
TGAGGATAGTCACTGTAAAGACAACATGATAATGTACACTCACTGTGAGTGTACATTATCATGTTGTCTTTAGAGTGACTATCCTCATTTGTTGAAGAATAAAAGCATTAATGTGGCTGAATAGCAATACATTCAAGTGGCAATTATACAAGGGACAGTCACTGTGAGATGTCCTCATTTGTGACTATCCTTACAGTGAGTGTACATTATCATGTTGTCTTTACAGTGGCTGTCCTCATTTGTTGAAAGAAAAAAGCATTAATGTGGTTCATTAGCAATGTATTAAATAATTTTATTTTTTTTATCCACCCACGGGCATCGCAATTGCAATGGGAGCCCGTCGTAATGCGATGCAGGCGCCCGTTGCAATTTCTTGGGAGGCCCGTCGCAATTGCGACGGCCCTCCAAAGCCATGAGATGGGGGGGCGACGCCCATGCCGCTAACAAATCTTAGCGACATTTCGACAGGAGGGCGTCACAATGGCGATGACTACCCATAGACGTCACAATTTGCAACTAAAAAATAGCAACGTTTATGGGTGTTGCTATTGTGACACATAGCCGTCACAATTGCGACACATAGCCATCGCAAAATGCCCCCAAATGTATTAGTGAGCGCTTGCTGGTCAATCAGAAAGGGACACGTCGGCAAGACCCGACAGATGAACGCACCTTTAATTCCACAATAGTGTCTTTCAACAGTTGTCGCATGATCACATAGCTAGGAAAAGGGCTATACGAACATGCGACACCCGTAGCCCTTTACCACCATTAACCGCCGCCGCATAAAGTTACCACAAAGGGCTTGTCACATGATCACATAACACTAAACTGGCTCATGCGAACATGTGACAAGCCTCCAGCACTCACCACAAACCTTAGGGCCCACTTTATCCATGAACTGGTGAGAACTTTGACTGGGCCTACATCAGGAAGATAGACGGTCATCGCATCTTCACATAGACCTCCAAGACTCTACCAGAACATGCACCCACCGTCAGATCATCCACGCTGTGACCCAATTGAAAAGTCTGGGCCCACCGATGTGTCAACATTCCCTTTCCAGCTCAGCCAATCACAACCTAACACCTCGGTGATGAATCATCACGCGATCGCACTGTAGACAAACCATCGGCATCTAATCAAATAGTGGGCGCATGATCACATGGGGTGAGAATATTCCATGCGATCACACGCCGACCATCAATCAAAATCTCTAACACAAGCCCTACTACAACACTCCACCTCATATTTTCCTTATCGGACGATGGGTGCATGATCGCAAGGGTTGAGAATATTCCATGCAATCAAACGCTAGCCATCGATCAAAATCTCTAACATAAGCCCTGCTGACAACACTCCACCTCTTTATTTCCTTCGGCCAATAGGGGAGCGCCATTTGTGCATACGTGTCACCTTGGACCCACAGTTTGAAACCTTACATTATAAAGAAGAATCAACGACCAGCATGATTTTGCATAGCTTTGACAAATCCCTTGCGGTTTAGCGACCACCGTTGATGCTCTGACATGTTAGGACCCTTTGACTCATCCGAAAACTAGGTTCCACCATTGAGATTTAGCAAGAAAGGCAAACTCACAATCACTGGATAGACTTTCTTCATTCCCCGACCTAGCGACGACTAACATGATAAGGAGTTGGGCCCCACACAATTGCAACAGTGCACATAGGAAATGCTGGTGTCAAAGATTTAACTGCGCAGAGGTGAACGACCGAAAACAACCAAGGTTTTCGATGCCAGAAGATAACTCATGTCCGGATGCCAACACTCTTCTATGGACAATAGATATCTGCTCCTCTTGTCCTAATCCTACTCCTCATTTAATGTTCTAAACTCCTACATGCACTATGCGCTATGAGAGAAGACGCCGGTCTTATCACCACAAGGAGCCGTTCTGTCAACTTCTGAGACAAAAATATATCAGGACCTGATTTGACCATTTTGATTTTGTCAAATTTGTTCCTCTAGCTGCCAGGTCAGCCAGGTCAGCTAGCTCATCCGCTTCAGTTTTTCCTTCTCTGAAAGTATGGTTAATGGTTTTTGATTCAAAATTATCCATTAACTGTAAGATTACCTCTAAAACTACCATAAGATCCCAATTTGGGGTTGATCTAACTTTGATTGCATTGATGGTAATCAGCAAGTCTCCCTCAATTTCAAGCTTTGAGATCCCTGCTTCCTGAGCTAGTATCAGTCCAGACAATAGTGCTTTAAATTCTGCCATATTGTTGGTATCTTTGGGTAATTTAGCTTGTTAATTGATACGGTTTAATAAAATTTTAGGCTGTCATATACGGTCAAAAGTAGAAAAATGGCCATTATAGCCATCAAATTCCAAACTTGATCCCACCCAAAAACCCACCCCAAATATTAGGAACAATATCAAATCAAAACCCACCCAAACTAGACCATATATATCATATATATCAGAAAAACCCAGGGGAGAAAAGGGATGAAGAAGAAGGGACAGATGAAGAAGGAGATATCCTGGATGTTGAGGGCATATCCAAGCACCATGCAACCCGCAATGTCCACTAGCAATCATAACAGGTTGACAAGTGCAGGAATTGCAATGTGTAAAATAGGCATTGGGAGAATGGGCAATGAGAGGATGTCAACTCTGATACTTCCATCTTGAAGCACAATAATGGAAAATTAAAAATATCTTAATATTATGTTGATTCTTTATTTATTAAACAAAAAGGAATGATTTCACTGAGAAAAATAACTATCTTGAGAAAGAACTACATAGAAAAGGAAATAATACTCTACTGTTTAGTCATCTTTACATTTTGATAATCAAATCACATTCCATGATTAATTTTTCCAACATAAATAACAACTATTTATGTGCATTGAAAGCCCGAAACTCAAATATTTTTTGATGGCTTCAAATATTTTCTAATGGCTGGATAGACACTAGTAGCAAAGCGTTGATGTCACGCTTAGAGAAAATTTTTCTTTCAAAAAGAAACATAGTTTATTTTGGTGATATTTTATAATGTCAAAGTCTTTGGACTCCGATAAAATCTGATGCGAATTTAATATTTGAGAAGATTGTTATACATTTAAGTTTCAAACAGGATTTGGTGACTGCTCAAATCTGATTGTGGGGATGGGAAAACTAATAAATTATTGAATTGTATTGTTGAAAGGGAGAACTAAAGCTTTGCACTAAACTATGCCCATTTTTTTGACCATATTTATAAATCTAAATATTAACTAGGAGTTGCATGCTCTTTTGCATGCAACGGGTAGCTGATAGGAGCTTTCCATGGCATTTCTGCAATTTATTTTGAGCAATGATCATGTCTGCAATTTTTTTTTAGCAATGAACACTGTGTGATTGCCTTTGTTGTGCAAATGTATAAACATATGTTTTTGAAAATACCAGCAGCAAAAAAGGGCGCTGACCCATATGACAAATAGGCTGACTATGAAATTAACAGAAAGTTAATCACCATAGAAAGCAGCATAAGCAGTATAGTATAGTCTACCACAATTAAAAATAAAAAAGAAGCAAAGAACAAACCACCACATACGTAGAGTATTACGCTTCTATGGAAAAGTATTGAAATTGTTCAACTTAAACCCAACCAGGTGCCATGCAGGGCTATAAACTAAAAGTAAAGTTTTGAGCATACTTAAATAACTAGAATCTAACCAAAAAGGAGACAAGGAAACAACAATGGTCTCCATCCTCCCAATCACGTGCAGCCATAGAATTATTTTCCTTTCCATAGGTGCTTTGATAGCAGAAGGTCAGTCCACTCTTCGTTGACGAAGTTGAAGAGCTCTCTGTTGCTTTTAATAGCTTCCTTGTCCTCCATAACCTTCTCATTGAGGAGGCAGAGGGTAGTGGCAGATGCATGCATTACCTCGAGGTGCTTGTTGGTCGCTTCCAAGTCCCTGGTGAGTTTAGCCACTGTATTCTCCATGGAGGTGAGCTGGAACTTAATTTTCCCTATCAGTCCACTACCAGTGTGCCCTTTGTCCTCGTTGGGGTTATCCTTCATCTCCTCCTCACCCACATTGGTTTGGGTGTCCTCATCAAGCTTTATTTCAACCTGTTCAGTATCATTGCTAGGCTCATCTTTGTTAGGTGAGCCCATGGAAGCATTCTCCTAGGTAGAAGCATCCTCCCGACTCATGAGCTCTCTGATAGCTCTTTTCCCTTTCTCTTTAGGATGGTGCATGGAGCGGCAGGTAGAAGTGAGATGGGGCTCAGATGTCTAGGGGCAGTCCAGGTTTATGGCTATCTTTTTATGTTTCTTGGGGGAGGGTTGAGAGCTATCCTCTGGGTTCAGGGAATGCTTCTGAGAGTTGGGGGTGGGTTAGGTTCTAGAAGACTTGGGGCTAGAAGTAGGGGTCACACCATCTTTAGACCTAGTAGGAGTGGGGAAGCCCTAGTTAAGGGAAACAGACGGTGACAAGGGTTGAGAAACATGCGGAGGTGGGCAAAGGGCATGGTGGAAGTTGTATAAGAGGAGGATAAGGCCATGGTTTGAGAAAGATGAGGTTTTTACCTAGGGATATGGCTTTATTCATAGCCTTCACATTAGCTTCCAATGAATAAAGAAGGTAAAAAGGAAAGGAAATTAACATCTTGTGATGAAAATGGTTTAGAAAAGTGAGATGATAGTTATAAAAAGTACCAAACCTACCATCCAGTGTGAAATATTTCATCACAAGCTTGCACATCTTTGGCCAAAACTTTGGGAGCTCAGCGACTGCATAGCCACCATTTAGCAGAGAAGGGGTGGCATCATCCTTGAAGAATTGCACAAATTCTATCTTCACTTGGGTCTTAGCAGAATTTTTTCACTTCCTACCAGTGGTCAGCATACCAGTCACCTGGCCAATAACCTCTTCATTGACCTGGAAAGTGATGTCGTTTATGGTGATTTGCTTGTCGTTCCAGGTTTTGGTGACCTGTTTGGAAATCATTTCATCATGGCCTTCAATGCATTCCATGAAAGGCAAGATACTTCCCTCCTTGCAAAAGTACATAACCATATGATCCAAGGATAATTCCTCCTCAATCATGTCAGGCTCGATTCTTTTCCTATCACCAGCCATTTTCCTTCCCCCCAGCTACCAACTGAAAAAACCAGAAACCAGAGGAAGACAAGAGGAGAGATCACGTGAACCAATCTCAGCTCTTTGCAAAAACACACAGTGAGGAATGCCAAAAAAGGAGTCAAGAAAGGGATTTGGAGTCTTGTCAAGTTTCAGAGAGTGATTAAGGCTTTGATTTTCTTGGGGTTTGTAAAGCCTCGCCGTGAATGCCACCGAGGTTAAAATGTGAGAAGTACACATTAACCCATAATTATCATAATAATTATCCTCCAAAAAATTTTCTTCGTATCTCTTGCCAGCCTCTGAAGATTTATTGCCCAGAGCCCATTCAAAATAATGATGGGCATTTAAAGGAAGGCCCATACCCATATGCCACATCAGTCTTCTTTCATAAATTAAGTTACACCCATAGTGAGCCATGTGGCAATTGACAAAGGTAGTGATAGGGCTCACAGAGATGTGCTGGCACCCAGTCCCACCATACAGCATCCCACTCAAGCTTCCTTTTTTAAACATCATGAAATTCAAATTCAGTTTCTCTCATTTCCTACCTAAGCAGGTATTGAGTATTTTGAGGTAGCTGATTAACAGCTCTCCAATAGCGAAGCCCATCCAGATGTAGTCTGATAGCAGTCATGGCGTCAACAACCACATTGCCTTCTCTGTAGATTTGCATTATAGTAATCATATCCATGAGACCCATAATGTCACAGATATCACTCAAAAAGCTATCCACTTTCTAGCCAGCACTACTGATGCCCCTAGAAGCATCAATAATGATTTTGGAGTCTCCTTCGATAGCAATGTTGGTGTAGCCAATGGACATAGAAAATCTCAATCCCCAAAGGAAAGAAATGCCCTCAGCCTGGTTGACAGTATGGTTATGAAGGGGTCCAGCATAGGTCTCCATTAAGTAGCCATTATGATCACGGATGACACCCCCGCCAGCCTGGAGTTGGTTACGGACCAAGCCATCAAAATTCAATTTGTGCCAAGTAGCATGGGGAGGAGTCCTGATAGTGGCATTTCTAACCGCAATCCTGGTGTTGTCAAATTTGGAAAATCCCTTATCCATGCCCCAGTTCCTAGCAATTTTGTGATCCTAGGTAGAGGGTGGGAGACTAGGAGTCTTTCAGTGGGTGACAAGTAAGCTTTCTTGGAGTAATTTGAGCCCAAGTTGGAACACCACCATGCTATTCAATTCAACATCTCTAAATATCTTGTTATTGCGTTCCTTCCATAGGGACCAGCAGAAAATTGGCAAAGCTTGATTCCACATGAGCTTTATCAAAGGGTTGTGGGAAGGAGAGAGCCAGTTATCGAAACAATCATGGATATCCTTATTAGGTACCCACTGGATGCAAAGATGAGATAAGATCTACTGCCACACCTTAGTCACAAAATCACAGTGAATAAATAAGTGATTTATGGTGTCTTCCTCTTTCTTACATAAGAAGCTCTATTGGAAATACCAAACCCCCTCTTGGTGAGGTTGTCCAAAGTGAGAATTTTACCATGTAGCACCATCCACCAGAAAAAAATTGACCTTAGGGATGAGTTGTGGTTGCCACACTTTTTTCTAGCAAGTAGTGTCAACAATTTTTGTGATAAGCTGATTATAAGCAGATTTGACCACGAAGCCACCATGTTGGGTGTGACATCATAGGAGTCTATCAGGATTGTCAAACAGGGGAATATAGACATAGTGGATTAAGATGTTAAGGTTTGTAGCCATATTAAGGAGATCTGGTATGTCCCTCATAAAAGAGGTAATGTCGATCCATCTGCCATTTGTTATAAAGTTGGAGAACAAGCTCCCAACCCATGGGTAAGAATGTTTCTTAATTGGGAGAAATGAGTGGAGGCAAGAATACCATCCGATAACCATGGGTCCTCCCAAAACCTGATGTCCTTGCCATTGCCCAATTGCCATAGGGTCCCTTTCTCCAAAATACATTTATTCTTAAGAATATTGTTCCATATTTTGAAACCTCTCAGGCGTCCCTATTCCATAAAGAGCTTATAGAAGCGACCCCCATCAAGGAATTTAGCCTCCATAATTTTGCACTAATCAGTAGAACCTAAGACCAAGGTCCAAGATAACTTTGATAGTAGGGCCCTATTGAGATTGTTAATTCTTCTCAGCCCTAGTCCCCCCAAGTGTTTAGGGAGGCAGACTTTTTCCCAGCTGACCAAAGGGAGTCTCCTCTTTTCCTCAGACCCCTACTAGAGGAAGGTTCACTGAATCCTTTCCAACTTGTCAGCCATGACACCAAAAATTTTGAAAATAGAAAGGAAATAGACAGGAATACCTTGAAGAGAAGTAGCAAGGAGTTGGAGCTTACGAGCACTGCTAAGTAATTTACCTTTCCATCTAGCCAGCTTCTTTTGGGTTCGCTCAAGAATAGAGTTCCAAAACTCATTCTTCACATCTTTGACCGTAAGAGGGAGACCCAGGTAAGTCACAGGGAGTGAATGAGCTTGACAACCAATAATTCTTAAAATCTTAGTTTGAACTGTCGGTTTAGTGTTGAAGAAGAATATTCGGCTTTTATGATATTTAATGTGTTGATCCGATGCTATAGCATATTTGTCTAGCATAAGTTTCCACACCCTAGCTTCCAAAATAGAGGAGGTGCTGAAGAAGAACGTGTCATCTACAAACTGCTAGAGAGCTTCAGGAGGAAGGCTGGAAGCAAGTTTGATACCCTCAATTTCTCTAGAATGTGCCAGGTGCATCATGTTATGATCCAGGACCTCAAACAAAATGATAAAGAGATAGGGTGATAGAGGGTCCCCTTGGCGAAGACCCTTGGCAGGAGAAAATTTAGTACCCAGTTTTCCGTTTAGCATCACGGAGAATCTAACAGTTTCGGTACAGGCTTTGATCAAGGTAATGAAGTCTTGAGAAAAACCAAAGGAGGCAAAGACCTTATAGAGGAAGGTCCAATTAACTTTATCATAGGCTTTGGAAATCTCAAGCTTGAGAGCCATACTGGCAGCCTTGTTGTGATGTATAGAGTGTAGGATTTCATGAGTTGTGATGGCTGGATCCAAGATTTGTCCACAAGGAACAAAACCTTTCTGATTAGCATTAATGACTTTACTAAGAAGAGGTTTGATTCTGTTGACCATAATCTTAGCGAATACCTTGTACAAGGTATTACAAAGATTGATGGGTTTGAAATCCTCTATAGTTCTGGGGTTAGTACACTTAGGCACAAGGACAATGAAGGTGTCATTGAGCTGTTTGAGAATTTTCTTACTTCTAAAGAAGTCCCTAGACACATGAGTCACATCATATCCTATAATATCCAAGAATTCTTGAAAAAAGGCTAGGGGAAAGCCATTAGGGCTAGGGGCTTTGAAGGGTCCCATGGAGAACACTGTCTTATGGACCTCGTCATCAGTAACTTTGGAAAGAAGGGAGTTATTGTTAGTGTTAGTGATCACCTTTGGCAAAATAGAGATAAGATGATTTTGGAGGATTTCAACATTCCTAGTATTCACGTCAGCAAAGGAGTTAACAAAGTGGTCTGTAGATAAATTCCCTAGTAGAGTGGGGTCAGAGATCTCATTACCCCTATTGTCAATAAGAGTGCTGATAGAGTTGCATCTCTTATGCTTATAGGTAGATTGGTGGAAGAAAGTAGTGTTCATGTCTTCCTCTTTAAGCCACAACACTCTGGACCTCTACTTCCAAAAAACTTCCTTGTTAGCAAGAGTAGTCTTCCAATTTTTTCAAGTGTCTTCCTCCTCATTGAGTAAGTCAGTTGATAAGTTCCCAGTAGCCATAAGCCCTTGGAGGGTATCTAGTTTCTCGGCCATAGCTTTCTTTGTGTGAAAGATGTCTCCAAATGTGGTTTTTCTCCATCCGTTAATAGCTCCCCTGATAATTTCTAGTTTAGAGGCCACTCTAAACATGGTCATTCCCTTGATCAGTGTAGACCACCATTGTTGGATTCTATCTTAGAAGTTGGGGTGTGAAGTCCACATGATTTCATATTTGAAGGGGGCAGGGTTGGGATGTTTCATGTGTATCCACTTGAGTAGAAGGGGGTTGTGATTAGAGGTGGTTCTAGGGAGGCCATTGAGAGAGCTGGAAGGACCCAAATCCCAAGAAAAAGATATTAGGACCCTATCCAGCCACACCTGAATGAGGTGGCTGCCCTTCCTATTATTAGTCTAGATGAAGGGGTTTCCTTTAACATCCACATCTTGGAGACCATTGAGGCTGACAAAGTGAGCTAGGTCCCCCATGCTTTCCGCGAAGTCCATAATACCCCCACACTTTTCACAAGGGTATAGAGGGGAATTGAAGTCCCCTACCACCAAAAAGTTAGAATCCTGTAGAGGGAGAAAAGAGGACGAAAGCTTCTCCCAAACATCCTTTCTACCCTGTCGGGAATTTGGAGCATAAATATTAAACCAATACCAAGTAGTCACCTAGGAAGTGAACGAAACAACCAGATGATGTTGGGAGAAGCTGAGGGCATTCTCGTTAACTTTAGAATGGTTCCAGAGAGTAGCAATCCCTCTAGAAGCTCCAATAGCCTCATAATAAAAGAACATGGCCCCAGGCCATAGCCATCCCAGAAGAGAATCAAAATTACTATAGGTCATTTTAACTTTTTGTAAAAGGAGAATATCAACTCTATAATCCATAATGTACAACTTAACAACAAATTTTTTCTGGGGATTTTTTAAGCCCCGAATGTTCTAGGAGAAAACAATCATTTCTTACCTTTCTTTGTGAGGTTGAGGGTTTGCTGCCTACTAGTAGAAATCTCCTTTGTTGTGCTCCTCTATCATCTTATCCTATCAGATGGATGTCCTAGTTTTGTGTCCACTCCAACATCAACTTTTTTATTCCTTGTTTTCTTGTGTTGGGTTTTCCATTCTCCATCTTCGCTCTTCAAAGCCTCAACTGACTTCACCGAGGTACTACAGGTAGCCTATTGAGGGCTAGTATCATAGCTATTAAGGACCACTTCCATTGTAGGGTCACCTACCTATTCCATGACTGGTGTTTCAAGCATCAAACTTGTGCTACTCATGATCTTCAAATCATCTTGGCCATGTTTAGTAACTAAGTCACTTTGGGGGGAGAAGTTTCCTTCCTTAATGGGGACCCCACCCACTAGTATTTCACCATCTTCCAACTGACTATTGAAGGAGACATCCTTTAGCAAGGGGGGATTGTCCACTGTTCCATGGGTTGCCAGAGAAGGAGCATGTGTCACTAGAGAAACAACATCTATGGGCTTTACTAGGGGAGGGGCAACGACGCCGTTAAGTTTTGGCTCTAGTAGCTTAGGTGCCTTGCAGTATTTCCTTCTCTGCCCTTTAGTATTGCAATCTTTACAAAAGAGGGTAGCATTCTCATAAACGATGGCCTGAGACCATTTCCCTAGTTTGGACTTGAGGACAAAAAAAATTGGGAGTGTCTTGTTAATGGGCACATTAAAACAAAAATGGGCAAATACTAGATGATATTTTTAAAGGGTGATCAGGTCAATAGAGATATAATGACCAAAGGAGTTCCCTATCAATTTGAAGACCTAATCATCCCAAAACTCAAGTGGGAGACTCGGGAGATGGATCCAGATAGGGGCCATCTTATTAAGGTCTGCAGAAGGGTCAAAACTAGGCTTCCACTTAGCCATAGTGAGGAGGTGCTTACCATACAACCAAGAACCTACGAGGATGAGGGATAGGTCCTCCACCACCATGAATCTGAAAAAGAAAAAGACCACCCGGCATCGCTAAAGTTGCCACACTACCTTTCAACTTCTAGTTGAGTCCTACCTAATTCCTCACCATATCGATGGTGGGTCTCAAGTTGAAAAGGCATCCAACTAGGGCAAGTTGGAACTCCACCATAGTTCTGTCAAAAATGGAATTAGGGAGAAGGATTTTCATGCCTTCATTAGTAATATTAGTCACACAAAAAGGGGATTCCACCTCAGCAATTTGTGTCCCCACAAGCGCACCTTTCCAGTCTGGGTTGGGCCTAGGAGGAAGCAGTGAATCCAAGGATTCTCGCTGATAAACAGTGGTAGAGTTAGATAGGATTTGAAAGGGCTATGTCAAAGGAGGGTTGCCAAGGGGAGGAGTAGGGGGTTCCTCCCCAGGGGCATCCACCATGCAAGGGAATATTTTGAAATTCAAAAGTGCACCCAAGTTATAGAGCGGATGCGAGTAAACATTAATTATTTTGATAAATATATGTTCAAATAAAAATATCTAACTCATTAAATTTGATGGAATGATTTATAGAAATAAATGATACATTAGTGTAGTGGATGTACTCGATTGATACCAGGTTACAAATTTTTGTTTAATGTTATTGTCTATTATGATTTGGCTGAGACAATGGATGACTCAAATGTGTATTTCTTAGTACCTTCAAGAATTGTACATTTGAGAATCTCAATTAACATCAAAAAAATTTTTTGTCACCCTCTATGACTCACTGTAAATAGTTCTTGGAAAAATATAGTTGTAAGGGCCCTACTATTATAAGGGGCCTTGTAGGGGTATTGGTGATGTCTAATCGTGATTGCTACATAAGTCCTTAACAGATGGATATGCAGACTCTCTTTCTCACCATGCTATGCGTGCATAACAACATAGGCCCCTCATTCTGCCAATGATTCCATGCTAGCAAAAACATAATACAAGGTTGCCAATCAATAGGGCTTAGAAATAAAATCCTCATGTAATCACAACATACTGTTATGTGATCACTGTAATCTCACCCTAATCTAAAATCAAAACTATTTGCAACAATTTAAATGTTGATGAAATCATCTGCATAAAATCATTATGCATAAGATCTTTTACGAATCAAAAGCTGCAGAGGCCATTGTGTTTGAGGCAATGCCCTGTATATTGGAAAATTGAAACTGACACTATGTCCCGCAAATGGAAAAGTTGAAAGTGAAACCCTAACTAGCTAATATAGAATCTATATTTAAAATACATCGAGATGCATCGAGGCATTCAATTTTTTCAACTTTAATTTGTTCTCTATATTAAAGGTGAATGATGAAAAAATTAAACGCCTCGATGCATCTTGGTGTATTTTAAATATAGAGTCTATATTAGCTAGTAGTAGTCGTAGTGCACATAAAAATTGAATAAATTAATCTTATTAGGGTTGTAATTAGGGTTCATATTGAAGGTTAAGGTTTATATCACGGTTAGGGTTAGCATTAGGGTTAGGTTTTTTTTAGATTCTTTATTATGATTAGGGTTAGGGTTTAGTGTTAAGGTTGGGTTTATAATCAGGGTTAGGGTTTAATATCAATGTGAGAATTATGTTAGGGTCACAATTAGAATTAGGGTTAGGGTTAGGATTTAGTGTTATATTTTGAGTAAGTTAATACAATGAGATTATATAGAGTATATGTTGAGTATGTTAATAACACTAATACATACTCTATGGTAAGGGTTTTAGAGTTGAGGTGATGGTTTACATCATGGTTAGGGTTTGGATTAGTGATAAAGTTGGGTTTAGCGTCATTCTTAGGTTAGATAAATAATTAGGGTTATGGTTTAGTATTAGGGTCAGGGTTAAGATTTAGGTTATGAATATAGTGGGGATTAGGGTTAGGGTTTAGGGTTGAGGTTATGGTTTACATCATGGTTAAGGTTTAGGTTAGTGGTATAGTTAGGTTTCACATCATTCTTAGGTTAAAAAAATAGTTAAAATTATGATTACGCTTAGTTTTAGGGTAAGGGTTAGCATTAAAAATAGTATAATGATATAGGTTAGGGTTTAGTATTTTAATTAGAATTATGGTCATTGCTAATGTTTACATAATGTTTAGTGTTAGGGATTCAATTTTGGGTTAAGTTAGGGCTAGGGTTATAATTAGGATTATGGTTACAGTTTATAGTTTAAATATAGATTTATGGAAGTCTGTTGCTACACATCAGTCCAATATTTAAAACAAATTAATTTATCTTGTATTAAAATATAAATTAAAGAAAAATGGAAAAGTTTGATAAAATGAGTAAAAGGGTTGTAAAAAATTATCAAAATTTATATCATATGAATTTTCAACATATTTAATATTATATACATTTGTCGCACCTCCATTTCAAAATTTCTTTAACAAAACTCATACATACCACACATATATATTATTGTTTGTCAAAATTACATAAATGAAAGAGAAAATATTTGTTCCACTACAAACATTTTGAATAGCTAAGAAGTATCAGCAGTCAAAAAAGAATTAACTATATGTAAAATACTTCGGCGTAATGATGTAAGTTCATGAGATATTCTTCAACGATGAGTTTGGTGTTGCACCCTTTATTTGCAAAATGATTGTGATACATGTATTTCATCATAGATGGAAATGCATTTACTTTTAGAGATGTCTCATGAACTACTTTTGCAACATCTTCTATTTTCAATATTTCTAGTTCTTCAACATTGTCAATCATTAAGGTTGTGTGCTAAATAGTTTTGACAATTTTTCTACAACACTCTAAAACTAATCTTGCACATTTGTCCATGCCAGTTTCAAAAAAATCATTCAAGTTTACAGAGGCATTTGGGCTTACAACAATGATTTTTGATTCATTTTTTGAAACATCCATAGTTTGAATTGTTTGCTGCAAATTGAAAATAAAAAGATTAGTATTTAGAAATTACATGAGAATAAAACTATCCATAATTTATGATAAAAAATTGAAATGAATAATGTTTAGCAATACCATACTATGCAAGAAAAAGTGAAAATACTTAGTTTAAGATATTACTTGACTTACTATGGTAAAATCTCACCAAAATCATTTGAAATGGGAAAAAACAAAAAATATTATAAGGAAATAATGTTACATATATAAATTTGAAGTCTTCATTTTATTAGATTGGAATAATCATTCATGAATCTATCCATTTTATTTTTTAATGAAAAAATATATATACAATATCATGTATTTAAATTATAAAATTATGTTCAACTAATCAACATACTATCATATGAAATGTATATTAATCTAAATACACCTAAAATATATGATCAAATAAAATATGAATGTACAATTTTTTACCCTTCAAATAAGTAACTTGCATCAAATAATGTGTTCAAATTACCAACCTCATTGAATATAAATAAATGAACATGTAAATTTTTTCTACCAAGCATTTAGATTAAGAGAGAAAATATCAAGATATTGTTAATTATTTAGAGAAGTACAAACAAAAAAAGTGTGTTCACAATATTTTTACATCAAATAATTTCTAAGGATTTCAAACTGTTCTCTTGTTCTTTTCTTCTAGCAACTTTTTTTCCTCCATTTTTTCATATCTGTCATATCTGAAGGGTGGCATAATTCTTAGTCCTTGCAAAGATTTGACACGTGATATTGGTATGTGAATGTGAGACCACTTCTTTCAGTCAAACCTATATCAATAGTAGCTTTTTGTAGTGTCAGCCCTTGTGACTTGTGTATGTTTAAAGCATAAGAGAATCTCAATGGAATTTGTTTTGTGCTACCCCTATTAATTTTAGGAATTGGAACTCTCTGGGGATGATGTTCATCAAAAGGAATTCCAGAGTAACTATCAAAATTGACAAGTACATATGATGCTAGTAGAGGTGGGGCACTTCCAAGTCTATATACAATACTTTGAATATATCCTAGTGCTCCATTGACAAGACCTACTTTAATCCATAAGTTTGAAGTTAGTAGTACCCTTGCAACTTTGCTAAGAAATAGTGTTAGGCCATTTTTCTATCATAGCAAAAATCCTTTAAAATGGCCTATCCTCCTTGCATTTTTTGTTAAGTTATCCCACCCTGCTACACAGTTTTGATTTGCAAAGAAAATCCATGAGGTTTTATGTTGTGTGCTCTTAGCCCATGCTCTTCAATGTGTCACCTTGCTCCAGTCCAATTTACACGTGCTAAATTGAAAAACCCAGGGAGATATCCAAGTTTTAAGGTTTGTAGGAAAACATTTTTTAAAAATCTGCCACAGTGTCGAAAACCCACAGTGTTTTTGAAAATCCATGATGTTTTCAACTTCCCTGCTATCTTTCAGTCTGTCAATAATCCTGTGTGTTTTCAATCAGTCACCATTGTGAAAACCTTTTGTGTTTTCGATCTTTCACCAAAAGCCCTGTGTGTTTTTGACCCCACACTTTAGCGCTGTTTGTTGGCTTTCTCTAACTGTGCAAGTCTGACTGGATGGTGGGCCTGGGTCTTCAAAGGGCTCTTCTTGATTGGTTGTCACATGGCCGCATGTTAGACTTTTCTGACATGCGATCATGCGACCGCTTGCCACCTCTTTGCGTGGGTCCCGGTTCTTCACAGTTGCCCGGTGTGGTTAGAGTTCGGACAAAATCTGTGGCTGTCCCTTGTTCGCATGGAAAAGTTGCATGAGGTTTATCCCTTACGCTTTTACGACAGCCGTTGGATTTTCCTGTGTGGGCGTGCCGTGGGTCCACGTGGGTTTGCATGTGAGATAGTGTTGATGTGGCATCTTCCGGTTGGTCCATGTGGTGATGAGTTGGAGTTCATGTCAGCGGGGCCCAGTGTCAGAGGGGAGGCAAAGGTGTGTGTTATGATTGGTTGTCGCATGATTACATGTCAGAGTTTTCTGACATGCGACCATGCGACCGGTTACCTTTTTATGCAATGGCCCGTCGGTGATGCAGTTTGGTGGTCCCAGAGGTGGTGATGTGGCGGCTTATAATTGGTTGTCGCATGATCGCATGTCAAGAATTTTTGACATGCGATCATGTGACCAGTTGACATGTGTCTGCGGGGGCCCGGTGGTAGGTGGTGATGGGGCGTCTCTCGGATGCTAAGGTGGCAGTGTTCTATTGGCCGGCGGGTGACAGTGTGGCGGTCTTATGGTCTTGTCACATGATCGCAAGGGCCATTTCCATAGCTTGCGATCATGTGACAAACCCCTTGGTGTTATCTTTATGTAGCGTGGTGGTTCCTAATTGGTCGGTGGGCAGGCAGCAGTGGCGGTTGCGGCAAGATAAAGGGGTACGGCTTGTCGCATGTTTGCATAGCCCGTTTCCTGGCTATGCGATCATGCGACAACTGTTATGATGGCATCGTGGTTGTGGAGTTGGGCGGGTCCACGATGCGGGTCTTGTCAGTGTGTCCGATTTTGATTGGCCATTGACTGGTGGTGGGATCGAGGATTTCTCAAGAGGGTTTGTGGTCAGCATTGGGCTATTAAGAAGCCACGGTCGCATGATCGCAAGGGTTAATTTGATACCTTGTGATCATGTGACCAAGCATATGATGAGACCCATTTTCCTATGGTGGTGAAATTCATGACCGCGTGACTGCGCAACTAAGGGCAAACCGTTAAGGGACATAAAGCTCGTGAAGTGCAAAGCAACCATTGCAGTTCAAAATTCAAATCTCTGATGATAGAAAAGGCTAGAGTTGGTAAAACTAATTTTCACCATCGCTCCAGTGTGATCCAGGGTTCCTGTGGTCAACTATATGATGGTTTTGTGCTTGGTGAAGGACTTTCTTGGCTCGAGGTGTATTTGCAGGTGGGTGAAATCCTAACCCTGGTTACCCGTAGCTTGTTGCATCCTACTGGTTTAGGATTCCAAGGTAACCAGTGGTATAAGTGGTCAAATTTTTGACTTTGTAAGGGTTCCAACTTTGAAGTTTTGAAGTGTTCCTAGTCCTGGATCTGAGATTGTAACACTTTTGCATTCGGTATTCTATTGATGATAGAGAAAAAGTTGCAGGTCTAAGCTGTAATTTGCAAGCTTGACTCCTCTGGTTTGATTGTTTACACTTAAGGATTCTTCATACTTAATACAAGTACAAGACTCTTATCTCTCCTTTGTGTCAACTTAGATAGATTCTCAACTTTCTAGTTCTTTGCATATTGTTTTATGTATATGTATCCATTCTTGAGTTCTAATCCAAGATTAGATGAAATGATGGTTTAGATGGGACATAGATCTATCTTATTGTTTATGTAAGGATATCTCATAAGTAGTAAAGGGGATTGTAGGTGTGTTTATGGCTTTGAATCTCAGCTATTGTCTGGTGTGTGTAGCATTCATGTTTTAGGAGATCTTGCCCAATGGATGAGGCACTGGCCTAAATGATTATCTCTTTATCAACAAATACTAATTGTTGTTGTTATGATCCCAAAAGCATAAGTCAAGAACCATCCTTTTAAGTTTTGGGTATTTGGTTGTATGTGGTTCTACCCATAGCAATGGAGAGTCAATGAGTGTATGGTTAACACTTAGTACTTTCTTGCTATTCTATTATCTGTTATTCAAACCTAGTTCTTGGTGTATGAAGTATATTTTATACTAGGTTAGGTGCACCCACCTTGGTTTTGCAGAGCCAGAAGCAGAAGAGGGCATATTAAGTCCCTATAGTTGGTCCAGTTACCCTAAGACCTCATTACATTTTGGAGTTAACCATTCCTAAAACCCACTTGAGGGTATATTGGCTGCCTAAAGAGCATAAGAGTTTTTGAACACCAACAAATAGTTCCATGTCAAGCTCATCACTTCCATCTCCATCTGTATAAGTATGCATTGTTGTTTTAACAGTAATGCTTCGTGCAATAGGGTTTGATAATGATAATAACTTTTTCTTATCATGATTGTGCACATTATTATTTGTTGAAAATAAATGAACACTATTTTCAAACTCACCATTTTATGTAGTACTCATGTTCGCATTGCATCTTGACATAAGTAACATCCAATCCTCTATTGTAGGTTTTGCATCTCTTATGTTTGATAAAAGAAAATGAAATCTTTCTTGCTCAATGCTTTGTCCATCATGTCTAAAAATATGACTTGAAGTAACTACAATTTTGAATTCTTCCCATAGAAACTTTGCATGCCTTCTACTTTCGTAAGTTGGTCTATCATTGATAGGAGGCAATTGTGCCAAATCTCCAACCAATATCATAGATATCCTTGGAAAAAAATTATAATATATGTGTTAAACAAAAATTCTAATATATTAATTAATTAATATTTACTTTCAAATTAGTATTCTAATAGTAAGAAACCAAATATATCCATTATGTAGATCTCTTATTCTAAGCAATTTAAATACTAAACATACCTCCAAAAATCTTATGGCTATTTTCTAGAAATGCTTGTTGAAGACGAGAGTCTATGTTTTGGAGTAACCCCTCTCCCAAGAAGCTCATTTCATCTATCAATATATATTTAATGTGATACATCTCCTCTTGGAAACTTACAAGTCTCATGCCTTTTAGCTCACCGAATTCTTTTATTGGTATTCTCAACTTAGAATGAATCGGGGTGACCCCACAATAGTGGGTTACACTTTTTTAGACATGCTGATTATTGCTAAAATAACACTTTTTTAATAAAATATGATGATTTAAGCCTTGAGAGGTTCCATATGAAGGAGTTAATTACAAATGGTTAGCTCAAAACCTTTTAGATAAGAAAAAAATTGATATAACATATATACTCCTCATTTATACCTACAATGGAGTCTCCTTCGCACCTATTAAAATGCTGACAAAAAATCACTTTGACTTTATCTTTTGGCAGATCAAATAAATCCATTTGAAAAACCTATCTATGTAGTAAGGTACTATTGAGAAAGATATTTCCAATGATTTTAATGTTAATATATGTTAAGTTTATTATGACTTTGTATTTTTAGTTTTACTAAACATAGATATTTCACCGTATGTCTACCTTTATGTTTGATGCTTGTGCAAAAATAGTAAATGAGAGAAATTTTTTTTAAAAAAATATCTATGCCCTAGGTATTGAAGTTCTATTTCTATCAAAAAAAATAAAAATGACATTGGACAAATACACGACAAGTTATAAGCTATGTAGTCGAGGTATGTCAAAATTATGGTTTAGTCAACTTGGAAATTTAATAAAATGTGCAATAATAGTGATAATGTCATCAAACCAATTTCATGCCCTCCATATGGATGTTAAAAAACTAAATTTGAAAGAATCACATTGATATCTATTTTAGAAAAAAAATTATGCTCTATGAAAACAATGTAACTCTTTGAAAATGATGTTTTCAGCCACATACCAGTTTTCATGGGAGAAACAAAAAACCATTCAAATAAATTCAAAAATAAAAGTAAAAAATATATTTAGAGTCTAGACAAAAAATCCTAAAAGACTCTAATTTTTTTTATCTTGTGATTACAAATGGTTTAATGACAATATGCATCTGAATCTGAATTTGTTTTCCAAAATGTAGAGTTCAGTGTCCGTTCAAGTAAAAAATTGTAACCCACTATTGTGGTTTCACCCATCGTTGATGCTCCAATGTTGAATGTTGCAACTCCTTTTGGTGCAAGTAGAAGGAGAGGAGAGCATTGTGGAGAGGATGCATTTTGTAAAGCTTGATTGATTACACCAATTAAATATGACTTGCCTATTCCTGTTGTGCCTTGGATTATCATATATAAGGGTGATGCATCTTGACATGATAGTGGGAAATTATGATGTTAACTACTTTATTTTGTTTGTGACTAAGGTTTCTATAGTCCACACATTGTGGTATGTCATCATGAATAAGACAACTTGTATTTCTCATCAAGTTAATGAAATTTACTGCTTCATTTGTGTATTGTTCACTTTGAAACTCTTGAGACCAATCTATTTGTCAATCTATATCTCTTCTACCCAACATATCTATCTCTGAAATTTGCATAATTTGTCAACAATGGAGTCTAGATAAAATCTCCCATTCATTCTCTGTAGTACAACCTTGGACGTTATCATTGCCTTCAGATTCTTGACTCACACTCATTTTTAGTATTTTCAGAATCTCTTCTCTCTAGGTGCCATGGATTTTATCCAAAGTTATCCCATGTTGCAATTATAGATTCATCATTTTTACCAATATCTATGTGAATGTCATGAAAAGGTTTATAAAGCAATAATTCTAAATAGCAAAATCAATCCATTTTTCTGAGTGACGTGTAGGAATTGAGTATTTAATCTAGGAAATATTCTTACTATAGCCACTAGTTTTCTTCGACTCCATTTATTATCACCTCTCCTCTTTTTTTTATATATCCATGATTTTGCAACATCAATAAGACACAAAGCTTCCATAAATTGTGGTCTATTCCTATAAGCATTAATGAAAGATACGGTATGTTCCTCATTTTCTTCATCAACATTTAATTTTACAAGTTTCAATACTTCCTTTGAAACATTTAAATTGACAAATAATCTACTACTCTTCACCAATAGAAGTTCTAGTAGCATATGACTTGTTTCTTGGGCACCAATATCCATTTGTATCAATATTTTAGTGAGAATTCATTTATAAACTTTTGATGCAAAATCATCAGGATTTTCTACATTTACTAGTCGAAATAACATCTGATCCTTCAACTTTGGCTGCATAGTTTTCTATATACTTAACCACCACATGTTTAGACATAACAGGTTGCCAATCAATATTTTGTCTCCAAAGTTGAAGTATATAATGGCTGTATGAGTTGACTCTATCATCATTCTTGAATGGCTCAAAGATTATCTCACCAGTCTCTAATTCTTTCTTTATTCTAGATCCTTCTAAATTCAATGGCCACACTACATTATACCTATATTTCATTAACATATTTTTTGCTAAATATAATGATATATTAAAAGAGAATAAAATTAACATTTTAAATTAAAAAAAAATGGTTAGGAAGTATTTACCTGCAAACTAATTTGCCTCTCTCTTTACGTAGACATGCACCTTCTTTACACATGGTGTGTCTTTGTACAATATTTAGAATCTCGTCAAAGTCAGTGTTGAAATTAGTTTCAACCAGTTGTCTAGTATTTTTTAAACATGGGTGTAGACTGAAATTTTGGTATGCCTGAAACATAGATTTACATCTTTCAATATCTTATTTTTTCTTATATTAAATTACTACATTAATGAGAAATTTTAATTTGTTAACTTTCTATAATCATACTTGTATATTTCGGAGGTGTGTATCTCGTCGAGGGTTGCATGTGTGAACCAAATCATGGAGATATGATGCAACATAGGACAATTGATCTTGATTATTCCAATCAACATTTTCTATTTTTGGTGCTCCTTTTAACCATATAAAACCACACACATGTGTGGATCCCCTATGTTGGCATTAATATCTAAACCAATAGTCTTCAACATTCATTCCATTCTCAAGTATCTCTTTTCTGAAAGTTGTGTTTTACATATGCATGTATTGCACAACAATGTGTGGGTAGTCAATGATATTTTGTTTCCTCCACATCTGTGCTTCTTAGGGATTTCTTGGTGGTGTTCTAGGCATCATTGCATGCAAGTCTGGCCAATACAAGTCTACTGCACTCAATGTAAAAAATATTGTTAGCGTTCCAAGTTGATGAAGCACATATGTTAATTTTGCTTGACACTTTGTCCAATATGACTGTGTTCCCCTTAAAGTGGTCCCAAATCTCATCAATCTATCTGCTAGATGGGATTGTGGTGTTTTGTCCATATGTTCGTGTAACTCCTGTATTGTTATTGGCATTTGGTGCAGACTTCTCTTCATGCAAACACTTGTGGAGCTATGTGTTGCATGTCCCATAATCATATTCATCATATAGTAATGAAACCTTGGATGCTTTCCAAATCTATTATCTTTGTATCGTAGCAAGTGCTTGACATATTCATGTAGATGTACTCTCCTTAGTCGCGGTTCCAACCAATCATATTTACCATTGGGAAATAACGAGGGGAATGTGATGTCAAGAAAACTTGCTATAGTATATTCATTTATGAGAGATGCACTAATGTTAGGCCAATCCATCATTATTCTTGGGTCTATGTGAGGATTTTTGACCCATGCATGAATCAAATCCATTTCCCTCTAGGCATTTGGAGGTTTGGATGCCATTGATGTTGTGTGCTATATTATATTTCTCTCATCTGTCTCCACCAAAGGGCCCACAAAAATAATATCATTTTTATCTGAATTAAACTCCATATGCATTGTTCTTAACTTGCTAAAAATGTTATGATCTACATTTGGTGATATATTGTCTGAAGCATTTTCATCAACAATCACATCAAGAGTAAAACTTATCATGCATAATTTTATATTGTAAGGTAGTGTAGACATGATCTCTATTTACCGTGAAGTTATAGCTTGTTCCATGTTGATCCTTTCTATGTACTACAATAAGTGGAAGATCTTTGACTAAATGTGGAAATTTCTTTGCGACATTTTCAATATTCTATGGAAAACTTATTGTGTGCCCTATGTATTTTAATTGACCACCAGTTGCATGTGTCACTTGTAAAATTGGGCTGACATGTGCAATGAGCATTTCTTCCACTTGAGTTAAATTTTGTAATTCTATTGGTTGGGCCTCAGGATCCATATTGTTTTCAATTGAGAATCTAAGGTTTCCTTTTTCTTCCCTACATCTAGCACAAACAGGACCTTGGGGAGTATGAGAGACATTAATTCCAATGTAGCATTCTTGACAAATGTAGCACATTGTTGGTGATGCCAACATATCCAAAAATTTTCAAAATGACAATTGAAATTTCATAAAATTAGTTTCTAGAAATCCATTTGCATTTGGGAAACCATGTTGAGATGATTCAGGACTTGATTGCACTGCATGTTGATTTTCTGGTGTTTCTGCAACACACTCAACTAACCTAAAAGCTTCCTCTTCTACATTCCTTTCACAATCCTGACTTTGTACATTCATTTCAATATTGTCGTGATGTATAATTTGTTGTGTTTCCTGTAGTTGGGGATTATATTGTACTTGTCCCACATTATGTATAGGATGTACCCCAATATCATTTGTTCTCTTATCACTTGTTCTGCATGTGCCTCCTCACATTTGCGTTGACGTGTGTTTTTATTTGTGTCTCTGTGATGTAGGTTGTCCATGTCTTGTCTTAGAATGAGAGTGATGCTCGGGTGTTTGGTGGCCTAAATTTTTGTTAACATTACCCTCTACTATTGCTTCACTTTGTAACTGCTCAATAGCAACCTCTGATCTATGTTTACCATTATTTTATCCTTCAACTTCATTCCTTTGACTTGTAGATTGATCCATTTGAGCATCTGCCACATGTTGCATATGACATCTACGATATTCCTGTTGATATTCTCTTTTGTATTATTTTCTTTGCTCCTCCATTTCAAAGAAAAGTTTCCTTTGTCAAACCATAGCTAATATACAAAATGCATATAAAACATAAATAAATAGAAAATGGTTTTTTATAGTTTGAAAGGAATAAGAATAGTATATAGGAAATATAAATACTCTAAAAAGCTTAATTAATTTAATAATTATTTAAAAATCTAACTTCTAAAAATAGAAAAGACATAAATAACTTTATAAAATGTGTACTTATATTATAAATGTTGGAAGCAAAGATATGAGCTTATGTATTCATCATCTATGTATTAATGTATTAGTTTATTTATTTATAATTTATGACTTGTGCGAATACAAATTATATTTTATTTAAAAAATATGAGATGAATTGAGAAATAAATACAAAATTTTATTTATATTTTAGCAAATACAAAATTGTGTGCTCAATACTACAAAATTATTTGTTGCATGTAGTACTATGACCTTACATTAAATTTCATTGAAATATCTTAGAAACCCATCCTTGATTAGCTCAAAGTCGCCTTTCTCATATTGTTCATTGTAAAATAACTCCCTATAGAAGTAGTTGAAATTATCAAATATATCAGTTATGCCATAAACCGATTTAGTTATTTCTTGAAGGAAAGTGACATCATTTGCTTCAATTTCATGTGCGTGTGAGGTTATGAGTTTAAGCCTTTCAATGAGTTCTTTGCGCAAATTCATAATTTCTCTTCTTAGTTTCTGTACATCAGTATCAACGAAGTCATTTAACTGAACACTTGATAGTGAAGGACTTGCAATTGAGTTTTCATTCGTAGCTGAATGCTCAAAAGTGGTATATGGAATCTCTATGATCTCTACATCTTCTACATGGTTTTCCATGACTGGAATTTCAATCACTTGTATTTCATCCATAGGATTTTCCATGACCTAAAATAAATAATAAAAAATATTTATAAAATAGAGAAAAATATATAATTAAACAGTAAATATTATATTATAATATTTAATACCTCTAAAATTATACCATTATAAAATATTGTAAAAAGAAGTAGATATGCAAACATGTAGCTATATTGACAACACCATCTAACATTAATTATCTATTTCATTTTTTTTATTATGTATCAAATTTAATATTTAAACATTTATTCAAACTATATTTGAAACTTACTGTATTTTGAAGCTCAAATTTAAAACTTAAGGAAATGAAAAGATGGATTAAAGCTCAATTTGCTCTTCTTAACTTTTTAATTTAAATGTTGTTTTTAAAAATAAAACTAATCCACTAAATAATAAAACTAAATTAATGAAATCTACTATCCCTTAGACCACCATTTTTACCATATAAATGTTCAAACCTTGTATACTATTATGATTAAATTTGTATACTATTGTAATAGATGGTGTTGCTATATTGAAAATTTGTATAATAGTTCAAACCTTCTCTACTATTATGATTAAATTTGTATATTACTATAATGAATTCTACTATTACTTATTAATGACTATATAATAATAAGTTTAATTATTTAATGAATTAATTAAAATTATGCGTTAATTAAATTAATTGTTTAGCAAGATGAACAGTTATAAATTCCATTGAACTGCAATGGATATTGGGGATTATGTACTATTGAATCAGTGTTTTTGAAGATTTATGCACCACATTGTATACATCTGGACAAATTTAATTTGTCCTTTTTCTTTCATAGATTTTTTGTCAACGTGGATCTTCTTTCATAATTATTTGCCCGAAAATTGATAATCGATTTTGGTGATTAAGTAGCCTGGATTTAAAGTTAAGGAATAGTTTAAAAAAAAGATAAAATTAATTACTATCATAAAAAAGATAAAATTAATGACTATCATCAATTTCATTGTTAAAAATAAAATAAAATTAATTACTATCATAAAAAAAGATAAAATCAATGACTATCATCAATTTCATTGTTAAAAAATAAAATAAAATTAATTACTATTATAAAAGAATGAAATGCTAATACTATTACAAATACTAAAAATAAAAATAATTAGAAAATATTAATGCATTTAATAACTTATTAGAATAATTTTAATTGATTCAAATGGGAAAACAATGGTCTTCTCGGAGAAGGGTTATCAAAATTGCAAAAGAGAAAAACAAATCTTAACCCTAGATTGACGAAAGAATATTGTGGGCAACTGTATAAAAAAAGATGAATATGAATTGGGCGGTACCGGAAAATAATAAATATTTGCACGAGAATGAGAGGCTTCCATTGCAGTAGGAAGCTCTTCGCTTAGCTTATTTATAGTGGCCGAAAATTGAAATTGCGGCTACAATGGAGACACAATTTATATTAATAGTTGACAAATATCTTTTAATATGGGAATGGTGCAATAAAAATTTACAAAAAGAGTGATTCGGAAGACCTTAGTGTCAATCGAGGGTTAAGATTTGTTTTTCTATTTTACAATTTTGATAACCCTTCTCCGAGAAGACCATTGTGTGCCCATTTGAATCAATACGTTATTTTGCTTATACGGAATCCCAGAAAATTGATCTATTAATTTCATTTTAATAAAATCAGCTTTGAATGATGAAAACAACCATGCAGGCAAGAATGACAACCGTAAAAGCAGAAGCAACAAAATCTAAATCATTTTATCATTTCTATTCATTTTAATCAAAATGATTAAATATGTAACTTCAAAACATGATCAAATATACATCCTATTTTTTAAATAGACATTGCCCATAACTTTGTAAATTGCAGGAAGGCTCGACTAAAAATGATTTCAAATATTTAGTAAATCTCAGACAAATGATGAATATAAAATATCAATGCCATATCAAATATTTAACAGGCAACCAACCTCTCAAAAGACAACTTCTTGATCAAAAGCTCAGATTTCTTATGGTCTGAAGCACAACAAAAAAATAAAATAAATCAGGTTAACTACTACGAATAGCCCAAGCACAAAACAATGCATTGAAAAGAAACTTACTATATTTTGAAATGCTACCAGTAGCGATTGTGAGAATGATTGCAAATTTTGAAACATAAATTATCTTTAAAAGTTCATAGGGAGATGAAAAGATGGATGAAAATGTCAGTTACACAGACTCCTGCTATTCTACCTTTTAATATTTTAAATTAAAATTAACTCTGCCTTACTGCATTACAGTGTTACTATATTTAATATATTTTTATAGGAGCATTTTTTATCAATGAACTGTGTTACCGTGTTACTATATTTAATCTGTATTTCTGCTGAAATATATATTATTTGACATTTAGTATTTCCTTATACCTTGCGTTAAGGCTATTACAAGAGGCATAAATAATAATAAACTGTACTGTGCAGTTTCTGTAGAAAAGCGTATTAAAGCTTCTTGACATTCAACAGCCACGTGTCTGGATGCGAGAATGGCCCAATATTCCACTTCCCATTGACGCATGCTACACCCATACTGTTGGCGTGTCATCTGATGTTTCCCGTCTGCTGTTGGCGTTTCATCTGCTGTTGGCATTTCATATGTTGTTGCCCATCTGTTGTTTGCCTACTGTTGCTGTTTCATATTATTTATTAATTTATTTATTATTACATTGTATTATCGTTGCTACTTTTTCATTTCATATTATTAATTTATTATTACATTGTATTGCCGCAATGGAACACGACCTTAACAAGCTGGCAATGGAACATGACCGCTGGAACATGAAGAGGTTCTTTAAAATTACACCATTTTTTATAGATGACCTCTATAAGGGGGGTTTGATGCCACTATAGTTATTACGCCTCTCGGCGTAATTAGCATTACAAATAGAAAAGAGGTAAATGAGTGCTACCAAATTAAACTAATGGATTTCATTCATGAATTTACCTGTGAGAATAGAAGAACAGAAGAAATACAAAGCAGAGAGACATATCATCCCCCAACCTCCACTGTCATGTATATACATTGTGTTGGAGGTTCACAAAAGAAGAAATCGCCATTTTAAAGGCACACCTGTCAAATAGTGCCGACTCAACCAGTCTGAAAGACCTAACCAAGCACATGCAAGCTAAATAAAACCACGAAGAGAGATGCTGAGAAAATTAGGGTTTCAATGTGGGAGTGATTACGTTTAAAAAGATGGAAGCAGCGGGTGTATGAAATGCAGACAGGGTTGCCAGGTGCAGGGTCTGCAAAAGGACACCCTAAATTCCCCGTGTCTGACGGAAGGAGTTACCAAGCAAGCACACAGGATGACAAAAATCTGGGATAAGTGAGACTTCTGGGAGCAAAAGCTCCCACAATATGCCTATCAACAAATTAGAATTTATGAGGTAACATTTTATTTAAAACCCGCATCATGGGAAGTACTATGATAGTAAAAAAAAATTAGTAATTGCATTTTGGTATGCAATAGATATTCCGAATTAATAATTTGGGTAGTAACATCAATATGAACCTAAATTAATCTACTTGTAATATTTGAAAAAGGTAAGTATTGGATTAGTTTATAGAGAAATTAGTAATTGCACCTTGGTATGCAATAGGTACCTCGAATTAATAATTTGGGTACAGTAAACTATAAATGAATAATTTAGTATATTAATTTTGTATTTGGGTTAAATATATGTAGATTGTATTTAGTATATGAACAATTTAGGCAAAAGGGCACCATAAATTCCCTTGTCCTCCATCGAAAGGGGCTACCATATAGGCATGCAAGATGACAAAAAAATGGGGGGAAGTGAGACTTCTGGGAGAAAAAGCTCGCACAATATACCTATCAGAAAATTAGAATTTATGAGGTAACACTTTATTTAAAACTTGCGTCATGGGAAGCACTATGACAGTAAAAAAATAAATATATCTATGCATATGTGTATTGGGTATAATTTAGTGGGTGATTATATGAAAATATTTTGACTCTTTAAGAATTTTTATAAATATAAATAAATTATAATAAGATTTTAAAAATTTAATGTTAAATTTTCTTTAGAAATTTTGAAGAAATAATAAGTTATGGACATTATATTTTCACAATTTATAAGAATTTAATCAAGTTGTTTCTAGACTCTATTGTGTACAATTTTTTGTTTTAATGTTTCAAATCACACTTTATAATCCTAATCCATCATAGAGAGCAACAAAATGTAAAATAATAGGTTTGTATCTTGTTCATTAATTTTTACTCATTTTATTAGTAATTTAAATAGTAACTAAGGAAAATAAAAGAAAAAAGGAAGAACCAATTGAATAGAAAATGATAGATAATATATTGTATACTAAGTTTTATTTGTATGTAAACTAGGTGGATCATGGATGGGAATAATGTATTGAAAATATTAACTACCAATTTATTTTTTTAAATGACATAATTAATTTTATATATTCAGTAATTTGTTGAAAAATAGTTAGTTTTCATAGGTTAATTGATTTATGCTATTTTTTCTAGTATTTGTTTTTATAAATCTTGTTTAAGAAAAATATGGAGAGATTAGGTTTGAGACTTTTGTTATTCTTATGGACATCTATATTTAGTTTAATGTGGTTATTTTTAATTACATAAGGATTGGAAGATGGTTCCATACTCTTCAATTTAAAACATCAAAATAGTGAAATCAAACAAAATACAAGTTCTTTCACCAATTAAGCCCCATAAAGATAAAAGAAAATAGAGGATAGCATAAAAAGGAAAGGAAAAGAAACAACAAACAAAATAGACTTTATATTGTGAACAATCATATAATTCCACATATTTGCAACTAAATTTAATCTTTCATTCTAGATGTCTGAAGAAAATTTTTAATTACCTTTTTCACCTCATAGAGTTTGTTTACATTATTTTCTTCTTTGTGCCTCTTTTCTTTTGCTTAACATTTCAAGTCTGTCCATTGTGATTGTAATGAAAATAAGCCATAGAAGTCATGGAGCATTCCATGAGGCCTTTGGTTAATCTAATGTAACCCAATCAAAGAGTCCTTAATTTTATAAAGTCTCTTATTGATTGAGTTTTTTTTTAATTCTCTATATTACCTTGTTTATTCTCCTTCTAGTAATAACTACTATCTTCCTCATATTTTTTTTCTCTACATTCTTGTTGTTCTTTGAAGTTTCAAAGAGGAAGATCGTGATTGGGACAATGAAACCCAAGCTAGTTTTTAAGGACTCTTCCTATATATGTTTCTAATAAAAACATGGCAGAAATTTTGGGGACAAGTCCATGAGGATTAGCCAATTCAAATTCATCTCCTCTACTTTCAATACCAATGTCCAAATTCACTTCAATAATCTTACATTGGAGATCTTTATCGTCTCCTTCCATACAAGTAAATTTGTTTTGAGTGTTATCCAAAAATATCTCACAAACCTCCTCTTCTTTCCTCCATTATAAACCTCATCTTTGTCTTCATTACCATCATCCTCATTACCCTTTCCCTTTTTAGGTCTTCCTTTTTTATTTCCATGAATTTTCATGTGTTTTGAAGTCTCTATTTCTCATTTCCCCTCCCTTTATGGACTAAACTCCTAAGAATGTGAACACTTCTAGATAGCTTCTTATGTTGATATTAGCCCCTTTCTTCACAATCGTAAAATCCTTATTTGGGCCCTTCCCTTTTATGTTATTTTTTTGTCTAATTATCATCCCACAAAAGATGAGGTAGTTAAAATTGACTTAGATTCGACAATGTTGAAATTGGACCCACTGTGTTATCCCCCCTAAACATGATGAGTGTTGAAATAAATAATGTTTTAATTAATTAAGGAGGGATATGGCCCGAACCCAACAAAAATGCAACAACAAGTCTTAACAGATGGAACAAAATGAATTCACATGAAGTGAGTTCAACCAATAAACTAACAGACACAGGAATAAAAAATAAGCACACAGGACTAGCCAACAAGACTCCAGATAGGGGGCATAGGAATCCCTTTCTATTCCTCATTCAACTCCTTCAAATTTTCTACAAAAGAAGCCCACTTGGGAGGATGGACATTAGTATCCTCAATAAAAGTACCATCATTGCCTTTGAGCACAAGTGAGATACTTCTCCTTCATTTTCCCACACTTAGCCCTATTCTCTTCCACCTCCACATGTAACATGTTAAGGGAAAGAGTAGTCTTTTCCATCATCTTCTTTCTATAAGCAACTAGGTCCTATAATTTTTTGTTGACTCATGAATAGTTGGCCTTCATGTTCACCAAAGAAATAACCATCTCATTCTTCTCACCTTCAGTCTGAATCTAGACCCTAAGATCTTTAATTGGTTCCTCTATAATATCCCCATTATTTAGCTTTTGAGAAAATCCTCTACCACACCCCACATGTTATCATCCCCCTTACAATGGGTCTAGTCACCTGCCCTCTTCTCTACTTGAACAATAGCCTTCAATCTATTAATCTTCTTCCTAGAAATGTGAAGTTGCATTAAAATCCATTTGGTGACTGCATTCTGTCCATCGTATAAAATGCACAATTCACCCATCATCCTCCCAACATAGTCAAGACCATAGTGATCTCTAATAGAGATATTCTTCACTGTCGAAGGAGTGGTAATGTTTTGAGGAATGATAGGATCACCTAGGAAATCCTAAGGAGTTGTAGCAGGGGAACCCAACATTTACTCTATTCACAAAAATAGAAAATAAGGTAACAAAGAGCCCACTAAGTACAAGAATTCAGAAGGAGGACATAATATCTGTTATAGAAACTGAAGAATAGAAATGTGAGAGAGAGAGAGGTTACAAAAATTTTAGAATATCTTGGTGAAAAAATTACAAATGAATTAATGGAGTTATTCATGGATGATATTTGTGACAAAGAGGAAGTAGCCCTCCAAAGAGAACTCCTAATAAAAAATATCATGTCAGGAGTGAATGTAACGATAGATAGATTAGAAGTTTTTCTCGCTAAACATCAGGAGATAGAATCTCAAGAAACCCATGTTCCTTCCATCTCAATGCCTATAGAATTAGAATCCCTCAATAAGGAGCCTAGTTATAACCCTGAAAATTCCATAGAGGATTATGGAAAAGTCTTTATAGATCACAAAGATACACTTATTAATATAGTAATGGGGTAGGATGAGTATGAACAGAATGGCCCTCCAGAGAAAATTCATTTGAACAATGATCAAATAGACCTTAGAAACCTTGAAGATTCAATTGTTAAACTTCTGGAAGGGCAGGAAGATCTTGAACTAAACATTTCATGAGGAGGAGTTCACTCGAACAATGATCTTACAAAAGATGACAAAGATATCAGTAATTGTCTAGATGGGATTACAAATAGTGATAGGAAGCTAGGTATAGCAATGACCATGAAGGGTCTCTCACACCCTGTAACCTTTAAAACTAAGAAAAAGCATGGCAGGAAATCTATTAATGAATTGAGAGCTATAGCCGGCAATGCTGAAAATCGACCAAAATTATCTAAAATATTGAATACTGGGAAGGGGAAGAGCCTTCCCTAGGGTTAATGAAAATCACATCCTGGAATGTTAGGGGCTTGAATGCCCCTAACAAACAAAGACTTATAAAAGGATACCTTAATATATTTGAGTCTGAAATAATAATATTACAAAAAACTAAGCTAAATAAGGAAGAAAGTATGAAGTTTAGCCTAAAACTAGGTATTTGGAGATAAAAAATTGTTATCTCAGACGGAGCCTCTGGCAGGCTGGCTGCTCTATGGGATCTGTTGGTTCCCAAAACTGACAGATTGGAATTCTTCAAGTCTTGTCAACTTGATTATCGAATATCCAAATGGTTGTGGCCAACTTGACAGAACCAAGTGATATTATTCCGGTTCCCTGCACTTCTGGCTTTGCAAGGCCAAGGTGGGTGCACCTATTCCTGAATCGACACACTTAGACCCAGGATGTTTATAGCAGAATAATATAACTATTTAACGCAATGAAAGGATCCTTAATAGAAAAATGAAAGGAAACTTTCAACTTTGCACAACGATATTAAATCGCTAAAACAACGCCAATAATGCTTCAAGTTCTATATTGCAAAAGATAAACAATTATATAATTATATGGATAATTTAAAATAAATGTGAAATTATGAATGAATATAATATTTTTATTAATAGAAAAATATAAACAACTGCCAGCATATAAATAACGACTTTATAGCAACAAATGAAGACCAGTGTCTAACTTAATTGGGCAAACAGAGTCTATATTCAAAATTGAACGTACAACTCTAAAATCTTTTAATAAATTTAAACTATAAATAAAATAGTAATTCAGATGCGATAGATTAATATGTTAATGCAATTTTAAAATAATCCATGATGCGCTTTAACTCCTGTATGGAGACAAACCACACGTAAATAAAAGAACAATTAAATATATCACAATATTTACATTTATTAATTTTAAAATGCAATATTAATCCTATCCACTTATCTGAAAAATAAAATATTTATAGAAATTATTAAAATATTAATAAAGGACACAATTAAAAATAAATAAATTAAAAAGCTCTAGTCTGCACCAATAAATTAAAATTTTCTTACAAATTACGCTTGAAAACAAAATTAAATCGGGGACGCTCCTGAGATGATCAACCCGATCAATCTATATCAATGCTCAGGAAAATATATGTTGCCTCTCAAAACAAATTTACAAGCTTTGTTCAAAATTTATATCTTGGCTAAAAATAGAAATATCATATGTCATATCTTGTAGACCTCTTTCTTAGTTTTTTTTTTTGGCTCCCCTCCCTCTCTAGTTTTTTAGGGATATATATATATATATATATATATATATATTGAAAAGGTTGATGCGGTTGTCTTTTTAGAGACACATCGCTTCATAAAGTAAATTCATATGTTTGTAGAAAACCATTTTCTTATTTGATTTTAATTTTGAAAAATAATCAATGAACAGCTGCGGGTCCTGTTGTGAATGGAATAATCAACGGACGCAATCTCCTGAACCAGTGCACCTCTATGCCACTTCACAACAATAATTAATATTTGCTTGCTTTTAATATGACTTGACGGGCCCAACTGTAGATTGTCATGTGGCAGATTAATCCTTGTGAACAGGTGTGTCTCTTCCATGCAACTACCCAACCATGCGATATGATTACTGGTCTTGTAAAAATATAGTATAACCCGTCTAGGTGGAGACCCCATGTCTATTTTGCCATCTACAATACGATATAGACTCACAATATTTGGAGCCTTTGCTACTCTCGTATTTCCACCTTATAAGTGTTATCGCTATGCTTTTCGAGTGCTCACGTTATAATCATTTCCATTCAATTTGAATTTTTAGATTCTGAGTTTCTCATTCTCTGAGCATATGCGACTATTTGTTCTCTCACATCCTTCCATTGGCGTGACTTCTGTGCATATCTCCCGACCTGTAAGAAGAAATATGCAGTGTTAGTGAATATTTAACATAATCAAACTTATTATTGACTATGTTCAGGTCTCTCGATGGGAACATCCTTATAAACCTCTAGAAGAGGTACCTCCAACCTATAAACAACTTGTTCCAGCCCTCCCAACCTCTCTGGCACAAAGACAGTTTGGAAAAGATCGACTATCTCCACTCTGGTAAACCATTCCTTGAACAACAGTGATATGAATACTCTTATGACGTATCCATTTTCTGGTAGATAGACTAACAATTAAAATACTTATCATCCAATATAATCCCATTGCCTGTCATGGTAGATCATCCATTTGATTCAAAATCCAAAACCATCATTTTAGTTTTATCTTCCCCTGAATTCCATTATTCTATTTCTCAATAATCTAAAACAAATGTATGTGGGTCTCCATAACTCAATCAAGCTTCAGAAGGGATTTTAGCTGCAAGATAGTCGCACTCTCTCTTGGTGCATGTTTTGTGGCCTGAATCGAACCATTTTTGAATGTGCAATCAGTCATATGTCTGTCCATACTTATCTCTTTCCAGGCTCCCAATCTCTTGAATACCTTTCACCTTCTTCAGAAGATAGATAATATGTTCAGCAGTTTCACCCATCTCACTACCTTTTTATGAGATTTTCACTGCCCTCAATTCCATTGCTAAATCAAAAATTGTAGATATCTGTAGTTTGTTTGCTAGCAGAATCTACATTTCTACTATCCTTTATATTGTTCAACTCAGTCAGATTTCAATGAATGATACTAAATTATCAGTGCTTGAATAATAAATATTGGCAATTACACGAGAGAAACAGAGAGGCAAATATATCAGCATTAAATCAAATAAAATTGTTTTAAAATGTCGTTATCATATCTTGTATAGAATACAAACTAAATAAATGTTTTGAATGCTAAGAGAAAAATGCTATGCAATTTATTTAATACAAAAATTTTAACTTTTAGGAAAAATAATTAACAAAATAAAAGATAAGATCAAAAGTATAAATAGGATGGATAGAATGGTAAATAAATGGATGCCCTAATTTTATGAAAATCAGGACTCCATCAGGATCCTAGGAAAGTAATTCTTGAGGTAGTTTCAAAACATAATAACTGGCTCTTATTATTAGTTACTAGTCTAAAGACTAATTTAAAATTTAAACTCATTAATATTTATGTTCTAGTTCCTAATGTGGAGAAGAGGAAACTGTGGCAGGAAGTTCATGATCAGCTAGCATCCAATTCAAAGGACACACACATTTTGGGAGGGGATTTTAATGCTATCCTAGAAAATAAAGAAAAATTCAGTGGATCACAATATGTCTCTCAATCACAAAAAGATTTCAGCCAATGGGTATCAGACAATAACTTAACAGATATGAACACTAACAATGGATTATTCACTTGGAATAATCGAAGATCAGGCTTTAGTTACATTGTAGAAAGATTAGATAGATTCTTGATTAGTGGAGATTTGGGAAATTTCAATCACAACTTAAGTACGAAAATCCTTACTAATGCAAGGTTTGACCACTTCCCAGTTAGACTCTCAGTCACAGAGAACTATAAACCACTTAGAAGTCCATTCAAATTCAAATTTATGTGGTTTCATAATGAGGAATTTATGGAGCTTTTAGAATAATGGTGAAGTAGATTAAAGTCTCTAGTTCGAAGATGTATTGCCTCATTGCTAAATTAAAAATCATTAAGCATAAGATTCTAGATTCGTATAGAGACAAATTCAATAACATTTTTGAATAAAAAATTAAGATAGAGGTTGAAATTGACAGCTTAAATAATCTAGTCATAGAGCAAGGGATGAATGAAAATAGTTATTTAAAAGAAAAAGATCTTATGGCCAAACATGCTGAGATTTTATTAAAGGAAGAAATCTTCTGGAAACAAAAATCAAGAGAAACATGGCTAAAAGGAGACTGCAATACAAAATTCTTTCATAATAGCACTAACAACAAAAGAAGTATAAATAGAATAACCAAGATCAAAGACACTAATGGTAACCTCATAGATGACCCAAAGCTCATTTCAGATCAATTTGTAAACTACTATAGTTCTCTCCTCAATAATTATGATTATGTTGATCGCAGAGCACAAAATGAAATGCTATCATCTATCCCTAAATTAATTTTAGAAGTAGATAATAAATGGATAACTAGTAAGCTTACCATTGAAGAAGTTAAAGATGCCTTATTTCAAATTCACTCTAAGAAAACTCCAGGACTTGATGGTTTTCAAGTAGGTTTTTTTCAAAAATGTTGGCACTTTCTTGGAGAAGACACATGGAAAGCAGTAGAGGTTACTAGAAACTCAAGCTCAATCTTATCAAAAATTAACAACACCTTTTTCACACTTATTCCTCAAAAGAATGATAGCTAGGATCTAGGATACTTTCACCCTATATCCCTATTGGTGTTCCTTTTCCCCAAAGGTCATCTTGGCATCAGGATTGACAGGGCTAGTGTCACATTCACTCAACACTCCAAATTTGACAGGAAAAAGGGCCAACTGATAAGGATCAAAGAGAGATCCTTCTACACTTTGAGCTCCACATCACTTAGGTGGGTGTACCTCATCTGCACACTCATACAACTTGTGTCACACTACAGACCTGCAGGTTACTAACTATGGAATGATTTTCAAACCCTTCTAGGTGTCCTACACCTCAAATGAAACTAATATCTCATGCAATAGCCCAACTTGCATAGAGTGAGTATGAAAACTAGAGACCTAACCTATCAACAAGAAAGGGAAAAGATGGAATAGAAAGGAAATGATTTTAAAAGGATTGAAAGGACCACTGAGATGCCCTAAGTCTCTAATAGACCAGTGCCTTATCCAATGAGCCACAAAGTCAAATACCCTACTGCAAGAGACAGTTATGAAACAAGAAAATAATATACCCAATGTGTTGATGCCTGACATCAATCACACACCATGACCAAACCTCAAATTAACATTCACCTGTGCATTCAAGGATGCTATTATCCATCAAAGGATTTTGACCCTCCCCTTAGAAGAGACCTATGAAATGACAATACATTAACTAGCATCCATTGGAAGATAAGCATGACCTATCCTTGATATCTCAGGTCATACATGCATAAACACTAACCCTGAACCAGTTACCTCTGCGAAGATAACTCCACTTGCAAACACGTAGGCAATGCAAATAGAAAAATCAAACACCCTTGATGTATGATTAATGCATTCAGAATTCAAATGGAGATAGCTTGGTGATAGTAAGAATAAATTGAGTCCTCATACATAAGACAAATCTGCTGTATCATGCATTGTATTCTCTGAACCAGCAATGGAAACAGAACACCCTATATGCAGAGAGAAGGGGAAATCTACAGAACAAAACCTTTCATGGAATCAGAAAGGAACTCTAAGCTGGAACCCTTTGAAAATCAGCAAAAAACAACATATATACCCATGGTTACTTTGAAATCCCACACAAGTTAAGATGCAACAAGCTAAGGGTAACCATGGTTAGAGTTTTCCATCAATTACGCATTTCAAAATCTGATACAATTCAGATTAAAATCACTAAGTCCTGAATGCAATTAACACTTGATCTTCAATCATGAAAGAATCTCTAAAA
Organism: Chamaecyparis obtusa; assembly: GCA_027943335.1. NCBI lineage: Eukaryota > Viridiplantae > Streptophyta > Pinopsida > Cupressales > Cupressaceae > Chamaecyparis > Chamaecyparis obtusa. The sequence goes on along the minus strand of BSBK01010217.1, from coordinate 342,457 downwards.
GGCACTGAAGATCAATCAAAATTCTATAAAATTCAAACTGGAAGTGACCCTGCAACTACTTTTGGTACATTTCATTTATTCCCCTACGGCAAGACAGTCCTCTTCTACAATCATCTCACACCATGGAGCACACTGGAGCAGTGGAGAAGATCAGTTTCACCAAGTCTGGCCCTTCCTGTCATCAATTTCGGTCCTTTTCGGTCACTGGAAATGTTCACAGAGATTAAAAAATCAAGGCAAACGGTCAGAACCACTCGTGGGCTCTAAGTTCTAAAACTGTTTGCCCCAAGCCGCGCAACCACGCGGTCACAACTCTCACTGCCATAGGAAATGGGCAACAATTTATGCCTGGTTGCATGATCACATAGCCCAGAAATGGGCTATGCGAACATGCGATACACCATTTCCCCGTGCCATCTTCATAACCGCCAATGCTAGACTGTTGCCACAAAAGGGCATGTTGCATGTTCGCAAGCCAAAAAACTAGCTCATGTGAACATGCAACAAGCTGCTAACATGCATCCTCCCGCTTGGCTTGTCACCGTCGAGATACCCCAACCTGGGTCCGCATTCAAATCGACCATCTTGCCAGTTCGTGCCAACCAGAAACCGCCATGACACCACCTACCACTGAGCCCACCAAATAGCTAAAAACGGGCCCCAGCACATGTGGCACCCTATTGCATGATCACATAGCCTGGAAATGGGCTATGCGAACATGCGATAACCCATGAACACTAACTGCCACCGCATGGACTTGACAAAAAATGTTAGTCGCATGATCGCATAGCCTTGCAAGAGGCTATGTGAACATGCGACTAACCGCTAGCAAACCGCCGTCGCTACCTGCCATTAAGTTGTAGTCCCACCAAGCAAAACCACCTCAGCAACCATTGACCAATAAGAAACCTCCAACTGCAAGCACGCGTGTCACACCGGACCCACTGAGCACAACAGGCAACCTGGCAAAATGGAATAAAATCTAACGGATGGCACATGATCGCAAAGGCTTGGAATATTCCTTGTGATCATACGCCGACCGTTAGATTTGTTGGCTCTTTTCCTTGTAGGACAAAGCTTGAATCAAATAGTTGGGCTTAGACTCACAGGTTAGGCACTCAAGCTTGACAAGAAAAATACACCAATTGATGAGGATAGAGAGAAATCCTCCTTCTTTGAGCTCCACATTCACTCAGGTGGGTATTGCCTTATCTGCACATTCAAGACACCTCATGACAAAACCAAAGGCCTGAAGACAAATTAATGTGGAATAGCAATCAATCTCCTATAGGTATCCTGTACCCCAATGATAGAAAGTCTCATGCAATAGCCCTACTTGCATGGAATGAGATTGAAAGCCAAAAACCTATCCTAACAATGTGAAAGGGAAAGGGTGGAACTAAAAGGAAAAGATTTTAAATGGATTGGAAGGGACCCCTGAGATACCCTAAGTCCCTGATAGACCACTCCCTTATCCCATGGGCCATAGAGTCAAATACCTTACTGCAAGAGACAGCTATGAAACAAGAACACAATATGCTCAATGTGTTGATGCCTAACATCAATCACACACCATGACCAAAACCTCAACTTAGTACCCACCTGTGCATTCAAATATGTTATTATCCATCAAAGGATTTTGACCCTCCCCTTAGAAGAGACCTATGAACAGATAATACATTGACCAGCATCCACTGGAAGACAAGCATGAAATATCCTTGACACCTCAGCTCATACATACATGAACACTAACTCTAAACTAGTTATCTCTATGAAGACAACTCCACTTGGAAACACTTAAGCAATGCAAATAGAAAAATCAAACACCCTTGATGTATGATTAATGGACTCAGAATTCAAATGGAGATAACTCGGTAACAATAAGAATATATTCACTTCTCATACATAAGACAAATCTGTTACAACATGCACTGTATTCTCTGAACTAGCAAGAGAAAGAAAAACACCCTATATGCAGAGAGAAGGAGAAAATTTATAGGAAAAAGACCCTTCACATGGAACCAATTCTCTTCAAAAATTTGCAAAAGAAGGAACCCTTACAAAATTGAACAACCTGCAATTTATACCACTAGCTGCCTTGGAATTCTCAAAGAGAATGCAACAAGCTATAGATAGCTAGGGTCAGGGTTTCAACTACTCAACCCACCAAAAATTACATCAAAACTTAATGCAGGGGCAGGAAACCAAGCAATCCAGAGAGAGAAAATCTCTAATAGATCAGCAATTATGAAAATCTACGAGCCAGGATAAAGCACTAGGAATTTTCTATTAAAATTAGTCTAATCGGCCACCTGCAAATAGCTTCTCAAGCTCAAAAATAAATTCCACCAGGTACAAAAGTCATCATGTAATCAACCACAGAGCCCCTGGACCACTTCACAACACCTACCGCCATCAAACTAGCAAGAAATCTGTACAAAAATTATTAAATCCAGGTACCTTTGGTCCCTGCAAACCCCTCTACAAATTTGAATCTCAATAGTTACCTTTTGGCGCCCAGCAGCACATCGGCGGTCAAAATTTAAACCTTCATCAACTTTATATCCCCGCCATCTGATCAATCCCCCCTCGCGGGCTTAACATCTTAACATTCATCTTCAGTGGCGTAGTCATGTGGTTACCAACCTCACCACCACAAGGAATCAGGCCTCATGTTACATCTGGTCACATGATCACAAGGCACCAAACTAACCCTTTCAATCATGCGATGACAGCTTCTTAACCATGCAATGCCAACCGCAAACCACCCACAAAAATCCTCGGCCCCACCACCAGTCACCGACCAATCATAATCGGGCACGCTGGCAAGACCCGCACAGTGGACCTGTCCTAACTCTGCAACCGTGATGCCAACTGACTACAACCGCCATGGACACATGTGGACCAGTCGCATGATTGTATAGCCAAAAATTGGGATATGCGATCATGCGATAGCCAATCGTAGGCTGCCACATCACCACCTCAGACCACCAAATAGCAACCATTATCATGAAGAGTCGGGACCCATGCAGATAGATGGCAAGTGGTCACATGATCACATGTCAGAAAAGTCTGACATGCAGCCATCCGACAGCCAATAAGGATATGCCATCTATCACCCCTCTGACACCGGACCCACCAAATAGAAGCAACACTGGAACAGACTAAATCGACGGTAGGTGCATGATCGCATGGGGAAAGAATATTTCATGAGATCACACGCCGACTGTTGATCTCCTCCCTTTGGCCCCACATCGTCGCACTTGCGCACTTAAGACAAAGAACAAGGAGAGCTGACAGAAAATAAGACATGTAAGGTCGAAAACACACAGGGTTTTCGGAGAAAGATCGAAAACACGCAGAACTTTCAACATGACAAAAAGGTAAACCAGGAAGCCGAAAACATTGAGGGTTTTTATGCAGGCCAAAAATGTCGAAAACATTATGGACTTTCAGAAACATTGTGAGTTTTTGACATTGTGGAAAATTTTAAAGATTGCTTCCCGCGGACCTCAAAATTTTAATAACTTTCTGGGCTTTGCGAATTAGGAGATGTAGTTTGGACTGAAGCAAGGTGACAACAATAAAGAGCACGAGGCAGAACATTTAACAAAAATATTGCAGGGAGCAGGCCAATTTCACAAGATTTTGCTATGACAAAAAATTGGCCTAATAGTGGCTCTATCTGGGGATGTATGCCTCTTGCAGGCATAGCAAGGACCTAGAATCACTGGTTAAAGCAGTCCATCCCACAGGACAAAAATTACAGGGAGCAAGGAACAAGCAGGGCAAGACCAAGCAACAGGACCAAAACTGACAGACTAGGGCAAAATAAGGTAGGGGAAAGCAACTTGTATATAGAAATTTACAATATTCACAAAAGGCTCAGGGCCCCAAAACTTTTGATCAGGTCTTTCCTCTATCAAACAAGTAATTTTCATCTCCACTTAGCAAAGGAAAGTTGAAAATACATTTCTCATCCATCCTGCCAAAAACACTATGATCCACATTCAGCACATTATATAAAAAATGATCACCATACTCACCATCATCTGACAAGATAAAGACATCAGGCTGCCATAGATGTTGACCATTTCATGACAACAAAATGTCACACTCTCTACTTTCACCACCATGCTAAAAAAGAAAACACTCCAACTCAACACCATGACTGGAAGCATCAACATTCTAACCATTAGTTTGCAATGAATAATAAACACTTTCTATCTCCCTGCTTTGCAAACTAATATAAAACTTCTCAAGATAGAAATTTGACTGCATGAAAATGGTAGCAACTTGCTGATCAAAAATCACATCAGCATCTTCTAGAAAGGAACAAGCACTATCAGTCAATGACTCGTCATTCATTTGCAAATCTAAGAAAACTCCCTCAGAATTGCCGCATTCTCCAGCATCAGAATATAAAGAAGAACCACAGACATTAGGCTCTTGAAAAACTGAATCCACACTGGTACACATATCATCATACTCATCATCCCTGACATTATCAAATTTACTGCAATAATGTGTACCATCCACTTGTATATCAAAAATGGGAGAAAGGACCTCAATAGAAGTTTCACACACCATGCCATCACTCATTTTTTCTTCATCAAAAATAATATCCACTAGGCATGGGATCTCATAAACATACTCGGGAGTGCATCTTTGAAACTCTGCATCCAAAAGCTCTGAAATTTGTTCACTACTTAACAGGTACTGGGCTTCACACTCAATCTCATTTGCTTCACTACAAATGCTGTAAATATCTTCCTCATCTGAGACAGGGGCTGAAAATTTTTGTGTCAAGTCATCACTACAGGAACTCATATCTGCAGATTCATCTTCTATCTCTTGATAATCACAAGTTCCATCATCACAAGATTCATCATTCTTAAATAAATCCATCCATTTCTTAACTTTTTCTAGTGCTTCATTTCTAATAGAGGTAGTCCAACAAACTGATTCAGCCATACTAAGCACTAAAAATATTTCAGTATACTGGAAATCTTGAAGCTCAATACCCATAAGAAGTTCATCACAAGCTATAAGAAATTTCTTATAGTATGAGTGGGGTGACCCTTCTTTCCATTCCCCTATTGCACATCTTAAAATCTTTGTACAAGTCTGTTGGATTTTTTGACTTATTAGATAAATGTCTCTTTCTCTATCAATATTTCTAAGGTTTGACTGATAACACCCAGACCTAGAAACATCATCCTGATCTATCAAAGTTGGAAACTCCATTTTAAAGTATTGACAAAATAATACAACTTGTTCTCATGACAATACTTTTGTTCAAACCCATGCAACCGATGACTCTTTAAACCTCAACATATTTTTGATACTCATTAAAAATCTAAAACTTTTATCCAGAAATATGATCAAACCTTCAAGATTGACTTCCCCTTTTCAATAGTGACTTGTTCACCTAATTAGGGACTGTTCCTGCTTAATGAAATAGGATTACCTGGAGATGTTGTGAATGCTGCAAAATACTGATATGAAGTCTCCTCCAAATCACTTTTCAAACCTTGGTAGAGCTGCCACCTCGTTGCAGAGGACAAATCTAAATCAGCAGAGAACCTCTTCAACTCTGAACCTTCTTCAAAACCAACAATCACAAGACAACCTCATAGGATAACTGCTTGTCAAGATTGCAAATATATCACACTTGTTATAAAACACTGACCAAATAGAGACAAAGAGTCACCACTCAACACTTAGTGAGAAAATATTACAAATGTATTTTGTTCATTTAACTCTGTAACTTCAACCAGGACCCTGGGATGATCCAGCCAAGCAAGGAAGCTTGTTGTCTTTTACCTCTTCCCTAGCAGAGTCACCATTTTGTTGGCTCTTTTCCTTGTAGGACCAAGCTTGAATCAAATAGTTGGGCTTAAACTCATAGGTTAGGCACTCAAGCTTGACAAGAAAAACACACCAATTTATGAGGATAGAGAGAAATCCTCCTTCTTCTTTGAGCTCCACATTCACTCAGGTGGGTATTGCCTTATCTGCACATTCAAGACACCTCATGACAAAATCAAAGGCCTACAGATAGATTAATGTGGAATAGAAATCAATCTCCTATAGGTATCATGTACCCCAATGATAAAAAGTCTCATGCAATAACCCTACTTGCATGGAATGAGATTGAAAGCCAGAAACCTATCCTAACAACATGAAAGGGAAAGGGTGGAACTAAAAGGAAAAGATTTTAAATGGATTTGAAGGGACCCCTGAGATACCCTAAGTCCCTGATAGACCACTGCCTTATCCAATGGGCCATAGAGTCAAATACCTTACTGCAAGAGACAGCTATTAAATAAGAACATAATATGCTCAATGTGTTGATGCCTAACATCAATCACACACCATGACTAAACCTCAACTTAGTACCCACCTGTGCATTCAAATATGTTATTATCCATCAAAGAATTTTGACCCTCCCCTTAGAAGAGACCTATGGACAGATAATACATTGACCAGCATCCACTGGAAGACAAGCATAAAATATCCTTGACACCTCAGCTCATACATACATAAACACTAACTCTGAACCAGTTATCTCTGCGAAAAAAACTCCACTTGCAAACACTTAGGCAATGCAAATAGAAAAATCAAACACCCTTGATGTATGATTAATGGACTTAGAATTCAAATGGAGATAGCTCGGTAACAGTAAGAATATATTCACTTCTCATACATAAGACAAATCTATAACAACATGCACTATATTCTCTGAACTAGCAAGAGAAAGAAAAACACCCTATATGTAGAGAGAAGGAGAAAATCTATAGGAAAAAGACCCTTCACATGGAACCAATTCTCCTCAAAAATTTGCAGAAGAAGGAACCCTTACAAAATCAAACAACCTGCAATTTATACCACTAGCTACCTTGGAATTCTCAGAGAGAATGCAACAAGCTACGAACAACTAGGGTCAGGGTTTCAACTACAAAACCCACCAAAAATTACATCAAAACTTAATGCAGGGGCAGGAAACCAAGCAATCCAGAGAGAAAATCTCCAACAGATAAGCAATTATGAAAATCTGTGAGCCAGGATAGAGCACTAGGAATTTTCTATTAAAATCAATCTAATCGACCACTTGAAAACAACTTCTTGAGCTCAAAAATAAAATCCAACAAGTACAAAAGTCATCATGTAATCAACCACAGAGCCCCTGGACCACTTCGCAACACCTACCACCATCAAACCAGCAAGAAATCCACCCAAAAATCATTAAAACCAGGTACCTTTGGTCGCTGTAGACCCCTCTGCAAATTTGAATCTCAACGGTTACCTCTTTGGCACCCAGTAGCACATCGGCGGTCAAAATTTAAACCTTCATCAACTTTATATCCCCATCGTTTGATCAATCTCCCCTCACGGTCTTAACATCTTAACATTCATCTTTAGTGGCATAGTCACGCAGTTACCAACATCACTGCCACAGGGAACCGGGCCTCATGTTACGTCTAGTCGCATGATCACAAGGCACCAATCTAACCCTTGTGATCATGCAACGACAACTTCTTAACCATGCAATGCCGACCGCAAACCACCCACAAAAATCCTCGGCCCCACCACCAGTCACCGACCAATCATAACTGGGCATGCTGGCAAGACCCGCATAGTGGACCCATCCTAACTCTACAACCACGATGCCAAATGATTGCAACCACCATGGACATGTGTCGACCAGTCTCATGATCGCATAGCCAAAAATTGGGGTATGCTATCATGCGACAACCAATCGCAGGTTGCCACATCATTGCCTTAGACCACCAAATAGCAACCATTATCACGAAGAGCTGGGACCCATGCAGACAGATGGCAAGCGGTCGCATGTCAGAAAAGTCTGACATGCAGCCATGCAATAGCCAATAAGGATATGCCATTTGTCACCCCTCTGACATCGGGCCCACCAAATAGAAGCAACGCTGGAACAGACAAAATTGACGGTAGGTGCATGATCGCATGGGGAAAGAATATTCCATGCGATCACACACCAACCGTTGATCTCCTCCCTTTGGCAACACATCGTTGCACTTGCTCACTTAAGAAAAAGAACAAGGAGAGCTGGTAGAAAAGAAGACATGCAAGGTGGAAAACACACAGGGTTTTTGGAGAAAGATTGAAAACACACAGAACTTTCAACATGACACAAAGGTAAACTAGGAAGCCGAAAACATCAAGGGTTTTTATGTAGGCCAAAAATGTCGAAAACATCATGGACTTTCAAAAACACTGTGGGTTTTTGACATTGTGGCAAATTTTAAAGATTGCTTCCCGCGGACCTTAAAATTTTAATAACTTTCTGGGCTTTGCGAATTAGGAGATGCAGTTTGGACTGAAGCAAGGTGACAACAATAAAGAGCATGAGGCAGGACATTTAACAGAAACCTTACAGGGAACAAGCCAATTTCACAAGATTTTGCTATGATAGAAAATTGGCCTAACAAGATTAAAAGCTTTCAACGTGGGCCCTCTGACATAAACCAACTCATCAGCACATGAACGGATGAAAACACGCCAACTCAGAATAGCATGGCACATAAGAACTACCTAGCAAATAGGACCCACCGACGAACTGCCACCTGAAAAAAAGTAACATCAACGGCTGGCATAAGATCACATGGCTCTGACATATCCCATGCGAACTCACACCAACCATCGATCCTCTGACACTATCAGGTCCCACTGAGCCTTAAGAAATTTAGGTCTCACTGACACACGCATAATCACTAACTCATGGACCAATCATAAAACACTGACAAGGCATATGATAGGTTGACCCATGGATAACTCTGTAAGATAAAGCCGAGAACCTTAGGAAAATATTAAAATCATAGAGCGTGATTGCGGACTTAGGAAAAATAAAGGGACCCGCTGGAGAGAAAGGCTAACTATTAACCAGGGTGACATGGAAACTTAAAAGGAACATGCAGAAGAGGTGCTTAAGTGACCCACAAAAAAGGTAACGTGCAAAAAGAATAAAGCTAGGGCACATTTGAATTTTGAAACTTAATGGCTAGATTCTGAACGTTTTGCCTAAGGTTTAACCAGGGAGTAGAAAAATCATTGCAGAGAGCAGGGGAAAAGACCAAGAGCCATGAAATTTTTTGCACATGCTAACAGTGGGTCTCTCTGGGGATGTATGCCTCCTGCAGGCATAGCAAGGACTTAGAATCACTCATTGAAGCAGACCATCCCACAGGACAAAAATAGGGAACTCAAAAAATGCAGGGAACAGGAAGGAAAATCACACAATAGCAAAGGGAAAGATATTTACAGATATTTACAATATAACTTTACAAAGTAGCCCCAGGCCACCCAAAGAAAATCAAAACCCTCCTGCATCAAAAATTTGATTTTCATCCACATATGCAACCAGCCACCTGAAAATTTCAAGACCACCTTGCTGTAGACATATGTGAATATTCATGGGCTGAAGAATGAAACTATGCTGATCACTACCCATGCTTTTTTAGTCACAATTATTCCATTCATATTCAAATTCCAAGAGTTAGGGAATATCATCTACTTCTTCCTGCTGACTGGAAGCAAAAATTTAATCTAGTAATGCATCAGAAAATACAGCATATTGATTACCATGCATTACAATACAGTTACCTGGCCGAAAAGGACTTGTATCCTCAGATTTACCTTCACACCTTGCTTTAGCCACTGAGCAACCTGGTTCCTCCATGGTGTCTTCACTGACTGCATCATGAACCAAGTGAAGGTCTTCTTTAAAGCTTCTATAACAGGGGAACATTGCATCATCATTTTCACCAAAAAAATTTATGTCCCAACTATTGAAGACTGGGCCCTCAACACTGTCACACTGAGTATCATACTTGGAAAAAGAAGGAAAAGGATATGAACAAGAAACTTGTTCATCACTGCAGTCTTGATGATAGGAAAACACACTATCATGTCCTTCTACCTCTTCTTCTGCAGGGTCATTACATGAGGGGATCACTAATGAAAAATAATCATCAAAAATATGAGCAGCCTGGTTGCTATCTAGTAATGTGGGGGAAACAAAAGAATTAGGGGCACACATGTCAAAGTCAAAACCTATTGACTCATGCTCCATATCAAAATCAATGTGTGTGGGAAGTAGAAACTCAGAGTCATCCCCCCCTGAATATCTGAGATACTCATAAGACAATAAATTTGAAATTTGTTCACTATGAAGTGAACAGCCGTCCACAAGCATACCCTCATCTAACACACAATCATCAGCAACATATTCATCAATCCCATCCTCTTCTTCATTTGATTGAATGTGTAAACTTTCTGCCCCATATTGAGAAAATGCATCACTTTCATGACTGCAAGAAAGAGTGTCAACACCTGACACATCTCCTTTATAAATTTCATCATTCTCAATATCAGCACTAAAGAGCAAAACCCCAAGTTAATCCTCAAGTTCAAGACTATCATCACTAAGTACCCAATCCCTGACACATACATAATGTTCTTCCCACAAGGCATCTGACCAACTAGTTGACTCAAGAAAACAAAGCTCTAGGAATAAACCAATGAAGTCAAATTCAGGAAACTCAACATCCTCAGGAAGCTTATCATATACTTCACAAAATCTATCATAGAACAAGGATATGGATAGATCCTTTCTATATCCCACCTTTAACCTTACCAATTTTATGTAATCTCTAAGGATGCCCTACTCAAGAAATGCAAGCTCCTCCTCAAGCTTACCCATTACAACTTAGTGCACTACTTCCATAAAATTTTGCCAAACTGTAACTGAAAACTTGAAGTATGCTAACCTCTACTCACACCTTATCCTTCTTTTAGTGCTTGATCACTTTATAAGGAACATTTAAAACTTGAGAAGTACCTAGGGGTCTTGCATTAGAAGACCTTGTTGACTGGAAGGTAGGGCAGATCTTGAGCTCACCTTGAAGCTTCATCAGATTCTATGCAGTGTAGAGTCACCACCTCCTTGAGAGAAAAAATAATTTATTGTTTCTTCTTCCAACCAACACAAAATTCACCAAGTAACATGCACTATTTATTAGAAGATGCACTGATCAAATAGAGAAAATTAGAGCCGCCACTCGCAACTAGGTGAGAAGATATCAGCAAATGCTTGTTTTGTATTTGACTCTTTCCAATGGCTCCCCAACAAAGTCACCATTTTGTTGGTGTTCTTTTTCCCCAAAGGTCAGCTTGGCATCAGGATTGACAGGGCTAGTGTCACATTCACTCAACAATCTAAATCTGACAGGAAAAAGGGCCAACTGACAAGGATCAAAGAGAGATCCTTCTACACTTTGAGCTCCACATCACTCAGGTGGGTGTACCTCATCTGCACACTCATACAACTTGTGTCACACTACAGGCCTGCAGGTCACTGATTGTGGAATGATTTTCAAACCCTTCTAGGTGTCCTACACCTCAAATGATACCAATATCTCATACAATAGCCTAACTTGCATAGAGTGAGTATGAAAACCAGAGACCTAACCTATCAACAAGAAAGGGAAAAGATGGAATAGAAAGGAAATGATTTTAAAAGGATTGAAAGGACCACTGAGATGCCCTAAGTCTCTGATAGACTAGTGCCTTATCCAATGGGCCATAGAGTCAAATACCCTACTGCAAGAGACAACTATGAAACAAGAAAATAATATACCCAATGTGTTGATACCTGACATCAATCACACACCATGACCAAACCTTAACTTAACACCCACCTATGCATTCAAGCATGCTATTATCCATCAAAAGATTTTGATCCTCCCCTTAGAAGAGACCTATGAAAGGACAATACATTAACCAGCATCCACTAGAAGATAAGCATGACCTATCCTTGATATCTCAGCTCATACATGCATAAACACTAACTCTGAACTAGTTACCTCTGCAAAGATAACTCCACTTGCAAACATGTAGGCAATGCAAATAGACAAATCAAACACCCTTGATGTATCATTAATGCATTCAGAATTCAAATGGAGATAGCTTGGTGACAATAAGAATAAATTGAGTCCTCATACATAAGACAAATTTGCTGCGGCATGCATTGTATTCTCTAAACCAACAATGGAAACAGAACACCCTATATGCAGAGAGAAGGGAAAATCTGCATAACAGAACCTTTCATGGAACTAGAAAGGAACTCTAAGCTGGAACCCTTTGAAAATCATCAAAAAACAACATATATACCCATGGTTACCTTGAAATCCCACACAAGTTAGGATGCAACAAGCTAAGGGTAACCACGGTTAGAGTTTTCCATCAATTAGGCATTTTAAAATCTGATACAATTCGGAGGGAAAACACTAAGTCCTGAATGCACTTAACACTTGATCTTCAATCATGAAAGAATCTCTAAAAGGCACCGAAGATCAATCAAAATTCTACAAAATTCAAACGGGAAGTGACCCTACAACTACTTTTGGTACATTTTATTTATTCCCCTATGGCAAGACACTTCTCTTCTACAATCATCTCACACCCTGGAGCACATTGGAGTGGCGGAGAAGATTAGTTTCACCAACTCTGGCCCTTCCTGTCATCAATTTTGATCCTTTTCGATCATTTGAAACATTCACAAAGATTAAAAAATGAAGGCAAACGGTCACAAGCACTCGCGGGCTCTAAGTTCCCAAACTGTTTGCCCCTAGCCGCACAACTGCTCGGTCACAACTCTCACTACCACAGGAAACGGGCAATAATTTATGCCTGGTCACAAGATCGCATAGCCTAGAAATGGGCTATGTGAATATGTAATACACCATTTCCCCTTGCCATCTTCATAACCATCGATGCCAGACCATTGCCACAAAAGGGTATGTCACATGTTCGTAAGCTAAAAAACTAGCTCATGCAAACATGCGACAAGCCACTAACATGCACCCTCCCGCTTGGCTTGTCACCGCTGAGATACCCCATCCTGGGCCTTTGTTCAAATCCACCATCCTACCAGCTCAGGCCAACCAGAAACTACCACGACACCACCTGCCACCGAGCCCACCAAACAGCTACAAACGGGCCCCAGCACATGTGGCACCCTCTTGCATGATTGCATAGACCAAAAATGGGCTATGCAAACATGCGACAACCCATGAACACTGACCGCCACCACAACCGCCACTGCATAGAGTTGATAGAAAATGTTAGTCGCATGATCGCATAGCCTTGCAAAAGACTATGCGAACATGTGACTAATCACTAGCAAACCACTGCCGCTACCTGCCATTAAGTTGTGGTCCCACCAAGCAAATCCACCTCAGCAACCATTAACCAATAAGAAACCTCCAACTGCAAGCATGCGTGTCACACCGGACCCACTGAGCACAACAGGAAACCTGGCAAAATGGAATAAAATCCGATGGATGGCGCATGATCGTAAAGGCTTGAAATATTCCTTGCGATCATACGCTGACTGTTAGATTAAAAGCTTTCAATGCAGGCCCTCTGACATAAACCAACTCATCAACACGCGAATGGATGAAAAGGCACCAACTCAAAACAACGCGGCACATAAGAACTACCTGGCAAACAAGACCCACCGACGAACTACCACGTGACAAAAAGTAACATCAATGGCTAGCGTAAGATCATATAGCTCTGACATATCCCATGCAAACTCACGCCAACCATCGATCCTCTGACACTGTCAGGTCCTACTGAGCCTTCAAAAATTTAGGTCCCACTGACACACGCACAATCACTAACCCATGGACCAATCATAAAATGCTGACAAGGCATATGATAGGTGGACCCACTGATAACTCTGCCAGATATAGCCGAGAACCTTAGGAAAATATTAAAATCGCAGGGCGCGATTGCAGACTTAGGAAAAATAAAGGGAACCACCGGAGAGAAAGACTAACTGCGAATTGGGGTGATGTGGAAATTTAAAAGGCACATGCAAAAGAGGTGCTTAAGTGACTCACGAAAAAGGTAACGCATGAAAAGAATAAAGCTATCTCCATTTGAATTCTGAATGCATTAATCATACATCAAAGGTGTTTGATTTGTCTATTTGCATTGCCTACGTGTTTGCAAGTGGAGTTATCTTTGCACAGGTAACTGGTTCAGGGTTACTATTTATGTATGTATGAGCTGAGATATCAAGGATAGGTCATGCTTGTCTTCCAGTGGATGCTGGTTAATGTATTGTCCTTTCATAGGTCTCTTCTAAGGGGAGGGTCAAAATCCTTTGATGGATAATGGAATACTTGAATGCACAGGTGGGTGTTAAGTTGAGGTTTGTTCATGGTGTGTGATTGATGTTAGGCATCAACACATTGGGTATATTATTTTCTTGTTTCATAGCTATCTCTTGCAGTACGATATTTGACTCTATGGCCCATTGGATAAGGCACTGGTCTATCAGAGACTTAGGGCATCTCAGTGGTGCTTTCAATCCTTTTAAAATTATTTCCTTTCTGTTCCATCTTTTCCCTTTCTTGTTGATAGGTTAGGTCTCTAGTTTTCATACTCACTCTATGCAAGTTGGACTATTGCATGAGATATTGGTTTCATTTGAGGTGTAGGACAGCTAGAAGGGTTTGAAAATCATTCTACAGTCAGTGACCTGCAGGCTTGTAGTGTGGCACAAGTTGTATGAGTGTGCAGATGAGGTACACCCACCTGAGTGATGTGGAGCTCAAAGTGTAGAAGGATCTCTCTTTGATCCTTGTCAGTTGGTCCTTTTTCCTATCAGATTTGGAGTGTTGAGTGAATGTGACACTAGCCCTGTCAATCTTGATGCCAAGCTAACCTTTGGGGAAAAAGAACACCAACAAAATAAATTGGCTCATGTGAACATGTGACAAGCCGCTAACATGCACCCTCCCGCTTGTCTTGTCACCGTCGAGATACCCCAACCTAGGCCCGCATTCAAATCCACCATCCTGCCAGCTCGGGCCAACCAGAAACCACCTGCCATCGAGCCCATGAAACAGCTACAAATGGACCCTAGCACATGTGGCACCCTATTGCATGATTGCATAGCCTAGAAATGGGCTATGCGAACATGCGACAACCCACAAACACTAACTGCCACCACAACCGCCACTGCATGGAGTTGACAGAAAATGTTAGTCGCATGATTGCATAGCCTTGCAATTGTCTATGCAAACATGTGACTAACCACCAGCAAATCGCTACCGCTACCTCCCATTAAGTTGTGGTGCCACCAAGAAAAACCACCTCAGTAACCATCGACCAATAAGAAACCTCCAACTATAAGCACGTGTGTCACACCGGACCCACTGAGCACAATAGGCAACCTAGCAAAATGGAATAAAATCTGATGGATGGTGCATCATCGCAAAGGCTTGGAATATTCCTTACGATCATACACCAACCATTAGATTAAAAGCTTTCAATGCAGGCCCTCTGACATAAACCAACTTATCAACATGTGGACAGATGAAAAGACGCCAACTCAAAATAGCGTGGCACATAAGAACTACCTAGCAAACAGGACCCACTGACAAACTACTGCCTGACAAAAAGTAACATCAACGGCTGGCATAAGATCACATAGCTCGAACATATCCCATGCAAACTCATGCCAACCATCGATCCTCTGACACTGTCAGGTCCCACTGACACATGCACAATCACTAAGCCATGGACCAATCACAAAATGCTGACAAGGCATATGACAGGTGGACCCACTGATAACACTGCAAGATAAAGTTGAGAACCTTAGGAAAATATTAAAATTGTAGGGCGCGATTGTGGACTTAGGAAAAATAAAGGGAATCATCGGAGAGAAAGACTAACTGTGAACCAGGGTGATGTGGAAACTTAAAAGGCACATGCAGAAGAGGTGCTTAAGTGACTTGCAAAACAGGTAATGCACGAAAAGAATAAAGCTATCTCCATTTGAATTCTGAATGCATTAATCATACATCAAGGGTGTTTGATTTGTCTATTTGCATTGCCTACCTGTTTGCAAGTGGAGTTATCTTTGCATAGGTAACTGGTTCAGGGTTAGTGTTTATGTATTTAAGAGCTGAGATATCAAGGATAGGTCATGCTTATCTTCTAGTGGATGCTAGTTAATGTATTGTCCTTTCATAGGTCTCTTCTAAGGGGAGGGTCAAAATCCTTTGATGGATAATAGCATGCTTGAATGCACAGGTGGGTGTTAAGTTGAGGTTTGTTCATGGTGTGTGATTGATGTTAGGCATCAACACATTGGGTATATTATTTTCTTATTTCATAGTTGTCTCTTATAGTAGGGTATTTGACTCTATGGCCCATTGGATAAGGTACTGGTCTATCAGAGACTTAGGGCATCTCAGTGGTCTTTTGAATCCTTTTAAAATCATTTCCTTTCTGTTCCATCTTTTCCCTTTCTTGTTGATAGGTTAGGTCTCTAGTTTTCATACTCACTCTATGCAAGTTGGACTATTGCATGAGATATTGGTTTTATTTGAGGTGTAGGACACCTAGAAGGGTTTGAAAATTATTCTACAGTCAGTGACCTATAGGCCTGTAGTGTGATAGAAGTTGTATGAGTGTGCAGATGAGGTACACCCACCTGAGTGATGTGGAGCTCAAAGTGTAGAAGGATCTCTCTTTAATCCTTGTCAGTTCACCCTTTTTCCTATCATATTTGGAGTGTTGAGTGAATGTGACATTAGCCCTGTCAATCTTGATGCCAAACTGACCTTTGGGGAAAAAGAACACCAACAAAATAAACTGGCTCACATGAACATGCGACAAGCCACTAACATGCATCCTCATGCTTGGCTTGTCACCGTCGAGATACCCCAACATGGGCCCGTGTTCAAATCCACCATCCTGCCAGCTCAGGCCAACCAAAAACTGCCACGACACCACCTGCCACCGAGCCCACCAAATAGCTACAAATGGGCCCTAGCACACGTGGCACCCTATCGCATAATCGCATAGCCTGGAAATGGGCTATGCGAACATGCGACAACCCACGAACACTAACCGCCACCGCAACCACCACGGCATGGAGTTGACAAAAAATGTTAGTCGCATGATTGCATAGCCTTGCAATAGTCTATGCAAACATGTGAATAACCACTAGCAAACCACCACCACTACCTACCATTAAGTTGTGGTCCCACCAAGAAAAATTACCTCAGTAACCATCGACCAATAAGAAACCTCCAACTGCAAGCACGCGTGTCACACCGGACCCACTGAGCACAATAGGCAACCTGGCAAAATGGAATAAAATCTGATTGATGGCGCATGATCACAAAGGCTTAGAATATTCCTTGCGATCATACGACAACCATTAGATTAAAAGCTTTCAACGTGGGCCCCTCTGGCATAAACCAACTCATCAACACGCAGATGGATGAAAATGTGCCAACTCAGAATAGCGTGGGACATAAGAACTACCTGGCAAACAGGACCCACCAATGAACTGCCGCCTGAAAAAAAGTAACATCAACAGCTGGCATAAGATCACATGGCTCTAACATATCCCATGCAAACTCATGCCAACCATCGATCCTGTGACACTGTCAGGTCCCACTGAGCCTTCAAAAATTTAGGTCCCACTAACACACGCACAATCACTAATCCGTGGACCAATCACAAAATACTGACAAGGCATATGACAGGTGGACCCACTGATAACTCTGCAAGATAAATCTGAGAACCTTAGGAAAATATTAAAATCACAGGGCACGATTGCGAACTTAGGAAAAATAAAGGGACCCGCTGAAGAGAAAGACTAATTGCGAATCGAGGTGACGTGGAAACTTAAAAGGCACATGCAGAAGAGGCGCTTAATTAACCCATGAAAAAGGTAAGACATGAAAAGAATAAACCTAGGGAACATTTGAATTTTGAAACCTAACGGCTAGATTCTGAACATTTTGCCTAAAGTTTAACCAGGGAGCAGAAAACCCATTGCAGAGAGCAGGGGAAAAGACCAGGAGCCATGAAATTTTTTGCACATGCTAACAATCCCTTTGTAACATCATTTATAAAATCCTCTCTAAATGCTTAGCAAATAGGTTAGAAACCTTCCTCCCCTTGATTATCTCAGAAGAACAAACTAGCTTTGTCCTTAATCACTCAATCCTGGATGGAATTGTAATAGCCAAGAAATAGCTCATATAGCTCAATATAACAAAAAAACATGTATGCTGATTAAAATAGACATTCAAAAATCATATGATAAAGTGGATTGAAGATTTATGTGTAAATGCATGGAAGCATTTGGCTTTTCGAAATAATGGATTAATCTTATATACAATTGTATCTCTTCACCCAAAATATCCCTCTTAATCAATGGTACTCTAGAAGGTTTCTTTGAAATATCATACGGTATTAGACAAGGAGATCTGCTTTCTCCATTCCTTTATGTAATCATGGCTGAAGCATTGGGAAGATCCATTACAAAGGCTCACTTAGATGGAAAAGTCTTGGGAGTCAGAGTTACATAAAATGTAACTAATATAACACATCAGCAATTTGCCGATGACACTATTCTACCCGGAGCAAGATATCGCAAGGAAGCAAAGGCATTCAAAGACTTATTGGATGTTTACATGAAGGCTTCAGGATAGAGAGTGAACCCTAATAAATTTGAATTTTTTTTCGTTAATACTCCCCCAACAAAAATATGTCAGATTTGCAACACCCTAGGTTACAAGATAGGTAAGTTCCCATGCAAATACTTAGGAATCCCTTTAGATAAAGGTTTGCATAGTTCCAAGTTGTGGCAGCAAGTGATATCTAAAATTCAAATTAAGAAAGGTAGTGTTGGTGATCTTTTTCCCCGAAGGTCAGCTTGGCATCAGGATTGACAGGGCTAGTGTCACATTCACTCAACACTCCAAAACTGACAGGAAAAAGGGCCAACTGACAAGGATCAAAGAGTGATCCTTCTACACTTTGAGCTCCACTTCACTCAAGTGGGTATACCTCATCTACACACACATACTACCTTGTGTCATACTACAGGCCTGCAAGTAACTAACTGTGGAATGATTTTCAAACTCTTCTAAGTATCTTGTACCTCAATGAAGCCAATATCTCATGCAATAGCCCAACTTGCATGGAGTGAGTATGAAAACCAGAAACCTACACTAACAACTTGAAAGGGAAAGGGTAGGATAGAAATGAAATGATTTTAAAGATGATTGAAAGGTCCCCTAAGATGCCCTAAGTCTCTGATAGACCAATGCCTTATCCAATGGGCCACAGAGTCAAATACCCTACTGCAAGAGACAGCTATGAAACAAGAAAGCAATAGATTCAATGTGTTGATGCCTGACATCAATCACACACCATAACCAAACCTCAACTTAATACCCACCTGTGTATTCAAACATGCTATTATCCATCAAAGGATTTTAACCCTCCCCTTAGAAGAGACCTATGAATCAGATAATACATTAACCAGCATCCACTGGAAGACAAGCATGACCTATCTTTGATATTTCAGCTCATACATGCATAAACACTAGCCCTGAACCAGTTAACTCTGCGAAGATAATTCCACTTGCAAACACATAGGCAATACAAGAAGACAAATCAAACATCCTTAATGCATGATTAATGAATTCAAAGCTCAAATGGAGATAGCTTGATGATAGTAAGAATAAATTGAGTCCTCATACATAAGAAAAATCTACTGTAGTATGCATTATATTCCCTGAACCAGCAATGGAGAGAAGAACACTCTATATGTAGAGATAAGGAGAAATCTACAGAACAGAACCCTTCACTAGAACTGACAAAATTCAGAACCCTCTCTAAGTCAAAAATTTGACTACATATACCCCTAGCTGCCTTGGAATTCTCAGAGAGAATGCAACAAGCTACGGACAGTTAGGGCTAGGGCTAGGGCTTCACCCAATAGAAATTACATCAAAACTTAATGTAGGGGCAGGAAACCAAGTAATCCATAGAGAGAAAATCTCCAACAGATTAGCAATTATGAAAATCTGTGAGCCAGGATAGACAACTAGGAATTTGCTATTAAAATCAGTCTAATTGGCCACCTGTAAACACCTCTTGAGCCAAGAGTGTAATCATTCCTCATGGTACAAAACCCTTTTCAAACAACCGTCAGGCACCCTGGACCACACTGCAAATCACTTCTCACCAAATAGGGTCTTTTTTGCATTCAATTCCATAAATTGGTTTTTCTAGTGCTGGAAATTTACAAAAAATCAAACTTCAAACTGCAACGGTTATCATGCATTTGGCAGGAAATAAACCTTTTAACCATTCACCCTCAGTCGCACAACCACACTGTCATGAATTTTACCGCCACAGGAATCCAGGCAACAAATCATGCATGGTCGCATGATCACATGGCCGAAAGATAGCCCTTGCGATCATGCGACCGTGAACTCTTAACCGCAGTCAACAATCAGTGAAAAACTCTCTACAAAGTCTCCAGCCACTTCACCATCACAACCCCGCAACCACGTGGAGACAACACCACTGCCCGCTAGCCAAAAGAACATTGCCACCACAACCGCCATCGCATTCAGAAAATGCCCCACCAGACTTAGCGAATTGGCAACAAAGGACCTTCACCAATTTGCTAAAAAAATTCATGCCTTTGCTAAACACTTAGCAACTTCCCGACTGCCACTCGCGCAATCGCTAGACAAACTAGTGAACCCTCCTATCTTCTGGTGAATGCGTGACAAGACCATAATTTTATCGGCACCACCAACTCTTTTTGTCTAGACCGCCAAAACCAAGACCCCACCTAGGCCCACCTGATGCCATGTGTCACAACACCACTCACTGAAACCACCAAGAAACCCTCACCCGGGCTCGCATTCAAACTCACCTTCCCACTAGCACGGACCAACCGAAAATTGCCACATGTCGACCTACCAATAGGAGCCGCTACTGCAATTGCCATGGACACATGGTGCCCTGTCGCATGATCGCATAGCCTGAAAGTGGCCTATGTGAGCATGCGACAACCCGCTAACATTAACCACCATTGGTTAACACCACCACAAGAAAAATTGCCATCAAACAACTCCACAACTATGAACAAGGACACATGTCGGCTGGTCGCATGATCGCATAGCCGAGAGGAAGGCTATGCGGTCATGCGACAGCCAACCCAAAGCCACCATGTCACCACCTCCATGACATAGAAATGCAACCAAACTAGCCTACCGACAGGACCCCTGAGGACACGTGGCAAGCGGTCGCATGATCGCATAGCCAAAAGTAGGGCTATGCGATCATGCGACAGCCTATTATAGGCTTCCACATGTCTACCTTCTAGACCACACCAAAGAAGCCAAACCCATCTAGAGGATCAAATAGTTGTCGCAAAAGCGCATAGCCCTGACAAAACCTTTGCGCTTTAATGACAACCATTGATCTTCTGACACATCAGGACCTGCTATGCCTTCAAAAAAATAGGTCCCACCACCATCGCACCTGCGCATTTAGCAAAGAAAACCGCCAGGCAGCTGCACAGGACACGGGACCCACATGGCCACGTGGCAAGTGGTCACATGATCACATTTCAAAAAAGTTTGACATGCAACCATGTGATAGCTAATAGGGAAGAAGCTAGACCCACCACACGTTCAGATTTGCACAGTTAGAGAAAACACAATCAATCAGGGCAGAAGTGTGGTGTCGAAAACACACAGGGTTTTCACACAGACCGAAAGGAAAACAAGGAAGCCAAAAACACACAGAGTTTTTGATGGTAAAAGATAAGCGAACCAAATAGGAAGCACAAGGTTGAAAATAACACACAGGTCGAAAACAACGTGGATTTTTGAAAATACAGTGGGTTTTTGACACTATGGTAAATTTTGAAAATATTTCCAGCAGGCTTGAAACTCGAATAACTTTTTGGATTTTGTGAATCAGGGGATGCAGATTTGACCAAAATTTGGTGACAACAATAAAGAGCATGAGGCAGGAGACAATGAAGAACACTCTTTGCAAGGAGAAGGCCATTTTCAAAGATTTTGCATTGACAGAAAACTGGCCTAACAGGTAGCTGGAAAGGTAAATGGCTTACTAAAGCTGGAAGAGCCACAATGATTAAATCAGTCTTGTCAGCCCTACCCACATATCAAATGTCGATCCTCCCACTTCCAGTCAGCATCAAAGTTAGCTTAGACAAACTTCTAAGAGACTTTTATTGGCAAGCCTCAGCACATGGAAAGAAGGAAGCTCTTATAAAATGGGATAAATTATGTAAACCAACTTCCAAAGGTGGATTAGGAATTAAAAATTTACAATGGCAAATAAAGCACTAGGTTCCAAACTAATTTGGAGACTAAGCGAAGAAGCTAATAGAAAATGGGCATCAATCCTTCTGAATAAATATGTGCCAAATGCGGACCCCATTAACATTTTTAGATCTCACTCCCATGAAAAAGACTCCCAAATTTGGAATTTTATTATAAATACTATAGAAGTTATTAACAACCAACTTACTTGGGATATAGGGTCGAGAGGTAAGGCCCTTTTTTGGGAAGACTCGTGGGGAGGATTTCCCCCTCTCACCAAATCAGGTTTCAGTCAAGAATTTATAGATAGATGTAAAGTATCTAGGGGATGTTTTGTAAAGGATTATATCTCTTTAAATAAAGACTTAATATAGAAAATAATAGAGGAAATCCTAGCATAATATATTGAAAGACAAAAACTTATAGATATTCTTAAAGATAGAGTGATCTCACATAAAAAAAGAGAAGATAGATTGATATGGGCTAGCTCTAACAATGGGAACTATAAAGTCAAGGATGGGTACAAATCAATCATGCAGGAACATAACATGGATACCCTAGATATTCCTTTGAATTTATGCTGGAACAAAGCTTGCCTTCCCAAGACAGGAATATTTCTTTGGGCAGCATTTGAAAAAAGAATCCTGACTGCAGATAGAATTTGGAAGATAGGTTTTGAAGGTCCATCAAGGTGCCCTTTATGTGAATGCCAAGAAGTGGATGTAAATCATCTACTTCTAAACTATACTTATACACAAAACTATTGGAGTTGGTTAAGTAATTGTCTAAATTGGCACTCTACTGTGCCCTATGATATAGTGGACTTCCTCAAAGCGTGGCCCTCCTTAAATAAACGAAGCCTATACAAAGATATTTGGGTAATCTCCCCCTCTGTACTCTTATGGGAAATTTAGAAAAAATGTAATAGGAGAATATTTACTAATCAGAAAATGGAATGGAGAATGTTAACTAACAAAATTGAAGCATCAGTTATCAAAGTAACTAATAACAAACTTAGAAACTAGATTAGTTATGAAAATTCTTTTAAGCAATGGGATAATAATATTAGGAAAACTTGGCCTAGAATGATTATTCTACCACTATTTCGTAAGGGGGGAAAAAGATAAAAAATTGGTAGAAGTAATTGTAAATGGTCACCCCCTAAAGATGGCCGGTACAAACTAAAATTTGATGGTGCATCTAGAGGAAACCTAGGTATAGCTGGAATTGGTGGAATTATCCATAATTGTAAGGGAGAGATCATTTCTAAATTTTCTAGCCCTGTTAGCATGTGCAAAATTTTTTTATGGTTCCTAGTCTTTTCCCCTGCTCTCTGCAATGATTTTTCTGCTCCCTGGTTAAACCTTAGGCAAAATGTTCAAAATCTAGCCATTAGGTTTCAAAATTCAAGTGTGCCCTAGCCCTGTTCTTTTCGCATGTTACCCTTTTTGCGGGTCACTTAAAATCCCTAATCCGCATGTGCCTTTTAAACAAGTTCCTTTTACCAGTTTGCGGTTAGATCTTTTATGTATTGGCGGGTACCTTTTAATTCTTTTCCTAAGTCTTAGCTCCCTGGCCACTTTAATATTTCCTAAGTTCGGGCGCCCTGCGATTTTAATATTTTTCTTAGGGTTCTCAGCTTTATCTTGCGGAGTTGTCAGTGGGTCCACCTGCCATATGCCTTGTCAGTATTTTGTGGTTGGTCCATAGGTTAGTGATTGTGCGTGTGTCAGTGGGACCTAAATTTTGGAAGGCTTAGTAGGACCTGACAGTGTCAGAGAATCAATGGTTGGTGTAAGTTCGCATGGGATTTGTTAGAGCCATGAGATCTTACACCAGCCGCTGATGTTACTTTTCTCAAGCGACAGTTCTTCGGTGGGTCATTTTTTCCAAGTGGTTTCTTATGTGCCACGCTATTCTAAGTTGGCAGGTTTTCATTCGTCTGCGTGTTGATGAGTTAGTTTATGTCAGAGGGCCCATGTTGAAAGCTTTTAATCTAATAGTCGGCATATGATCGCAAAGAATATTCCAAGCCTTTGCAATCATGCGCCATCCGTCAGATTTTATTCCATTTTTCCAAGTTGCTTGTTGTACTCAGTGGGTTCGGTGTGACATGCATGCTTGCAATTGGAGGTTTCTTATTGGTTGATGGTTGCTGAGGTGGATTTTCTTGGTGGGACCATAATTTAATGGCAGGTAGCGGTGGCAGTTTCCTAGCGGTTAGTCACATGTTTGCATAGCCTTTTGCAAGGCTATGCGATCATGCGACTGACATTTTCTGTCAACCATTTGTGGTGGTGGTTGAGGTTCATGGGCTGTCGCATGTTAGCATAGCCAGTCTCTGGGCTATGCGATCATGCGAAAGGGTGCCACATGTGCTAGGGCCCGTTTGCAGTTATTTGGTGGTCCCGTTGGGAGATGGTGGGGTCGTGGTGGTTTTTGTTTGGTCTGAGCTGGAAAGCTGATAAATTTTGAATGTGGGCCATCATTCTCTGCAGGCACCAAGGATTTAGCCATTGGTATTCAAATTCAAATTTTTTTGAGGGCTTCCAATGATAGAAAGTACCAAATTTATGGAATTCATTGTAGAATTGACCCTGTCCGGTGAGAAGCAACTAGTTTGCTGTTTGTGGTGTGGTCCAAGGTGCTATTGGATTATTTGCAAAGCTTGTACCATTTTGGTTGTGTGCTCAAGACTTGTTGCAGGGTGTCCTTTTGAGCCTAGTTTTGTGATCCCCTGTACCTGTAGACAAGAATTTCATGATTGTGGATCAGTTCAGGATTTCCTACCCCTGTAATAACTGTTTAGACCATTTCCAGTAGATTGGGTGGTTGAAACCCTGACCCTAGTCATTTGTAGCTTGTTGCAGATTTCAAGATGACTAGGGGGTATAAGTTGCAGAATTTTTGATTTTGTAGAGGTTCCAAAACATTGTTATATACTGATAAAAGTCTAATTTGGTGACTTTTCTTATGTTGGTATCATTCTGATTGTATGTCGATCTTGTTTGTGTTAATGAAAATATTCTTGAATCCCAATCTTGTATCTTGTGTATGTCTTCTTGCTTGTCTCTGAGCTCATATATGTTAATGTCACAAAGTGTGTTAATGTATGGTAAACAAAGAGTATTTTGAATTTATCTTTGAGTTCCTAACAAAGTTAGGATTAAAGCCTTCTAGGTGAATTCAGTGAATTTGCAACCAAGTATAGAATTTGATGTCCTTGTGCTTGAGGGAAAGGGGTAATAGGCAAAGCACTTACCTCGGATTCCATTGTGTTTGATTTGAGGTATTCAGTTGAGGTATACAGTTAGGTGACTCTCAGCCCTGGGATAAGGCACTGGTCCTTCCTCTTGAGGTATGCATGGTTAACAACTACAAACCCAAACATCATTTGATAAATCTTTAACAATCTTATATGAGATATAGTGGAATATTGTTTTAGACTCCTTTAGAGAAGTGAGTCAAGGGTACACCTGCCTAAGCATTAAAGCTCAAAGTGTAGGAGGATCCTTTGATCCTTGTCAGTTGGCCTTCTTCCTTGTGGACTTTAGAGTGGTGATAGAGTCAGAGTTTCATTTACATCATCCATCAAAGTGTAAATTTGCAAGTTGAAGATCAAAGGGAATAATCCACAACCAACAAAATGGTGACTCTGCTGGGGAGAGTCTAAAGAGAAAGGTTATAGTGTGTTCTTGTTTTCCTATTATTTCAAAGATTTCCCATCTAGGTGGGTGGTGACTCAAAGGTTAAAACTAGTGCAACATATTGAAGAAGCATGGATAAGAGGAGAAATACTAGGTCATATGTTAGAAAGAATCCAGAGGTCACTCTAGAGCAATTACCTAGACAGGGAAACAAGAGCTAGATTAGAAGGAATGGTGAGTCTACCAGTGCTTCCATGAGAGAACAGAGAAATACTGGAGCCAGAAGACCACATGTATCCTCAAGTGAGGATGGTTCACAAAATAGAGTTTCTAGATCAGAAGGTGGTCACTCTGAAGAGAGATTTTATGATACCCCTGAGGCTGCATTTCAGGACAAAGGTCTGTTGCCTGCAGGTCATGATGAAGAAAATAGAGATGTAGGTTTAGAAGTTGACTTGGATCTTGAAGAAGATCAATTTAGAAGAGAACCCATGAGACATAGGCAAGTTCGTTTCCCATATCAAAATCTTCTTGATATGGATGTGTCATCTGGTTTTGATGACATTATGGTTGATCCTGATGACTTGAATGCACTGGGGTTGCAGATGGTAGAGCATGATGCCATACATAAAAGATTACAAGAGGAGAGAGAGGCTGAAAAGGTGAATGCTTTGATAGAGAGGCAGTCTCTTTTGAGAAAAATAAATGAAATGAAGGAGAGAAACAAGATTCTTTCTTTTTCTCCTAGAATGTTGTAGCATGATGTTTTTGGTGATCTTGATGCCTTGAGGAGTGAGCAAGAGCACTTGCTTCAGGATGATGAATTTGAAAATGAAGGCCCTATGATTAGACAAGTGCAAAGCTAGGTCCCTTTACCTAAAGATAAAGATGGGCATAGGATCACTAGACCTGCTGTTATCATTAATGAGAAAGGAAAGTAGAAGATGGTGGGTGACCAAGAAAGAAAACTGGTGACAATACCAGGGATCCCACCACCTGATTCAAATAAGGACACTGAAATGGAGAGAAGGAGAAAAGAAGATGAGGACCTTGCAAGAGAACTAGAGATAGCTGAGGTTGACACTGCCATTGCAGAAAAGAAAAGGAAGATCCAATTTTTGCGGGCTTCTTCAACTAATGCTCTTGGCCCATCTGCTACTGAACTAGTTATGCCATCTATGACTACTGCTTTTCCATTTAGTAATGCTACTAGTTCATTTCCTTCTTCATCTGCTAGGATAGGTGCAGATCCTAGGCAATAGTCAAATGCACAGATAAATGTAGATGCTAATATTGATCCTAGGGTTAACACTAGTTTGAGCTTTCAAAGAAGACCTATGCAATTAGAAGGCTATAGGCAAATAAGTTTTGATGGAATTCCTGGCTATCCAAATGCTTTTCCAAATGATATTAGAGATAAGGTACCTAAGTTTGCTGATAATAATGCTATTAGTTGTGAAGAGCATCTTAGGTTATTTGTTGATATGCTTAATGATTATAAGGTAGAGCATGAGGATGTTGTCATGAAACTATTTGTTCAATCTCTAATGGAGGATGCTAGAGATTGGTTTAAGAGGCTTCCTGATAGATGTATTGATACTTGGGACTCTTTTGAGAAATGTTTCAAGGAACAGTATGGTGATAGGCCTAATGCTAGCTTCATGTTGAATGAATTCAATACCATAAGGAAAAATCAGAATGAGTTTGCAGCTGAGTTCAACATGAGATTTCAGAAAGGTATGCATAAGTTGTTCCAAGTTATGCGGTTGGATGACAATGTCTGTCTGACTACATACTTCAATGCATTTGATGGGAAGATGGGATATTTATTGAGGGATAAAGAACCAAGAACTCTTAGGGATGCTTTTAGGATTGCTATCAATATTGAGAACAACGTGAAAATATCAGGAAAGTTGGGTAGAAAGAGAGAGGACCCAAAGTTGTTTGGGGACAGGAAATACAAAAAAGAAAATGATAAGAGCATTGGATCTAGGAGGTAGGAAGAAGATAAGTTGGATAAGGTGCTTAATGCATTGAAAGATTTGAAGGCACCTGCAAATAGGAACATCAGTGCTCCTACCAATGAGAGGCCTCAGTTCAACAATAATTTCAATAAATAGAATAGACTACAGAATTACCCCTACAACACTCAATGGAAGGATGGCAAGCCTATTGTCCCTGCTGCAAGAAGAAATAATGACAAAGGTGCCCCTGACCCTCTACATAAAGCTTCAATAAATTTCATGGAGAATGTACCTTGTTGTGTTGCATGCCAGTCCCCTCATTCTGCAGAGCATTGTGTGGTTGCACAATCTATGGCTGCAAATCAAGATTGTAGCAATGAGGAGATAGAACAAGAAGAAGAACAAGATGATGTTGGTTGCAACATGGCTTCTTCATATCTAGGATATGAAGATGATTCTGATTTTGATGAAGAGGCAAATGTGAATATGAAGA
Organism: Chamaecyparis obtusa; assembly: GCA_027943335.1. Classification (NCBI taxonomy): domain Eukaryota; kingdom Viridiplantae; phylum Streptophyta; class Pinopsida; order Cupressales; family Cupressaceae; genus Chamaecyparis; species Chamaecyparis obtusa. The sequence continues at coordinate 314,115 of BSBK01010217.1, read as the reverse complement.
GACATAATCAGACCCTTTTTCATCAAGAGGTTTTTTCTGATGGTGAGTGCATTGATCAGAAAACATGTAACATGAACTCTTCTCCCAAGTCAACAAATTTGAGAAGACCTTCTAGAGAAGAGATGGAGAGGATTACTGCAGAAATGATTTCCCAGGTGCAAACTAGAGGCATGGTGGCAAGGAATACAAATGAGAAAGCTGAATGAATTTTTATGAAGAGTTCCAACTCTGGAAAACATAATGAGAACAAATCAAAGGTTGATCACATGGTAAAATGCAAGAATGTAAAAGGTAAGCATTGTGAACCTAAGGGAGTTGGAATTGAAAAGGTCTCTAGTGAGATTGAGAAGCCAATTAACATAATGGCTAAGGTTGAAAAATGAGGGTGGTCAATACACCTAATGTGTCAAACAAGCAAAAGGATGTTAAGGCAATGCAGATTGAGATTCCTGCTTCTACCCCTGTTGACATGTTATCTATATTGTCACAAATTACAGTTAAGGTCCCATTGTCAGAATTGTTGAGGATCCCTAAACATAAAGATAAAGCTATTGCATGGGTTGTTAATACTCACAAAAATGATACTTCATGCAATGGATCTCAAGATAAAGCTTTGAAGGATGTTGCTGCTCAGGGAATTATGTCTCAAATTCCTCCAATATATTTGGATAGTTCTGTCAATGCCAGCCTTGAAAATACTAACCCATTCTTCCTAAGCATTCTTGTGAATGGGATGAAGTTAAGAAATTGTATGATTGATAGTGGTGCCTCTAATACTATCATGCCTTTCAAAATCATGGAGAGGTTGGGCCTTAAAGTTGATACAGTGTAGGGCAGGTGTTGTGCAATTTATCAAAGGGAGGTACCCGTTATTGGGACTATCAATGCAATGCCATATAGGTTGGTAGCATATCCAGAGAAAGAGCTAACAATGAGTGTTTTGGTGGTGGATATCCCTTCTCATTATGGGATGTTGCTATCTAGAAGGTGGAGTGCTGCCATGGGTGGAAGTTTACAGTGTGATTTGTCCTATTCAACTTTCAAGATTGATGATCAGTTTGTCAAGATTGAACGAGAGCCAAAAGTATACCACATGATTGAGAGAAACATAGATAATGAAACTACATGTTTTATGGATACTGATGTTAATGCTTTTAGGGCAGAGATCTCTGTATTTGAAAATGAACATATTTTTTCACCTATTTTTACTGAGGTAGGTGCTAACTCTATGAAGGGTGATTTGTGGGTCATGTACTTTGATGGTGAAAAATGCAAAGATGGTGCAGGAGCAGGTATTTTACTTATTTCTCCTGATGGAAACACCTACAAATTTTCTTTCACATTGAATTTCTTTTGTACCAACAATACAGTAGAATATGAGGCTTTGTTGTTAGGACTGAGGTTGGCACAAAAGCATGGTATTAAATATCTAAGTGTTGTTGGTGATTCTGAGTTGGTGGTGTCCCAAGTTAGGTCAGTGTATGCTTCCAAGAATAGAAGGTTGAAACAATATAGGAATGCAGTGTGGGATTTGATTGAGCATTTTGATGCCTTTAATATTGAGTGAAAGGATAGGAGTAACAACAAGATGGCTGACTTGTTGGCCAATATTGCAATCAATCCTAATGATGTTACATTCTCTGGTATTTCTAAAGTTGAAATTCAGGCTAGGCCTAGTATACCAGAAAATATTGAGAATTGGCAAGTTTTTGATGATGATAATGATATTTTGAAGTTTATGGATTGTAAGGATCAGTATCATGGTCAGGAACTTGATTGTTCAACCTTGGTTGAGTCAATAGAAGGAAGGGAGGTTGCCTTAGGAAATGAGGTCATTCAGCTTAGAACTAACAAGGTGCCCAAGGGGCTTGTTGTTTTGGAGACTGTCTTTGACAACCAAGATAGAGTTCAGAAGAATATCAAAGGAGAAGATCAGGCTGATCTTGAGGAGATAAATCTTGGATCACATGAGACACCTAAGAAAGTATACATTGGTAGAGATATATCTCAAAAGGTAAGGAGACCTTTGATTAAATTATTGAGAAAATTCAAGCATGTTTTTGCATGGTCGTATGATGACCTAAAGGTTTATAAAGAGGATTTATTTCAGCATGTTATTCCATTAAGGGAAGATGCTAAACCTTTCTGGCAAAAGCAAAGGCCTATTAATCCTACTTTGGCACCCAAGATGCAAGAAGAATTAATGAAGTTGAGAGATGCTGGCATTATCAAGCCTATAAGGCATTCTTCTTGTGTGTCAAATCTTGTTCCTATAAGAAAAAAGAATGGTGACATCAGGCTTTGTGTGGAGTTCAGAAATTTGAACATCAGCTCATTGAAAGATAACTATTGTTTGCCCAATATGGAAGCTATGTTGCAGAGAGTAACTAGATCAGAATTGATGTCAATGATGGATGGTTTCTTTGGCTACAATCAGGTCATTGTTAAGGAATCAGAACAATTCAAGACAGCCTTTACAACACCTTGGGGAACATACGTTTATGTGAGAATGCCTTTTGGTCTCACAAATGCTGGTGCTACTTTTCAGAGGGCAATGGATGTTGCCTTTTCAGATTTCATTAATGATTTCCTTGTTGTGTATCAGGATGATTTAACTACCTATTCCAAGAAGGAAGAGGACCATTGTGCTCATTTAGAAAAAAATATTTATGAGGGCCTTGGAATTTGGCATTTCATTAAACCCAAGGAATTGTGCTTTTGGTGTCATAGAAGGTAAGTCGCTTGGCCACCTAGTTGGGAAGCAAGGGGTGAGAATTGACCCAGAGAGGGTAGCAACAATTGATAAAATTCAGAGGCTAAAGAATGTTAAAGGGATTCAATCCTTCTTTGGTCAGGTCAATTTTCTAAGGAGGTTTGTGACAAACTTTGCCTAGGTTACTAGACCTATTTCCAAGATGTTAAAGAAGGGATATGTAGTCAATTGGGAGGGTGAGCCTGATGAGGCTTTCAAGAATATCAAGTAGGCTATCAAAGATGCACCAGTGCTAAAGGCACCTGATTATAGTGTCCCAATGCATATCTTTTCTTTTGCATCTTTTCATACTATTGTTGTAGTTTTGTTACAAAAGAGTAAGGATGGTTTTGAGTAGCCTATTGCATTTTTTAGTAAATCTTTGCAGGCTGTAGAATTAAAGTATGACATAAATGAGAAATAGGCTTATGCACTTGTGAAGGCAATTAAGGCTTTTAGGTGTTACTTGATGGGAGTAGTTGTGATTGCTTTTGTGCCAAGTGCAGCTGTGAAGGATATTTTCTCACAGTAGGAGGTGTCTTGAAGAAGATGCATATGGATCAATAGGATCCAGGAATTCAATGTTGAGATCTAGATCACTAAATTGGTTAGAGGACAGGGATTGGCAAAGTTGATGGCCCAATCCAATCTAGATGCAAACCAAGTAAATCATTCTAAAATTGATTATACATGTGATATGGATGATTGTATTTGGCATCAGGACATTATTTACTATTTAAGAAACATGAGGTGTCCAGATAGTATGAATGATAATCAAAAGAGGACATTGAAGTTATAGGCCATCAAGTATGTAATTGTGAAGTGTAAGTTGTATAGAAAAAATTTGGATTGCATACTATTGAAATGTGTAGATGAGAATCAGGCTAATCTATTGTTGAAGGAAATGTATGAGGGAGTTTGTGGTGGACATTATATGGGTAAAACAACTACTCATAAGATCTTGAGAGTAGGATTTTGGTGGCCCACAGTCTTCAGGGATGTAGAACAATTGGTAAGGAGATGTGATGCTTGTCAAAGGTTCTCTGGTAAGCTTAAGTTTTTAGGTAATGTACCATTAAAACCAGTAGAAGTTTAGGCTCCTTTCCAACAATGGGGAATTGATTTCATAGGGGAGATACCAAACAAGTCAAGTGGAGGACATTCATGGATCTTAGTTGCCACTAATTATTTTACAAAGTGGGTAGAAGTTGTACCTACAAGGAATGCAACTAGCAGGGTGGTAATTGATTTCCTGATGAATAATATTGTTACAAGGTTTGGGTGCCCTGAGAGGATAGTGAGTGACAATGCTATGTGCTTCAGGACTGCCGAATATAAGGACTTTTGCAAAGGTTTGGGAATTCAGATTTCTAATTCCTCACCTTATCATCCGCAAGGAAATGGTCAGGCAGAATCTACTAATAAGAGCTTAATTAAGATCTTGAAGAGAATTCTAGAGAAGAGTAAGAAGGCATGGAATTCAAAGCTGCCATTAGCTCTATGGGCTGATAGGGTAGCTATGAAGAAGGCAATTGGTTGTGCACCATTTGACTTGGTGTATGGAATTCATGCTAGGATGCCTCAAAATAATTTATTGGAGATGTACAAGTTTGTGCAGTTGTATGATGATGACATTGATGATGAAATGTAGTTGAGAATTGAGGACCTCATTAGGTTGGATGAAACTAGAAGAGAATCAGTTGCAAGGAATGCCAAATTGCAGTTGCAGGTTAAGAATTTATATGATAAGAAGACTGTTGACAGAAAGTTTAAGCCTAGTGATTTGGTGTTAGTTTGGAATGCCAGATTGGAGGATACGGGGAAGCATGGTAAATTTGATCCCATCTAGTTAGGGCCATATCTAATTCATGAGAAATGGGGCCAAGATTCTTACATCATCAATGATTTTAATGGTTATATTCAAGAGTTGTCTATTCATGGACAATTCTTGAAGCAGTACTTCATTTGAAGTACTCTATTTTCCATGAACAGTAGTTAGGGTTGTACATTTTGTAAATCTCTATATATAGGTTGCTTGCCCCTGCCCTATTTTGCCCTGGTTTGTCAAGTTTCTCTTTTCCCCTGCTCTCTACAATGATTTTTTTGCTCCCTGGTTAAACCTTAGGCAAAATGTTCAGAATCTAGCCGTTAGGTTTCAAAATTCAAGTGTTCCCTAGCCCTGTTCTTTTCAGGTGTTACCCTTTTTGTGGGTCACTTAAAATGCCTAATCCGCATGTGCCTTTCAAACAAGTTCCTTTTACCAGTTCGCGGTTAGGTCTTTTATGTCTTGGCGAGTCCCTTTTAATTCTTTTCCTAAGTCTTAGCTCCCCGGCTGCTTTAATATTTCCTAAGTTCGGGCACCCTATGATTTTAATATTTTTCCTAGGGTTCTCGACTTTATCTTGCAGAGTTGTCAGTGGGTCCACCTACCATATGCCTTGTCAGCATTTTGTGGTTGGTCCACGGGTTAGTGATTGTGTGTGTGTCAGTGGGACCTAAATTTCTGAAGGCTCAGTGGGACCTGACAGTGTCAGAGGATCAATGGTTGGCGTAAGTTTGCATGGGATTTGTCAGAGCCATGAGATCTTACGCTAGCTGTTGATGTTACTTTTCTCAGGCGGCAGTTCTTCAGTGGGTCCTTTTTGCCAAGTGGTTTCTTATGTGCCACGCTATTCTGATTTGGTGGGTTTTCATTCATCCGTGTGTTGATGAGTTGGTTTATGTCAGAGGGCCTGCATTGAAAGCTTTTAATCTAATGGTCAGCGTATGATCGCAAGGAATATTCCAAGCCTTTGCGATCATGCGCCATCTGTCAAATTTTATTCTATTTTTCCAAGTTGCCTATTGTACTCAGTGGGTCTAGTGTGACACGCATGCTTGTAGTTGGAGGTTTCTTATTGGTCGATGGTTGCTAAGGTGGATTTTCTTGCTGGGACTGCAACTTAATGGTAGGTAGCGGCGGTGGTTTGCTGGCAGTTAGTCGCATGTTCACATAGCCTTTTGCAAGGCTATGCGATCATGTGACTGACATTTTTTGTCAACCCCTTACGGTGGTGGTTGAGGTTCATGAGCTGTCGCATGTTCGCATAGCCCATCTCTAGGCTATGCGATCATGTGACAGGGTGTCACGTGTGCTGGGGCCCATTTGTAGTTATTTGGTGGTCCCGTTGGCAGATGGTGGTGTCGTGGCAATTTTTGGTTGGTTCGAGTTGGCAAGCTAATAAAGTTTGAATGTGGGCCACCATTCTCTGTAGGTGCCAAGGATTTAGCCGTTGGTATTCAAATTCAAATTTTTCAGAGGGCTTCCAGCAACAGAAAGTACCAAATTTATGGAATTCATTGCAGAATTGACCCTGTTCAGTGAGAAGCGACTGGTTTGTTGTTTGCGGTGTGGTCTAGGGTGCTGTTGGATTGTTTGCAGAGCTTGTACCATTTTAGTTGTGTACTCAAGGCTTGTTGCAGGGTGTCCTTTTGAGCTCAGTTTTGTGATCCCCTATACCTGCAGAGAAGAATTTCATGATTGTGGATCAGTTTAGGATTTCCTCTTTCTTGATTGACTATGTTTCCCGCCCCTGTAATAAATTTTTAGACCGTTTCCAGCAGATTGGGTGGTTGAAACCCTGACCCTAGTCATTTGTAGCTTGTTGTAGATTTCAAGATGACTAGGGGGTATAAGTTGCAGAATGTTTTATCTTGCAGAGGTTCTAAAACATTGTTGCTTTTGGTCCTTGGTTTTTGACTATAATATACTAATAGAAATCTGATTTGGTGACTTTTCTTATCTTGGTATCATTCTGATTGTATGTCGATCCTGGTTGTGTTAATGAAATTTTTTTTGAATCCCAATCTTGTATCTTGTGTATGTCTTCTTGCTTGTCTTTGAGCTCATATATGTTAATGTCACAAAGTGTGTTAATGTATGGTAAACAAAGAGTATTTTGAATTTATCTTTGAGTTCCTAACAAAGTTAGGATTAAAGCCTTCTAGGTGAATTCAGTGAGTTTGTAGCCAGGTATAGAATTTGATGTCCTTGTGCTTGAGGGAAAGGGGTAATAGGCAAAGCACTTACCTCGGATTCCATTGTGTTTGATTTGAGATATTTAGTTGAGGTATAGAGTTAGGTGACTCTGAGCCCTAGGATAAGGCACTGGTCCTTCCTCTTGAGGTATGCATGGTTAACAACTACAAACCCAAACATCATTTTATAAATCTTTAATAGTCTTATATGAGATATAGTGGAATATTGTTTTAGACTCCTTTAGAGAAGTGAGTTAAGGGTACACTCACCCGAGCATTGAAGCTCAAAGTGTAGGAGGATCCTTTGACCCTTGTCAGTTGGCCCTCTTCCTTGTGGACTTTGGAGTTGTGATAGAGTTAGAGTTTCATTTACATCATCCATCAAAGTGTAAATCTGCAAGTTGAAGATCAAAGGGAATAATCCACAACCAACGAGCCCCATCAATCCTACAACTAACAATATGGTGGAATGTTCAGCTATCCTAGAAGGTCTCAAACTATGTGTCCATCTAGGATTAACAAAAATAATTATTGAAGGAGACTCCCAAATAATTATTAATGCAATCAGGTTAAGGAAAAATCCAAATTGGAAACTAGACTTGAAACTAGAAGACATTATTAAAATTTTAGACACAATCCCACATTATGAAGTCAAACACATATATAGAGAAGGTAATGTAGAAGCTGACCATCTTGCAAATCAAGGTGCAAATGGTGAAACTTTGTAGGAAGTTCTTAGAATATCAGGATAATCAGTTCCCCCCATCACTTTAATTAAGTGTCGCTAAAGATAAACTATAATAATGTATATTAATTCAGTCTCAATAATATAACCTATCAAAATAATATTTAATATTAAGTATGATTATCAGACTAATCCATAATTTTAAGAATCTAAAATTTTACTCCATTTGCTGATATTTCACAACCTGAAAGAGCGACACAAAAGGGGTACAATTTTTTTTCTAAAGTAAATGAGTTATTTTTTGAAAGTAAATCTACCTATCCATTCATCAATCATGAGGTGGTAAGATAGATTCATAAGTCCAGATCCTACTACTTGCCAAAGATTATCATTGCCTAAACAATTACTTATCCTACCCCCACATGTAATCTAATAAGGATACACATCCACACCTAGATATATATGCTTGATGATATCACTATAGTCTAGCTATATCCAAATCAGTGATGTCTCGAGGTAGATCTATTATAGGTTTAGTCCTGTTAAATAAGGATTATTATTCCCTTAAGATCTTATTGGCCTTTTGTTACATCAGCTTAGGTTCTTTGAGTCAGGATATTGCCCTGTCTTCCTCCTGTTATATTTAACAAGCTTAGGAATTAAGTATCTATGAGCTCCTCTTTAGCCATAGGTCTTACCTATTATTCTTATCTAAAGATTGTGTCCTGTGCCCCTACAAGCTTTAAGCTGGTCTTAGGTTCCATAGGGAGAGGAAAGCTTCTAGTATCTTTCCTCTATTTTATTCAAGATCTTATACTGGTTAGGTGTCCCTCCTTCGCTCGAGATAATAATCTTTATTTAGTACTCATAGTTCATCCCTTGTCCCATTATCGTTAGCAAGTTCAAGCTTGGGTTAGTAGAGTTATAGATTCTCATTTCCCCCATTGAAACCTCACTTCTCTAGCCTCTCATGTCACTCTGAGTATCCCCATTAGATTTGTGTCTTTGTCCATTGTTTAGTCTTATCCCATTTCCAATTTTGTACTCCACTATCTCTTACCTTTTCCTTAGACCTCATCTCGTCTATAGCATTCTAGCCTCATAAGATTCAAATAAGCTTTTAGTTCCTAGCTTAGCACCCTCACACAAATTAAGCCTAAATCCTAGCTTTAGCTTGGCCTCTCGGCTAGGAGGGATCATGTATCAACTCTAATAAATAGACAATCATTAATATACATATTGTTATATTGATCTTCTTAGTAGAGAATGATCATACAAAATTTTGAGAATTATCCTTCCCTTTTGACATACTCTATCATGATCAGTATAGTAGATCATGCAGAAATTTACAATCATGTTTTCAGACACACAAAAGGTGGCTTGTGAAGAGTAATTAAGAGGACTCAAAATAATCATGCCTTGAAAACTCTACCCCATTCATACCTATAAATTTTTCACAGGTTAGGATGAGGAATTGATCTCGCTAAGTTTCAATCCTCTTTGAGTGATGGAAACAAAATTGATCACCTTTGCAAACAGAGGTAGCAGGGCTATGGCATTCAGAGGCAACATTATGCCAGAAAGGTGGAATCAGATTCTCAATCCTCTACCAAATTCCTCAAGAAGAGCGATTGAAAAAGCCATGGGAGACCACTTCTTTGACTACAAATTTACCTACAAAACCAATGGAGCGGTTATCGGTATGTTCATCACCATCTTAGTCTTTGTGGGGAGGAGGAAAGAAGATATCCTCCAGGTTTCCAGTTCAATCTTTAATGAAGATCTTCTTAGAGGTCTAGAAAGAATGGTCCTCTGTATCGATAACCAGCTTACCATACCCCATCCAGAAATCACAATGAGAGCTGAGGTTATCAAATTGGCAGAAATCCCACAAGCACAACACATTCCCATGTTAACTTTCAAGGATGAAGAGCACTTCAATGCCCACTGGCCAGAACTGCTTAGAAATCTAGATTTCCTATACAAAAAAATTCTCTAGAGTGAGATGGACATAGTTGAGATCCTCAAGTACTAGAGGAGCGAGGGCTTCCACATCTTGGATGAATTGGACAAAGTTGAGACATCCAATATCCACATTATGGCTCCCAAGGTCCAAAGATGCACACGCCATTTGAAGAAGATGACACCAAAAGAAGAGAGTATCATTGTTATGAGAAAGGGAGAGAACATATGGAACTATATGAGGGTCCAAAAAAATGGTACCACCTAAACTATAATCATTAATGCCTCTTTTTTTATACTTACTATAGAAAATACTTACAAATTAAGGACAGATAATATATGATTAGTAGTTATCAATAAGGTTTTATAAGGTAGGCCACTATGGTATTCTGTAATAACTATAGTTTAAAAAAATCACTAAACATATGTAAGTAAATAGCTCCTTATTATATATAATTGTACAAAATAGTATGGTTCTTATAACTATATTACTATAAATAACTATTTTCAGCAAGGTCTCTCTTTAAATAGGTAGTATTTTCTTATGAATCTTAGCTAATTTTTTTATATTTCCATTTAGGAGCATGAAAAATATGAATACTACATGTAGGTTCAAATTAATAGGTTTTCACTAATCTGTTTGTCTTCTTCTTACAGAATTCTATGAAGAAGCATTGTCTTTACACCTTATCTATCTGTACAATAGCATTCCTAATGATAGAGATTAAATAGAGGGAATAAATCTAAAAGTATCTTCATACATATAGGAAATGCCTCGTCTCCCCTTAAGAAGCTAAAGTAGCATGTTTGAGAGAGACCTGGAAACTCAAACAATCATAGGTATCCAACAGACAGGACATTTGAAGTTTTATCCTTATAAATAGCCCATGCTCCTATAATGTTTCTCATATTGACCCTTCATAACCATAAATGTCTAGGCTAACATGGAAACTTCAATTAAGCTCACCTGTAGCATGGGCCAGTTGGCTTTTGAAGGCAAGATTATGATGAAGCATGTTAAAAAGGTGTTAATAAATAAGCATTCCCTCATTGTGAGAGCTACCTTCCATATCTTAGGCCCAGAATTAATCAACTTAGAGGAAAGTTATAGGGTCCTCACCAATATCACTTCCATGTTTGTAGTCGTCATTTCCTTCTGGGGTTTCCATGAATAGGAAATATGGAGACTCTGCCATAGAATCTTCAAACAGAGATTTCTGGGCAACCTAGATAAAGCCCTTCAATATATTAAAAGGGACCCTACTATCATCAGGCCAAGATACTATGATATGGCTCCCTTCCTCCTATCTAAGCCTATCATTGCAACTCAAAACATGGAGGACTTCAAAGAGAGAGAATTCATAGTTAAAAGAAACAAAATCTTCCTATTATACTACTTGCATATCTGTAAGCCTAAGAAGGAAGACTGGTTCTACGACTATTGGCACCTAGATGAAGTTGGAAATATAGATATGGAGTGCTTTGCAGAATTTGAATCAAAAAATCTAATCGACCTTTGGTTGGAAGAAGGTAAGTACCACAATAAGAAGAAAATATGACCCCCCACTGTAGATAGCTCTAACTCAAGATAAGGAACAATGAAGAGGACCTATGAATGTACTCATGATACCCTTCCATAAAAAAGGCTCATGTCAATTTCAATAAAGTTCAATTGTGTTCCTCCATCAAATTGTGACATTTGATTTTAGTAATCTTCTATATTTCTATTGTAGGATCTTATTAACCCCTTAATGGAACAGTGAAAGCTAATACTCAACAATTTTCAAATTAGATTATAATTTTTACACAAACTAGTATATCAATATCAACATACAAACAGACCAAGCAAGGAAAACATAATGTCCCCTTCCAGTTAATATATCATATTCATAACTACTAATAATCTATTTTTACTTTCTTATAACTATCCCTCTAATCGGATGGGATTTTATATGGAGATAGAGCTGACTATTTCACACACCCCTCAGCAATTTCTCATGGGCTTCAAAAAATTGACAAGTTTAGGATCCTAGTATGAACATTCGTTAACCCATAACATCTAGGACAGGTATGTCTCAATCTATGTAGTAGATGCTCTATTAAGAATCGAGGATACCTATCAATCTCTATTTCCTACCTACTTTCTACAAAAATATGGTTGCCCATTGCACTGTCCCAAAACAGTTGTTTCTAGCTAAATGTTAGACATAAATTAAAATGTAAATTAATTAGGAAGGATATATTTGCTACCTACCTTATCAATCAATGGTAGAACACCTATATGGTATTAATGATAAAATATTATCTCATGGTAAATTGATTTATTGTATCTAAAACAATTTTAGGAATGATCATGAGCTAATTTTTCTGTTCTAGGCTTCGGTCTTTTCCTAATTATAGATGCACTTTCTAAGATAACCTATCACCTTACAAAAAATTCACATATACACTATTGAATACACTTATCAGATCTCATATGTTCTTATGGGATATATGATTTTATTATAATAATTGGTAGATTAAGTATATTATGGATTAAAATAGTGCATAGAAGATGTTTCTACAAATTGATAGATTAATTAAATATCTGTTAAGCTATGTCTAGAATCTCTTTAGATTGATGTATGGATGTCCTTCTATAACCAGAATACATCTGCAAAAGAAGTGTATATTAGAATATGAATTAGAAATATGCAATGTTGTTTTAAGTCTTATAGACAATCATAAAGCTCACATTTATTAAGAATAATGGATAAATAAATTATTTTCAAAAGATTAGCATATTTCTTAAGCATAAGCTTATAGAATAACATTTTTTTAAAGGGGACATATTTAGCTATATGCATAGACATTTCTTCTAGATCTTGTATAGGAACTAGGGCTACTAACCCAACTTCTACGCTAAAACGGGTGGTACAGTGAGAGGTAAAAGTATACTCTCTCTAGAAAGTTTTTTCTCTCTAAATAATTAATCCTCGTTAAATAGATTTTAGAATTTTAGAGTAAAAAATTATTACATGGATATATTAACAAAGATTGTAGCCAAAGCTCTAGATTTTCAGGTTCAAGAATCATCTTATGGAAACACCTCTCAGATGAATTAATTAGGGAAACCATTCTAAGATTGATTTAGGTTCCCTCACTAAAGTGAGTTCAGAAGAGAAGAAAGAGATAAGTCAATAAAAGCAAAGTCCCAAAGAAAGGCCTGTAAGGAATATATGAACTTTTGCAGAGTAGCATGATTTAGTATAATTTTGTATTAAGCATAAATTTTGGTATCATGTATTTGATAATGGTGGGTATGCCTACCTAAAACTCTTATGTATCAGACTCTAGACTAAGGTCCTAGGCAAGGCTAGAGGTTTTCTCAACCCCACTATTTCCTACCAGTGCCTACACAAAGCAGGGCACCTTTTCATTACTTGTAACATTGATTTAATAATTAATTTACTATTGGCTTCAACCTTTTACCGATCAAAAAAAAAATCATCTTAATTCTTCCTTATTTTATAAAAGATTGTTTATACAATTCATTATTTAACTTATAATTAATATTAATATTAATAAAATATAAAAATTAAAATTATAAATACCTTAATAATTTGTTAATTTTTTTATTTATTAAACAATGCTGAATGATTACAAAGAGAAAAATAGCAGTGAACTACACAGAAAAGAAAATAATGTTCTGTTGTTTCATCATCTTTACATTTTGATAATCTCCAAATCACATTCCATGATTAATTTTACCAACAGAATGAATATTGAACATAATTTCTTTCTACTCCTACGTATAATCAAAATATTAAGCTAATTATTACGCTTGTGTAAAATTTTACCTGAGAACTATAAATAGCAACTATTTACATTCATTGAAAATCCAAAACTCAAACAATTTCTGAGGGTTGAATAGATGATGGAAGTAAAGTTTTTGAAAATAGCAGCAGCAAAAGGGTGCTGACCCATGGAACAAAGAGGCTGACTATGTGAATTAACAAAAAATTAATTCACCATAGAGAACAACATTGAAGCAAGAAAGTCTACCATGATCAAAAACAAAAAAGCAGTAGAAAGTAAGCCACCACATTCGCAAAGTATCACACATCCATAAAACAGTCTTGAAATTGTTCAACTTAAACCAAACAAGGTACCACGTAGGGATAAAAACAAAATTCAAAGTTTTGAGCATACGTAAAAAACAAAAATTAACCAAAAGGGAGGTGAGGAGACAACAACATTCTGCACCCTCCCATTCATGGACAACCACAAAGCTATTTTCCATCCCATAAGCACTTCGATAGCAAAAGGTCAGCCCACTCCTCATTCAGGAAATTGAAGAGTTCCCAGTTACCTTTAACAATGTCCTTGTCCTCTAAGGCTCTCTCATTAAGGAGGCAAAGAGTAGTGGCAGACGCATGCATCACCTTAAGTGCAAACTTATTGACATTCGTCAAATGCTTGTTGGTAGCTTCCAGGTCTAGAGTTAGTTTAGACACCATATTCTCCACAGAGGTAAACTGGTACTTAATTCTTCCCATTAGGCCACTTCTAGTATGCTCTTTGTCCACACTGGGGTCTTTTTCCTTTATTGCCTCCTCAGCCACATTGGCTTGGATACTGTGGTCTTTTTCCTTCATCACCTCCTCAGCCACATTGGTTTGGATATCCACCTGTTCAGTCTCATTTCCCTATCCCTCTTTACTGGGAGAGCCCGTGAAAGCATCCTCCTCAGTAGAAGCATCCTCCCGACTCATGAGCTCTATGACAGCTCTTTTCCCCTGCTCTTTAGCAAGTCGAGAGGAGCCACAGGTAGAGGAGGTTGGGGCTCAGAGGTTTGGGCCAGTCCATATTAATAATAATCTTTTTATGCTTAGGAGGGGGTGGAGAGTCATCTCCCAGATCCAGGGTGTGCTTTTGAGAGCTAGGGGTGGGTTGGGTTTTAGAAGACTTGGGGCTAGAAGCAGCAGTGGGAAAACCCTGGTTGAGAGAAAATGAAGGTGAGAAGGGATGGTGAGAGGTGTGGGAAACCTGCAGAGATGAAGGGGGGCAGAGGGCCCGAAGGAAATTGTATAAGTGAAAGATAAGGCCCTGATCGAGATAACGAGGGTTTTACCAAGGGATATGGCCTCATTCACAGTCTTCACGTTAGCTTGCAATGAATGCAAAATATTAAAGGGGAAGGAGATTAACAACTTATGCTAAAAACGGTTAAGAAAGGGGAGATGATAGTTAAAAAATGTACCAAACTAGCCCCTCCAAGGTGAAATATTTCATCACCAGCTTGCACATCTTAGGCCAGAACTCTGGGAGCTCAGAGACGTTGTAGCCACCATTAAGCGGAGAAGGGGTAGCTTCATCCTTGAAGAATTACACAAACTTTGACTTCACTTGAGTCTTAGCATCTCTTTTCCATTTCTTTCCCATGGTCAGCATTCCTGTAGCCTGGCCAATAACCTCCACATTGATTTGGAAGGTGATGTCGTTAATGGTGACCTGCCTTTCATTCCAGGTTTTGGCAACCTGTTTGGAGATCATTTCATCATTACCCTCGAGGCATTCCATGAAAGGAAAGATGTCACGATCCTTGCAAAAATACATAACCATGGGATCAGAAGATAATTCCTCCTCAATCCTATCAGGCTCAATTATTTTCCTATCTCCACCCATATTCTTCCCCCTAAGATGCCTATTGAAAAACCTAGAAACTAAAGGAAGGATCTTTCGTACCAGACTCAGCTCTCTGAAAATTCATAGAACAAAAGTTGGGAATGCCGAAAAGAAAACCAAACAAGGGATTAGAAGTTGTGTCAAGCCATAGAGAGTAATTAAGGCTTTTATTATCTTGGGGTTCGCAAAGCCTTTGCATGGAGGCCACTAGGGTTAAAATGTGGGAAGTAAACAATAATCCATAAATATCATTAGAAAAATCTACTTCATATCTCTTAACAACCTTTGAAGATTTATTTTTACATAGAGCCTATTTAAAGTAATGTGGTCATTTAAAGGAAGTCTCATGCCCATATGCTACATCAGACCTCTTTCAAAATTTAAGTTACAGTCACAGTGAGCCATGTGGCAAGAAAAAGAGGTTGTGATAGGGGTCAGAAAAATGAGTTGGCACCTGGCCCCACCACAAGGTGTCCCACTGAAGCTACCCTTTTTAAACTTCATGAGATTCAAATTATGCTTCTCTCATTTCCCGCCTAAGAAGGTCTTTAGTATTCTGAGGAAGCTAACTAATAGCTCTCCAACACCAGAGCTTGTCAAGATGCAGACTGGTAGTAGCCATGGCATCAACAACCGCATAGCCTTCTTTGTAGATATGTGTGATAGTAACCCTGTGCTTGCAATCCATAATGACATGGATATCCCTAACAATACTATCCAGCAAAGTTATGATGTCATGCTTACAACAAATTTTTCTTTCAAAAAACATAATTTAGCTCTATTTCTTGGTTGACCCATGTCTTTGCTTGAAATTGAAACTGGACTTGTATTTGGGATATGATTTATAAATTGATGTTATGCATGGTTGTCTATTGATCATGAAATTTGTGTGCCAATGATTGAGGGTAGGATTTGGTCAATGGGTTTACAGGTTGACATTGAGCAACGATATCTATGGGAGAAGATTGTTATACATTTATCTGAAATGTCATTATAAGTTTTAAAAAGGATTTCGTAAAAGTAGTAAATTATTGAACTTTATTGTTAAAAGGGAGAACTAAAGATTTGCACTGTCCTTTGCCCATTTTGTTGGGAACAGTTGTAAATCTGAATATTAATTAGAATTTACAAAGTAATGTTTTCTTTAAAACCTGCTTCATGGGAAGCATTATACAATTAATCAAACAGAATAGTAAAAAATAGAAAAATATTTTGTTGTTTTTTTATATTTACGAATATGTGTATTGGGTATAATTTAGTGGGTGATTATATGAAAATGACTTGATTGCATAAGTATTTCTATATATAAAATATAACAAGATTTTAAAATAATTGATGTTAAATTCTTTTTGGTAATTTTGAATAAATAATAGGTTATAGACATTAAATTTATAAGAGTTTAATCAAATTTCTTATAGTTTTGATTGTGTACAAATTTTTGAATCAATATTTGGAATAACACCCTATGATCTATCATCACAGTGATAGAGAGAAACATAATGTAAAATAATAGGTTGTATCATATTGATCAATGTGTACTGATTTAATTGTTAATTTTAAAAAAATATTAAGAAAAATAAAAGGAAAAGGTAAAATCAATTGAATAACAAATATTAGGTAATTATACAGTTTACTAAGTTTTATGTGTATTGGGTGATTATATGAAAATGACTTGATCACATAAGTATTTCTAAATATAAAATATAACAAGATTTTAAAATAATTAATGTTAAATTCTTTTCGGTAATTTTGAATAAAAAAGAAGTTAGAGACATTAAATTTATAGGAGTTTAATCAAATTTCTTTTAGTTTTGATTGTGTACAAATTTTTGCATTAACATTTTAGATCACACTCTATTTTCCATCCCCATGATGATAGAGAGCAACATAATGTAAACTAATAGGTTGTATCATGTTGATTAATGTGTACTAATTTTATTATTAATTTTAAAAAATTAAGAAAAATAAAAGGAAAAGGTAAAACCAATTGAATAAAAAATAGTAGGTAATTATATAGTTTATGGATGCGAATAATGTATTCAAAATATGAACTACCAATATTTTTTTAAAAATTGACTTAACTTATTTCATATATTCAATCATTTGTTGAAAAGTGGTTCATTTTGATAGGTTTACTGGTTTGTGCTAATTTTTCTAGTATTTTTTCTATAAATATTGTTTAAGAAAAATATGGACAAAAAGGTAGAGTATTTTTTTTTAATTTGACCATGAGCAAGGAGAGGTCCCTCATAATAGCAGAAAGTGACACTAAGAAGTGACACTAGAATCCCTACTCAGGGTCATTACAGTCAACAAAATTCCAGAAACCCCAACCCAAGAAATTAATCAAAAACCAAAACAATCACCTTCAAAGAGTTTCTAATGCTACTACTACCAACCTTAATACTATCATAGTTTATCATCATTAGTCATCTTAAAAAGTTAATGTTTCTCTTGTCACTATGGAAACTAACAAATTGTAACTTCAAAATTCTCCAATAGTTTAGCAAACAATAACTATGTTGTGGTAATCAAGAAAACAAGCTTAAGATTAAAACTATCAGATAACCTAAACAAGATTTTTGAATAGAAAGAAAAAAAATGTACTAGAATCAACTTTGATTCGCTCTAGCAATTCTATTACAATATTTTGTTATTCTTATGGATTCTATTATAAATCCTTTTATTATTCTTTTTGACATTTATATTTAGTGTAATGTGGTCATTTTTAATTAGATTAGGTCCTAGAAGAGGGTTCAAAACCCCTAAGTTTAAAACATAAAAATAGGGATAGCATTTAAAAAATAGAGGATAGCATAAAAAGGAAAGGAAAAGACACAACAAATGAAGTAAACTTTATATTATGGACAATCATATAATTACACGTCTTTGTAACTAAGCTTAATCCTTCATTCTACATATCTAAAGAAAAAATTTAACTAATTTTTTCAGCTCATAGAGTTTGTTTAGTTTCTTTTCTTCTTTGTGCTTCTTCTCTTCTCCTTCACCTTTAAAATCCATCCATTTTGGTTGTAATGGAAATAAGCCATAGAAATCATTGAGCATTTTCATGATATCTTTGGTTCTTTAAAGTAACCTAAACAAAGAGTCCTTAATTTGAGAAAATCTCTTATATATTAATTAAATTTTTTTCTTGTCTACATTACCTTTTTTATTATCCTTATAGTAATTACTACTCTCTTCCTCATCTTTTTTTCTCTATATACTTATTTCTCTGTGAAGTTTCAAAGAGAAAGATGTGATTGGGACCATGAAACCTAAGCTAAATTTGAAAAAATCTTTACTATGGAAACTAAAAAATTCTAACTTCAAAATGCTCCAATAGTTTACCAAAAAACAACTATGTTGTGCTAACCGAGTGAGTCATGTGGGTCATGTCAAGCACCTGGAATCAACTCTTTTCTTGGATCATGCTTGTTCTCCTCATTCTACTTCTTTCTGCCCCTGATTTTCACTCCAATCTGCTTTCATAACATTCTGGGACAGGATCCTGAGGTTTTTGACCAAAAGGTCAAAGTCGACCTTTTGGGGTAAAAGTCAACCTCTATCCTAACCTGGTCAGGATCGACCTTGATCCTGACTTGGTCACTTCCAACCTTGTCCTTGACCCTCTATTCAAAATTTCAAGATTCCTTGATTTCCGCGTGTCAGGTTTTTAGAGATATTTGTTTCCCGCCTCCAGGTCGGCCATTTTGGGTTTTAGGATGGTAAATCCTTTAATTGCATTTAATCTAGGTATATTTTCTAAAGGTTATGACCTAATTGGGATTTAATTCTCCAAGGTGGCCCCTTTAGAGGATTGTGCCCTAGTCCACTATAAAAGGAGGCCTTCCTCTCTCATTTTCTCATCCATCATTCATATCTCCATTACTCTCAAGTTCTCAAGGTGATCAAGCAAGCATTCATTCAAGCATTCAAGTCCTCTTCTCCATCCAACTTCTCCATTGAAGATTAAGGATTCAAGCATTCAAGCCATTGAAGGGATTTGGTTCAAGCATTCAAGATTAATCATTCAGACCCTAGATCTAGCCATCATGATGGTGTGATCTTCCTTCAAGATCCTTTGTTCATCTTCAAGATCTATTTCATTCTTCTATCAAGGTGGATTCCAAGCATACAATCATGGAGGTTTGATTTACATTTATCATTGTTATGTTCAAGCTTTCATATCAATATACTTGATTACATTCAAAATATAATTACATATCTATCAAATTGCATAGCTTCATTGGTAGATCCATTTCTACTAATTGCTAGCATTTTTGATTTCAATTTCAATATTAAGGTTGATTCCAAATTGGGGTTTGAACAAGGCAAACCCACCAAACAAACGACAAAACCATTTTCTTGCAGGGACAGGTGCATAATTTTGGATCTGAGAGTAGATTTGGATACCCTTTTTGATGAACTTTTGGGATCTACGAACAAAGTCAGAATCGACCTTCAAATAAACAATGTAGCCTTTGACCTTTTATGAGGGTCAAAGACTACCTACCGGTAGAAAGACAAAATATTTTTGGGTTTTCTTCATCTCAACATTTCCAGTCTGAAATAGGTTGCAGAATTGCCTGAAAGTACACACAGACACCATAAATTGGCATTTTTTAGATTTACCCTAATTTGAGGTTAGTAATTGTATTTCAATTATTTCAAATTCCAAACACTTTAATTCTACCATAGGGAAATATAGGTTTTTCTCTCTCTTTCATATTCTCCATAAATTGATTCGATTGTGCATTAACCTTTTGGTTGATCAAATTGGATCTCTCCTTTGGGAATTTGGATCTAGGAATGGATCTCATATTTCCCCCATACACCTATACACACACACATTTAAATAGAGGTGATTATATTTTACCTCTATTCACCAAGAAAACAAGCTTAAGTTTAAAACTATCAAATAACCTAAACAAGATTTCTGAATAGAAAGGAAAAAAATCTACTAGAATCAACTTTCATTAGCTCTAGCAATTCTATCATAGTCTTTTGTTATTCTTATGGATTCTATTATAGATCATTTTATTATTCTTTTTGACACTTATATTTAGTTTAATGTGGTCATTTTTAATTAGATCAGGTCCCGGAAGAGGGTTCAAAACCCCTAAGTTTAAAACATAAAAATAGGGAAGTTGAAGAGAAATAGAAGTTATTTCACTAATTCAATAATTAAGCCCCAAAATGATTTTAAAAATAGAGGATAGCATAAAAAGGAAAGGAAAAGATACAACAAACGAAGTGAACTTTATATTGTGGACAATCATATAATTACACGTCAAGTTGTAACTAAGTTTAATCCTTCGTTCTAGATATCTAAAGAAAAATTTTAATTAATTTTTTCAGCTCATAGAGTTTGTTTAGCTTCTGTTGTCTCTTTTCCTTACAGGACCAAGCTTGAATCAAATGGTTGGGCTTGAAACATAGGTTAGACACTCAAGCTTGACAAGGAAAACAAACCAATTGATGAGGATAGAGAGAAATCCTCCTTCTTCTTTGAGCTCCAGATTCACTTAGGCGGGTATTGCCTTATCTGCACATTTAAGACACCTCATGAAAAACCAAAAGCCTATAGACAGATTAATGTGGAATGGTTCTCAAACTCCTAGGTATCCTGTACCTCAATGAAGCCAATATCTCATGCAATAGCCCTATTTTCATGGAGTGAGTATGAAAATCAGAGACCTATCCTAACAACAAGAAAGAGAAAGGGTGGGACAGAAAGGAAATGATTTTAAAAATGAGTTTGAAGGGACCCCTGAGATACCCTAAGTCCCTGATAGACCAGTGCCTTATCCATTGGGCAGCAGAGTCAAATACCTCACTGCAACAGGGTTATGAAACAAGAAGACAACACACTCACCCTGACCAAATCATACATTACCAAACCACCTGTGCACAAAGATATGCTATCACCTATCCAAAGAAAGACCTAGGAACAAGTAATACATTAACCAGCATCCACTGGAAGACAAGCATGATGCATCTTTGATACCTCAGCTCATACATATTTGAACACCAGTCCTAGACTCAGTTGCTTCTGCAAAAAACAACTCTACTGCAAACACTCACTGGAAATGCAAGTAGAAAAACTATAACACCCTTGATGCTACAATTAATAAGTCTAAAACCCAAATGGAGACAATCTGAGAGCAGAACAAATATATTGAAATCTTATACATAAGACATCCGTTACAATTTCATTATATTCCCATAGCTAGAGAGGAGAAAAGAACACTCTATATGCAGATAGAAGGAGAAAGTCTACAGGAAAAAGACCCTTCACTTGGAACCAATTCTCCTCAAAAATTTTGCAGAAGAAAGAACTCTTACAAAATCAAACAACCTGCAATTTATACCACTAGCTACCTTGGAATTCTCAGAGAGAATTTAACAAGCTACGGACAGCTAGGGCAAGGGTTTAAACTACCCAACCAACCAAAAGAATACTTCAGAATTTATTACAGGGGCAGGAAACCAAGAACCTCAAGGAAATAGATCAAAGATGATCTCCAATTATGATAATTCTCAGAACAGAGCATAGAAGATCACTGATCTATCAAGAGAGCAAATCAAATCAACCACCCTGAAATCACACCTCGAGCCAAGAAAATTGTCCTCCTCCACACGGCACAAATCCTTGCAATCACTCATGGCACCCTGGACCATACTGGAATGGAAGAGAAGAACAATCTCACCAACTCTGGCCCTTTCTGTCATCAATTTCAGTCCTTCCTGGTCACAGGAAATGTTTAAAAATTCAAATCTGTAGGCAACGGCTATATTCATGGCACCAGAAGTGAATCGATGGTCATCATTCAAAATCAAATTAACATTAAGTCGCGGCCATTGATCTCATAACTCTCGCGGGCTTTAAGATCTTCACTTCTCCTTTAGACAACATCAACGGCTATTGCTAGACCACCAAGTTAACTTCCTCGCACCTTATCTCAATGGTGATACGATGGCCACAAGATCTGCAGGTGCTTTAATCACTTTAGAAACCCAGTGGCCCCACTTAATAACTCCGCAACCGCGATACCGTTAGTGGTCCCATGATCGCATAGCTCGGAAACTGGGCTATGTGAACATGTGACAAGCATCCATGTCAGCACCATGTCACCACCTCGGACCAACCGGAAGACCCCACCTGGGCCCGCCTGATGCCACATGTCATCACACCATTTGCTAGAACTATCAAGTTACCAACACTAGACCAACGCCCAAATCAACACTAGATCGAACAGCGGTCACATGATCGCAAGGGAGAGGAATATTCCTCATTATCATGCGGCAACCGTAGATCACCTACAAAGTCATTCTGCTCAAGAAATACCGGGCCCACCATCTAGCGACCACACGACTATGGAAAACTTAACCGCCCGCCAGGTCGCTAGATGCTGGGGACTTAACTGCAAGGATTCAGTGACCAGAGAAAATTGCAAGTCGCCAGGTCACCAGAAGAAGACCAATCGCCAGGCAACTAAACACCACTAAGAAGATGGAACCACGTGGACAAGTGGCAGGCAGTCGCATGATTGCATGTCAAAAAAGTTTGACATGCGGCCATGCAATGGCCAATCAGAACACATCTCTGCCTCCCATCTGACACTAGGACCACCGCGCTTTGCTAACAGAATCAACGGCAGGCACATGATCACAAGGGGGAAGAATATTCCTTGCAATCACACGCTGATCATCAATCTCCCTTCTTGCCACTTGAAGAAATGAGCCCGCCTGCCAATGGCCAACCATCCAGTGACTTCGCGACAAACTGCTTGCCAAGTTGTGAGATGCTAACCGCTAACCACCTGGAAAGAGGAGATCACGCAACAACACAGTCGCTAAATCACTAAATAAAGACATAACCGCCAGCCAAGATGAACAACAGGAAGAATCAAACCCACACCGACAGGTGGCAAGCGGTCGCATGATCGCATGTCAGAGAAGTTTGACATGCAACCATGCGACAACCAATTAGAGAAGAGCTTTTGAAGGCCTACACCGACCTGTCATTGCACTTGTGCACTAAAGAAAAGCCGACAGACAGGGAACTAGGAGGTTGAAAATACACAGGGTTTTCGACATAGCGGAAGACCGAAAACACATAGAGTTTTTGACGCCAAAGGATAAGGGCACAAAAGTAGGAAGCATAGGGTTGAAAACAATGAAGGCCAAAAACATCATGGATATTTGAAAACACTGTGGGTTTTCGACACTTAGGCAGATTTTTAAATTTTGTTTCCCCGCAGACCTTAAAGCTTTAATATTTTTCTAGATCTTTCAATTTAGCACGTGAAATTCAGACCAGAGTTAGGTGACAACATGAAGAACACAGGGCAAGACAATTTGAAAAACACTTGCAAGGAAAATAGGCCATTTTAAAGGATTTTCGGTATGACAGAAAAATAGCCTAATAGTGGCTCAATTTGCGGACGATGGGTAACTTGTGCCCATGCGAGAATTCAAGATTTCTGGGAGAGCAGACCACCCACAGGACAAAAAGGTAGGGACCTCAAAAAGCACACAGCAGACAAAAAACAAGGGGACAGGAAAGCACACAAGAGGAAGGGGAAAGTATATTTACAAAATGTACATTTTTTACAAAAACCCTGTAGAAACAAATAAGAGTTAGTTCTTGCCTCTGTCAAAAACTTGATTTTCATTGCTTCCTTCATGTTCCACATCAGACATTTTGTTTGCATTTGTCTCCACAGGCCTGTCAACATGTTCAACCAGCACATCAAGAAGAACAAAGTAGCTTTCTTCATAGTGCATGTAAAATTTTTTAGCACTTTCTCCATCCTGCTCACTATGAAAGTATGATTCAGCATGCCAATGGTCAGCACCTCTATACTGAAATTGATCTTCACCTACTGACACATGCATGCTATCAACTGGAAACACAAAAGCCTCATACTCTGCCTACAGAAAGGCCTCATCTAAATCCTATCTTTGCATTTCCACAGGTGTAACCAGCTGGACCTCAAAAGAATAGTCAGATTGATACCCACAGATGGAGAATGAACACCCTTACTCAACTAGATCTGAAACCTCCACATGCTCCTCAAACAAAGGATGGACAACTTCATGCAATACACCTTGTTGAACATCATGACAAAAGATGGGCTGATAGTCAAATTCTTCGTTATACAAAGGATTGGAAAACACCTTAAAATCAACACCCATCTCAACCTCATGGAGGCTCACAGCACACGAAGAAAAATCAGAGCCATATGAAGACTCACTGATATCACATTGAATTATTTCTTCTTCTTCTTCATACCCTAAGGATGAATCATCCTCAGTATCTTCACTATCCAAATAATGTTCACTTCCATCATCACTTTCCTCTTCCCATGTTGCATCTGACTCATAAGAAGACACCACACCCTCACTGTCTTCATCACTCTCAAAATCAGCACTTAAGGACATGACCCTAACTACATCCTCAAGCTCAAGGTTGTCATCACTAAGTATCCAATCCCTGACACATATGTAATGCTCTTCCTACAAAAAATATGACCAACTGGTTGACTCATGAAAATAGAGCTCCAAGAATAAACCAATGAACTCAGATTCAGAAAACTCAACATCCTCAGGAAGCTCATCATACACCTCATAAAATCTATCATAAAATAGAGATATGGATAGATCCTATCTGTATCCTACCTTCAGCCTTACCAATTTCATATAATCTCTAAGGACGCCCTATTCTAATAATGCAATCTCATTATTCATCCTATCCATTACAATCAATACAATACTTCCATAAAATTCTGCCAAACTGTAGCTGAGAACTTGAAGTATGCTAACCTCTAATCACACCTTACTCCTTTCTTTGTGCTTGACCACTTAACAAGGAGAGATTTAAAACTTGAAAAATACCTGAGAAAATCTTGTAGCAGAAGACCTTGCTTGTTGATTGGAAGGCAAGGCAGATCTAGAGTTCATCCTATAGCTCCATCAGATAACTTTGTCATGTAGAGCTGCCACCTCCTTGAGAGGAAAATGTTTCACTATTTCTTCTTCCAACCAGCACAAAGCTACACTAGGTATACACACTGTTTATTAGAAGGAACACAGATCAAACAGAAAAAATCAGAGCTGCCACTCACAACTTAGTGAGAAGATATAGTCAATGCCTTTTGTTTATCAAACTCTGTATTAGACTCTACCTAGTAGAGTCACCATTTTGTTGGCTCTTTTCCTTGTAGGACCAAGCTTGAATCAAATGGTTGGGCTTGAAACATAGGTTAGACACTCAAGCTTGACAAGGAAAACAAACCAATTAATGAGGATAGAGAGAAATCCTCCTTCTTCTTTGAGCTCCACATTCACTCAGGTGGATATTGCCTTATCTGCACATTTAAGACACCTCATGACAAACCAAAGGCCTATAGACAAATTAATGTGGAATGGTTCTCAAACTCCTAGGTATCCTGTACCTCAATGAAGCCAATATCTCATGCAATAGCCCTATTTGCATGGACTGAGTATGAAAACCAGAGACCTATCCTAACAACAAGAAAGAGAAAGGGTGGGACAGAAAGGAAATGATTTTAAAAATGAGTTTGAAGGGACCCTAAGATACCCTAAGTCCCTGATAGACCAGTGCCTTATCCATTGGGTAGAAGAGTCAAATACCTCACTGCAATAGGGAAATGAAATAAGAAGACAACACATTCACCCTGACCAAATCATACATTACCAAACCACTTGTGCACCCAGATATGCTATCACCTATCCAAAGAAAGACCTAGGAACATGCAATACATTAACCAGCATCCACTAGAAGACAAGCATGATGCATCTTTGATACCTCAGCTCATACATATCTGAACACCATTCATAGACTCAGTTGCTTCTACAAAACACGACTCTATTGTAGACACTCACTGGAAATGCAAGAAGAAAAACTATAACACCCTTGATGTTACAATTAATAAGTCTAAAACCCAAATGGAGACAATCTGAGAGCAGAACAAATATACTGAAATCTTATACATAAGACATCTGTAACAATTTCATTATATTCCCATAGCCAGAGAGGAGAAAAGAACACTCTATATGCAGAGAGAATGAGAAAATCTATAGGAAAAAGACCCTTCACTTGGAACCAATTCTCCTCAAAAATTTTGCAGAAGACGGAACTCTTACAAAATCAAACAACCTACAATTTATACCACTAGCTGCCTTGGAATTCTGAGAGAGAATGCAACAAGCTACGGACAGCTAGGGTAAGGGTTTCAACTACCCAACCAACCAAAAGAATACATCAAAATTTATTACAGGGTCAGGAAACCAAGAACCTCAAGGAAACAGATCAAAGATGATCTCCAATTATGATAATTCTCAAAACAAAGCATAGAAGATCACTGATCTATCAAGAGAGAAAATCAAATCAACCACCCTGAAATCACGCATCCAGCCAAGAAAACTATCCTCCTCCACATGGCACAAATCCCTACAATCACTCATGGCACCCTGGACCACACTGGAATGGCGGAGAAGAACAATCTCACCAACTCTGGCCCTTTCTATCATCAATTTCGGTCCTTCCTGGTCACAGGAAACGTTCAAAAATTCAAATCTGTAGGCAACGGCTATATTCATGGCACCAGAAGTGAATCGGCGATCATCATTCAAAATCAAATTAACATTAAGTCACGGCCATTGATCTCATAACTCTCGCAGGCTTTAAGATCTTCACTTCTCCTTTAGACAGCATTGACGGTTGTCGCTAGACCGCCAAGTTAACTTCCTTGCACCTTATCTCAACGGTGATATGATGGCCACAAGATCTGC
The DNA here is from genome assembly GCA_027943335.1 of Chamaecyparis obtusa. Lineage (NCBI taxonomy): Eukaryota > Viridiplantae > Streptophyta > Pinopsida > Cupressales > Cupressaceae > Chamaecyparis > Chamaecyparis obtusa. The sequence continues at coordinate 287,209 of BSBK01010217.1, read as the reverse complement.
CAGCCCTTTAATCACTTTAGAAACCCAGCGGCCCCACTTAATAACTCCGCAACCGTGATACCATTAGTGGTCGCATGATTGCATATCCCAGAAACTGGGCTATGCGAACATGCGACAAGCATCTATGTCAACACCATGTCACCGCCTTGGACCAATCGGAAGACCCCACCTGGGCCACCGCGATGCCACATGTCATCACACCATTCGCTGCAACCACCGAGTTACCAACACTAGACCCACGCTCAAATCAACACTAGATCGAACGGCGGTCGCATGATCGCAAGGGAGAGGAATATTCCTCACAATCACGCGGAAACCGTAGATCTCCCGCAAAGTCAGTCTACTTAAGAAATACAGAGCCCACCATCTAGCGACCATGCGACTGTGGAAAACTTAACTGCCTGTGAGGTCACCAGATGCTGGGGACTTAACCGCCAGGATTCAGTGACCAAAGAAAATCGCAAGTCACCAGGTCACCAAAAGAAGACCAACCACCAGGCAACCAAACACCACTAAGAAGCTGGGACCACGTGGACAGGGGGCAGGCGGTCGCATGATCGCATGTCAGAAAAGTTTGACATGCGGCCATGGGACGGCCAATCAAAACACATCTCCGCCTCCCCATTGATACTAGGACCACCGTGCTCTGCTAATAGAATCAACGACAGGTGCATGATCGCAAGGGGAAAGAATATTCCTTGCGATCACATGCCGACCGTCGATCTCCCTTCCTGTCGCTTGAAGAAACGAGCCCTCCTGCCAACCGCCAAGCATCCAGCGACTTCGCGACAAACCGCTCGCCAAGTCATGAGATGCTAACTGATAACCACCAGGAAAGAGGAGATCACGCGACAACACAGTCGCCAAATCATTGAATAAAGATATAACCGCTAGCCAAGATGAACAACAGGAAGAACCAGACCCACACGGACAGGTGGGAAGCAGTCGCATGATTGCATGTCAGAGAAGTCTGACATGTGGCCATGCGACAACCAATTAGAGAAGAGCTTTTGAAAGCCCGAGCCCACCTGTCATCGCACTTGCGCACTAAAGGAAAGCCGACAGACAGGGAACTAGGAGGTTGAAAACACACAGGGTTTTCGACACAGCGGAAGACTGAAAACACAAAGAGTTTTTGACGCCAAAGGATAAGGGCACAAAAGTAGGAAGCATAGGGTCAAAAACAATGAAGGCCAAAAACACACCAACTGAAAACATCATGGATATTTGAAAACACTATGGATTTTCGACACTTAGGCAGATTTTTAAATTTTGTTTCCCCGCAGACGTTAAAGCTTTAATATTTTTCTAGATCTTGCAATTCAGCACATGAAATTCGGACCAGAGCTAGGTGACAACATGAAGAACATAGGGTAGGACAATTTGAAGAACACTTGCAAGGAAAATAGGCCATTTTAAAGGATTTTCGGTATGACAGAAAAATGGCCTAACAGCTTCTTTTCTTCTTTGTGCTTCTTCTCTTCTCCCTCCCCTTTCAAATCCATCCATTTTGGTTGTAATGGAAATAAGCCATAGAAATCATTGAGAATTTTCATGAGATCTTTGGTTCTTTAACGTAACCTAAACAAAGAGTCTTTAATTTGAGAAAATCTCTTATATATTAATTAATTATTTTTTTTGTCTACATTACCTTTTTTATTATCCTTATAGTAATTACTACTCTCTTCCTCATCTTTTTTCTCTATATACTTATTTCTCTGTGAAGTTTCGAAGAGAAAGATGTGATTGGGACCATGAAACCTAAGATGAATTTGAAAAAATCTTCTTTGTGATATTTCTATTAGGATTCAATTGTGTTGTTTGACTCAAAAAACTACATAGTTGAGTCCTCATAGAAAGATCACAATTTGACTTGTTGAGGAAAATATCTCCTACTTATCAACTTTTCATTTATAAGTTGACTAAGAAAAACTTGATAGGTCTTTACAGGGAAATTTCATGAGGATTATATAAGTCAATTCAAATTAATCTCCATTACTTTCATTATCAATGTCTAAGATCACTTCCATAATCTTACTTTCAAGATGTTCACAATCTCCTTCTTTACAAGTACATTGTTTTTTAAGTGTTAGCCAAAAATATATCACAAACATCATCTTCTTACGTTATATCTAATCATGAATTTTCATGTATTTTAAAGCATCTATTTCTCCTTTTCCATCACTTTATGGACTAAACTCAAAGTGGGAGTGCTTTTAGATACCTTATGTTTTTTATTAAGTAAAATAGGTTTTACAGGGTGCCTAAAACCCACAAAGCTAGAGTAAAAGAAAGAGAACCAGATAGAAAAAACAAGAGGCAGGCCACAGAAAGGCCAGGGATGGAAAACCACATCAGAGCGGGACAAGAAAGGCTAGAGACAGCTAGGGTACCGCTGAGAAAATGAACAGAATGAAGGGCCGAGCAAAGAGAGACATAAGAGAAGCAGCCACCCCCGACCACCGAGTGAGGGGCTAAGGTTGTAAAATTGCTCCTTCAATGCACTATATTCTATCCTTATCTAGGATTTTCTTCACATCTTTAGGAAAGTCATATCCATTGTTCTATATTTTCTTAGCATCTTTAGTGACTGCCAAGTTAGCAAACCAGTCAGCCACACCATTGGCTTTCCTGTACACGTGGGAGATGAACACCTTGTCAAAGCTGATGAGAATGGGCGAGGTTTCAGCTATGATGTTGGCTATTGACCAATAGGGAGGGTGAGTGAGGTTGAGACAATTGATGATGTTCATCGAGTCACCTTCCAGCTAGAGCCACTTAACTCCTTGATCTTTCACAAGTTTGGTGATTTGAAGGGTTGCACTGGCTTCAACATAGTGATTCATCTGGGCTCCCAAGGGGAAGCAAACAACTGCAGTGTCGATTACAATGTTGTTCCTGATAATTCCTTTGCTGCCAGCTTGACCAAGGTTCCCTTTCACCATGCCATCAAAGTTGGCTTTGGTCCATCCAGTTGGAGGACTAGTCCACACACAGTTCATTCTCTTATACTGTGTAGCAGCTTGGGCAATTCCTGCAAAAGGGTTAGGTTTACCACAGTGGAAGAAGTTTTCCTTAACTACATGAGTAATTTTTTCAAAGATAATTTTAGGAGTAGAACAGTCACAAAAGATACAGTTGTTGCACTCCTTCTAGATCTCCCAACAAAAATGAGGAAGAATCCAGGTACAGAGGGACCTGAACTCTTGATCAAACCTTTTGAAAGCCCATTAGGAAAAGAGATCGCTGAAAGATTGGGGAAAGCACCATGAATGACTCAAGACTGTAAGGAGGAGATACCAGATATGACTAGCATAGGAGCAATGGATGAATAGGTGATCCACTGTCTCCTCTTGACATTTACATAGTACACATCTATTGGTGAACTGGAATCTACACTTGATGAGATTGTCCACCGTAAGGATACGATTCTGTAGCAGAAGCCAAAAGAAGATATTGATTTTGGGCATGAGACCAAGGATCCAAGCTTTGGCCCACAACAGATTTAAGTCATTGATTTGGGAAGTCAGCAAGGAATAGGCTGAAGCCATTGTGTAATTCCTGTTCGAAGAGTCCTCCCAGATGAGCTTGTCTTGGTTGGGAGATAAGGTAACCGCATTGAGAGTAGTCATCAAAGGAGCCAGGTCCTAAGAGATCTGAGTAAGATCCACCCATTTATCATCCCTTCTGTAATTACAGACCTGAGTTCTGAAGGTTTGAGAGTAGGCTTGTCTCCAAGTGTAAAAAGTTTCAATATTTCTCAAGCTGCCCATCTGAAGCCAGTTGTCCTTCCAGAAATTGATAGAATAGCCATTTTTTATTTGCCACTTGGCTTTGTTTTTAGCCAACTCCTTGGCCCCAAGGAGACCATTCCAAATAATAGAACCTTTAGGGGACTCCGTCTCTTCAAAAAATCTGTGGATAGAATTATGCAAGAGGTATTTCTCTTCAAAGGTGTCTCTCCACTCACCAATGCTATTAAAAATTCTCCAAATTTTTTTGGCTTGGAGGGCTTTGTTGAAAGGTCTCAACTTCCTTAAGCCAAGGCCACCAGCAATTTTAGGTCGGCACACTTTTTCCCAGGCAATAAGAGGAATGCATTTGTGGTCCTCAACTCTAGACTAGAGGAATCTTCTCTGGATTATTTCTATGGCTTCCACAGTTTTGGCTAGGATGGGGAAAAGGCTAAGGGCATAGGTGGGGAGATTCTGTAAAGTAGACTTAACGAGCTAGATCTTACCGGCCTGGCTGAGGAGGACCCCTTTCCAACTAGGGAGCTTCCTGTTAAATTTGTTAATCAATTTCTTCCAGAAGGCTTCCGACGGTTGGACACCTAAGGGTAGCCCCAAATAGGTAGAAGGAAAGGTATCAATGCCACACCCTAATATATGAGAAATTTTCCTCTGTCTTTCTTCAGGAGTGTTGATAAAGAAGAGGGCACTTTTGTTCCAGTTGATAAGTTGACCAGTAGCCTTGGTATAGTTCTTGAGAATATCCTTCACCACTCTAGCCTTACCCACTGAAGCCTTTTCTCCAAGAATATTATCATCCATGAATTGTTGGTGTGTAAAAGCAATGTTGCCTGAATGAGGGTTTGATGCCTTTTATATCACCATTCGATTTAAAAGCTGAAAAAAATCTCCCGAGGCATTCAGCAAGAATAATGAAGAGCATGGGGGAAAGAGGGTCCCCTTGTCTTAGACCCCTTGTGGGTTTGAAGAAAGAAGACGGGGATCCATTAATCATGATCGCCAAGGAAGGGGTCGAGATGATTTGAAAGAGGAGCTTATAGAAATTGGAGTTGAAACCAAAAGCTCCCAGAACTTTAAGAAGAAACTGCCAGTACACCCGGTCATAGGCCTTGGATAGGTCAAGTTTGAGAAGAAAGCCTTCCCTTTTTCCTTCTTCTAACGAATGTATGACTTCATGCACCATCATAATGGAGTCCAAAATCTGTCTGCCAGGCACAAAGCCAGATTGTTGCCGCTAGATCAAGGTTGGAAGGATATTGAGAATCCTGATGGTGATCACCTTGGAGATGATCTTTAGGAAAGAATTGCACAGGCTTATGGGTCTGAATTGCTCAAAGGAGTCCGCTCCAAAAGTCTTGGGTATTAGCACTAGGAAGGTGGCATTGAGTTCTTTGAGGAGATTCTTCGAACCAAAAAATTCTTGCACAGCTTGAACCACATCGTCTTTCACAACATCCCAATAAAGGTGAAAGAAGAACATTGGGAAGCCATCGGGGTCTGGGGCTTTGTCCCCTGGGAGATACCTTCTTATGTTGATATTAACCCCTTTCAACATTATTGTAAATTACCTTCTAGGCCCTTCTCTTTAACGTCCTTTTTAAGTCTAATTATCATCCCACAAAATATGAGATATTTCAAATCAACTCAGATTTGATGGTTCTGAAATCTTACCCACTCTTTGATCCTGACTAAACATGATGTGTGTTGCAATAAATGTTGAGGGAGTAAAGAATTCTATGAAAAGGAGAAATATGGCAATGTGGAGTGAATAATTTATTCTTTGGATAGTAGAATCTTTCATTTGAGGAAACTCTAGCTAAGTTTATCTCCATTGCTAAGCATCAAATGGATTGATATATGCATTTTACATATTATTTGCATGAGGGCCTTGATAGAGAAAATGGAATGCTAGTAAAGACTCATCATAAAGCTAATCAAATTCTAAAGAAGATCCATGGTAATAAAGAGAAGTAACATAGGTTTTTCTTTTATAAGTCCTTATGGTTGATGAATGGAATCCTCTTATGAGCATCCACAAGATAAATGCTACTTAGTCTTCTCTTTTTTAACTCCTTTACTTGTTCGGATTTTTTTCTCCAATTTTTTGTTAGTTTATTAGTCTTGTGATGGTGCAACTAATAGTGTAAAATTTGGAACTCTAAGAGTTGTAACTCTTGGAGTGTGACCCTTTTCCCACCTCATATAATTAAAAATTATAAAACATATATTTATAAATAAATTGGTGTAGAGTATTAGTTATTTACTATATTTTAATAAAAACAAATTTATGACTTGCGCATAAAGGGTAATGATGATGACTCTATCCAATATATTTCTAAAATTAAAATTTAAACAGGTGAAGTAGAAAAATTACATAAAAAATTAATATTCATTCATGTTTTTTAATCTCAGTTACCATGCATTTCTATTAAATACGATAATCATGAATAAATTAAAAAATATGAGACCATTCTATAGAGTTAAAAGAGACATATACAATTATACGTGATTCTTTTATTTATTCAATGCTTACATAATGCAATAAATAAACTAGAACAAATATATTACATGAAAACTAAATAAAATCATTATCTTTGTCTAAATAGACAGAAATAGAATGTAAAATAAATTTCAGATTAAGATCTCATTAATTTCTACATAATCACACAAATCAAATTATTATAAGAAATAAATAAACAAATATTATTTTGTTCCATTACAAATATTTATTTCTTACAAAATGACAAAATGTCATGGCGCGACAAAATAATTATATGATTATAATAATCATTTAAACCTCTATCATCAATATATTTATATAATATTCTTCATAGAAAACACTATTGAAGTAATCGTAAAATAAATATGGCACATCAGAACCTTCTCTTTTAATTTAAAAGACCATTTTACTTCCCCAACTCCGTCATGCAAAGAAAGGATATTTTCCAGACCTTGTCCACCTGTCAACGGGAAGCCGCCCTAATTGAAAGAATTGTCAAGAATATCGAGCTTATTTCCATTGACCATATCATCTTCTCCACTAAAGAATATAAAACAAATTGGGTTACATTTCATGTTAACTGGACACTGTTTTCAAATATCTGCAATTCTTCACCTTTTATTCTTTCGAACATTGGTTGACGAAACTTACCCAGCGTAGATTTCAAGGTAATTTGCCATACTAATATAAATTCTTGTGGATATTATGTTATCAGACGTAGACATAGGAAAAATAATAAGCAAAGGGATAGAAAAAATAAAAATCAGACAAGAGACACTACAGTTAAGAGTAGACAATCATAAAAGATGGCTAAGAGAATATAACTAAATCTCTTTCTCAATGATAGAGACAATAGTAAAAGATAAAGTTGAGATTTAAATATAGTGTGGACACTTCTTCCTTATAGATGAAATGAAGGAGATGGTCAAACCACAAACTTAAGAGATTACTAAGAAGGTTTATAATGCTTTTCTAATAGGAAAGTCTTGACTAAAGTGATTCAGCCAAAAGCTGATTTCTATCAGTTAAAAAGAAAACTAAATCAACCAGAAATAATCTAAATGTTTATAACATTTAGATAACTTTTTATATATGAAATACATCAATATGCTTCTAACTTGACTGACACGGCGAATAATTATATCAATTATGAAAAACAGATCGCCACCACATCTCAAAGAAGTCCGTTATAAAATACTAAATCAATGTAAAACAATCTATATATTTTTAACGTTTTTATAAATTTTTATATGTGAAATACATCAATATGGTTCTACGTGGGCTTTGACACTGCGAATAATTATATTAACTATGAAAATATATCGCCACCACATCTGAAGAATGAAATATGTTAATGGTGGAAATACATTTGTAGCATCTTGTTTCATTTTGTTTGTTGTAGAATAAACTGTATTCCAGCTAATTTAACCGATATTTTCCCAGTCAATCACCCACCGATAGAGATAGGAAAATAGCTTTTAATGTTTTACAGTTTTTGTTCCTTATTTGCTTTTAATGTAAAGATTTCATTTATCCGGACAATTGACCAATATTCCTTTTAGATTGCTGCCCTAGTTTATGCTGAATTAACATCAATTTATAAGATCAAATTTCTTTCCGTTTGTCTACATTCGCAGTTAGTTGATAGGCGATTACCCTTTCATTTTGTCCTATGTTAAGATAAATTTAATTTAGATTTTACCCATTTAGTTCTTGTTAAAACAGAATGGTGAATTTAAATTTTCTTTTAAGGCTAAAAACGGGGAAATTTGATTTTTTAGCAGCCGACTAAATATGCTGGCCTATTGAAAGAGCCCTCAATAGGACCTTTATTTCGAACTCGATTTAAATTTATGAGTGGATTGAGTGGCAAGAAAAGGAAAAAGTTAAGCATGAAATTTGAAGTAAACAATTTGATTTAGAGAATGAAATAGATGCAAAGCGCAGGAGGTATCGCATGTAAAAGTGTATTTACAGAAAATTTGAAGGCATTTGTAAAGCTATCAATATGGCCTTCAATTCTACTTTCAATACAAGTTTATAAATGGATTGAATGGCAAGAATGAAGAGATTTTAGAAGAATGTCTGAAAATATCAAAGTACTCTAATATCAAAACAAGAAATTAAAATTCTAAAAACAGGGCACAACAGAGAACTTTCAAACGCCGATTTCCCAATCACTCAGAATGAACATCAGAATAGAAATTAAAATGGAGATACAAACTACTGCCTATGTGGTGCAATCATTTCTCAACAAACAAACTCAAAGACAAATAAAATTGCTACTTCAAAAAACTAAATAAATTATTTTCTGCTGCTCTTTAAAAGAAAAATCCCCAACAACTTAACAGCGCTGTTTTCAAAATCCCTTCTCAGAAATTCAAATTCAAATTGACCTATTAGCAATTAATTTGCTGTTATAAATATTAATGTCTGGAGCCAACTAAAGACATCATCCTAAAAAATTTAGACTACAGTTACTTGCTATTGGAAGCTCCTAATAAGTAGGTGGAAAAAGAAAAGAAAAAGGTTAACCAAAAAAATTGAAGTACACAATTTGATTTAGAAAATGAAGTAGATCCAAGGCGCACGAGCTATCGCATGATAATAATAATGATTCTCGCTGGATACCTTAACCATTGACATTATTTCATGGTTTCTCGCCCTGAATAATAAAGATTGAAATTTCCTAGAGTTCGCCATCGTATTTAAATACGTTTATTTCCACCAAATTCCGTAGAACTTAATCAAAAGGAAAATCATCTCCCTCCAGAAATTTGGTAAGTTTCACAAAATCAGTAGTGGGATGATTCACCGACTTCACAAAATTAGTACTGAGATGATTCACCGACTGAGTTTCGGTTATTGACAAACAACAGGGAGGGGGGTGAGAAATTGAATAACTGAAAGATAGCCCAGGGCCACTACAAATAATTTGTTGAGCATTAGGTCGCCGGGCCACAGGCTTGATAGGCTGAGGCGTTTCCAATCCCTCTGTATTATCTTCTGCGATATCAGACTTTGGCATTCCAGTTAGCTCTTGTACGACACTGCTGAATCGCGATGCCTCGATAATCACAAACTGGGAAGGAGATGATGCTGATGATCGCTTGCTTCTCTTCATACTTCAACAAACCCTAAATCGAATGATTTTTAGGTGACTGAAATGGACCCCGTTGCAAGTGTCTCTCCGATGATATGATCCTAGGAGACAGAACAATGAATTCATTTCCCTCACATCTGCTTCTTCTTAACATACATTATTTGTAAGATAATCTCCTTATCACAAACAGTATTGGCTGGGAATATATATATTTATTTATATATACTAGAAAGTTGTTTATTAGAACTTACTGGAAAGTCGTCTACTTTTAATCGAGGATCTTACAGAAAATAATTTCTTAAAGAACCCTACATTTCCTGAAACTTCTTTAGTAATGGACTTGAAGCTTTCTCCATTGCAATCCAAACTCAATCTAATGAATCTGCTCCTTACACGTCTCAGAATTTTTCACTTGAAAAATGTGGGAGATTTGTTTAATTCTTCAAATTCGCAATAAACTCAAAGATTCCGTAAACCTGATTGCATAATGACGTCCCGGCGGCGGTGAGAAGGCGAAGCCGAGTAAACTGCTTGGCAGTAATATAATCGACTTGCAATTTCAAAACAATCACCTAAAGTTTGCATCCGTAGAGACTATTTTAGGGACGGCGGATCTCTTTTAGTTTTCACTCGCATCTTTTCCATCTCATTGTTTAATTCTGCACCTCATTGTTTAGATTTCTTTTAGTGTATTGCAGTTATTAGTAAGCTGTTAGGACACTCAGCCACCCAGCGTCAATACGATGCTCTGTATATTTTTTCAACTGATGAGACAGAAAAAGAATCACGTAACGAAATACAATATTGTAGAGAAGGAATGGTGTCCTCGCGCTTATTTTCGGTCTTTTAACAGACAACAATGCGAGTAGATTACGAAGCTGAAGTCTGTAAGCAACAGAAAACTATGCTAGCGGAGACAGCGGGAGAAGTGGTATGAGAAGCCTCCACACACAGTAAATGTCAAGTCCTAAAATTAGTTCAGTCACGGTCATATGACAGTTGTTATGTTCTGCTTAAAGGGCAGATAAAATATCTTAGGCAGCTGCTGCCTGTCAGCAAAAAATAAACTAAAATTTAGGTAGCTGATATGTTGGAAAAGCTTGTAGATATTTTTTAATATCTTATTTTATGTTTGCAATTTGTTTGCAATCTTCAGGCTTTCATGGGGTGCAAACATTTAATCGTATTTATAAATAAATAAATAAATTGTTGTATTCTGATTTTGCTAAAGACAGTCGCCTGTGCATTTTTGGGCTCCATAGACACTAAAATAAACTATTTTGATCTTTTAAGACTTTCGTTTTATTATTAGATAGGCTTACTCTTGGGGAGATGCCGCCGGTTTGTTCAAGACTTTCTGAGAGTCTTACGCCGAAAAACAAGAAAGCCACAAAAATGTGAAGGGTTTGATGTGGCAAGGTAAAATAAAGAAAATAGTTGACGGGCATCCTCTGTCAATATCATAGGTTGTAACACATGAATTAATTGGATTGTTTCCAAGTGCAAATGCTCAGAGGCCCACAATGAGTAAGACGGTGTTGCAGTGGAAGGAATGAGAAGGCACATCTCTGGTTATTAAACGAATGCCCAAGATAAACATTGAGGAGAAATAACAAATGGAGATTCATCTTGTTCAGAGGCCCACAATGAGTAAGGCGGTGTTGCAGTGGAAGGAATGAGAAGGCACATCTCTGGTTATTAAACGAATGCCCAAGATAAACATTGAGGAGAAATGACAAATGGAGATTCATCTTGTTTCCATACGTATGAATTGATCCTTATCTTTAAGTCCAAGTAGTTCTTAGAATAAGGTATATTTTGTTTTAGCATTTCAGATTTGTTTGAGTTTGGTTTATTAGCTCCTCAATAAGTTTGTCTTTGTTAATTTTAAATTACTTGAAATCTTGATATATTATAAGAAGATTGTTATGGCAATTTTTAAAAAGTAAAGTTTATAAATTTAGATATAGTTATTTTGTAAATGAAGTTTACATTATCTTTAAGGATTGATTTTTAGTTCTTGCCGAACGCCTAGAATAAATGTAGAAAATTAATTTTCTATGATCTCATTGGGTAAAATGAATTGATAAAGGCGGATTTTTAAGAAATTTTTGACTATGTTTATAAAGTTCTTTATGAAATCTCGTAATAATAATTTTTTTTGTTAATCTTATTTTTTTATTAATCTTACTAGTACTTGCCGATAGGCTCGCAAGTACCATTGCATCACTTTTTGCATTTCTTTGATTAAGTAGTGATTAAAACCAATTATTTGCACCAATTATAATTTAGTATTTTCTTATTTTATTAAAAATAACACATATTCTATAGTCTAAATGTTAATTTTTTAAGTTTATAATTTGAAAAAATTATTTTTTGATGATATGATTGGCTAATACATTTGAGGTCTTATTACTGCAATGAACCAATTAAAATGTACCACGTTTGTTATTTATTGTACATGAAAATCGTGCATTCAAATAATACAATCTAATTTATATATCATCTGATTTTATTCGGTTTATGGTTTACAACTTTATAGATACCTATTAAGAGATTGATAAGTTTTTCCTTATATTAAAATAATATTTCTATTTTTGTTATATTATAAAATAATGAATATTTTTTAGATTTATTTTAATATATATTATATAAATTTAGATTTAATAGAATAACATTATAATATTGTTGAAAAAGAGTTATTTGGATAAAATAATTAATATTAAAATTAATTATAAGTAGAACTATTTTACAATTTAAATTAATTAATTATAAATGATATTTTATAACTATTTATAAAATTAAAAAATACTATTAGAATTATAATTATAGTAATTTTATAATTTTTTATAATTAAATAATTACTTTACATATAAATTAAAATTAAAATTAAACTTAGTTATAAATTATTATAATTAAAAATTCACTTTACATATAAATCAAAATTAAAATAAAATTTATTTATAAAACTAAAGGCAAGTACTTGGCCACTACGTGGCACTTGTTACTTTTTACTTTTGTTTGTAATTAGCCTAATATCTTATACTTATATTAAAAAATCATTATGAAATCTCATAATAATACTTCTTTTTTTATTTAATAATATTTTATCAAAATATTTTGTTGCATTATTGTAATAAGTGTTGTTATTTAACAAAATTTTATATTTATGTATTATATTAAATAATATGAAAAAAATTTAAAAAAATACTCATTTTTTAAAACTTAAAATATTATTGATTTAAAAAATATTTATAATAAAAAGTGTTATAAAAAGTTATAAAAGTATTTGAATTACAATATGTAGATTATCCTTTACGAATTGAATTTATGTTTAGAAAATACTACTGCACTTCTAGTTCCACTCTTCCAAATTTTATTTTGGCTATACGAAAAAGAGTCTTTAGGGCTTATCATTATGTAGTGCTTCAAAATCCCTAGTTTACATATTATCCCTCCCACCATCATATTGTACATTTGCTCTCCTTTGATGGTTCCTATGATTTTCTAGGTTACAAAGTAAAAAGGTGCGGTGAAGGTTACAAAGAAAAAGAAAAATGGCAGGAAGAGAAGCTTCAGTGGTAATAAAAATCTCACTTTGGAGTTTTGGTTAAGGAAACTGAGGTTAACTACTACACATTTAAAGAGAGAGGAAAGGTTTGTAGCATTATTAGCTCTTGAGGGTGCTCAAATATCTGTATTGGGATTGTATATTGCTATTTTTATGATTTTTAGTAAATTATTGGAAAAATATTTATGTCTTTATCATAGTTCTTACATCTACTGCAATGCTAGTATCCAATAACCTTTTATGAGCTTTCGTCACTTATTGGAGTTTTTTACAAACCTGATTCTGGAGGGAGTAGTACACTTACAAGACTAAACCATGTGAACAACTAATGTATGAACTTAGAGGACATGAAAAGAAAAGCACTTGCTTGATTTGATGACTCCGCATTAGGGTTATACACGGACTCTGACTCTAACCTACCAAACTAAAACTACCACAAAACATAGAACATAAAATAGGGTTCAGATTAATTCAGGTCATAACTGGAAATAGAGATGGAAGCTTTGCTGGAATAATCCCAACTACTTCTTCTGTAATTATCTCCAGCTCTCTCACGTGACAAGTCACTTCTTCCAGCCTGTCCATCTCCTTTGGACATTGTGTAAGCTATTTTTAATTTTGGTTTTATATGCAAATCTTTTGTTGTAGACTCCTTTTTGTTGGTTGTACAATCAGGTTTAATTATATGTAATTAATGATTTTTGGTCCTCTTTTCTTTGGGCATATTCGATGTATTTGGGACAACTCTTTTAATTTTGTAATCTTTTAGTATGAAGCTACAGAATAGAGAACATAGAACTCTTTGATAATGAAATATTTTCTATATGTTTTTATATATGTAAATATATCAAATAGAAGCTTGATGTTTATTCTCTGTTAATGCTCTATTTTCTTATTCCCCTACCTCTGCCAATAAGCGGTATCAGAGCCTAAGGTTTCTCAAAAAGAGTTGTTGAAGGAAAGATTTAGCAAAAGCTAAGAGTTCTAGCAAAAGTATTCAAGCAAGTGTGAGAATGGCAAGCACAAGTTTAACAAATCCTCAAATCCCATAGTTCAATGGGAAAAATTATGATTATTGGTCCATAACAATGAAGGCACTCTTTTGTTCTCAAGATATTTGGGATCTAGTGGAGAATGGTTACCCAAAACCAGTTGATGCAGCATCATACAATGCTCTAACTCAAGTAGAGAAGGATTTAGAAGCAAATAAGTCCAAGAAAGCATGGGATATCCACCAAACAACATACCAAGGAATGGAAAAGGTGAAAACAACAAAGCTACAAATGCTAAGAAGGGATTTTGAAACAATTTTCATAAAGGAAATGGATAAAATAGACTCTTTTTTCACACAAGTGATGGGTTTAGTCAATCAAATTAGATCTCATGGTGAGACACTAGAAGATAGAAGAATTGTTGAAAATATTTTGAGGAGTTTACCTGCAAGGTTTGAATCCATAGTTGTGGCCATAGAGGAGACAAAGAATCTCTCACAATTTTCAGATGAGCTTAATGCATCTCTTATTTCTCATAAGCATAAGCTTAGTAGGTCAACAAGTTCATCATTGGAGCCTGCATTCAAGACACAAGCTTCAATCAGACATGGAAGAGGTAGAGGAAGAACAAATTTCAAAGGTAAAGGAAGAAATTCATATAGAGGTGGAAGAAGCAGCCCATCAAGCTGAGGTGAAAGAGGTAGCATCCAATACCTAAGTCACAATGAAACTCAAAATCAACCTCAAGGCCAAAGGTATGACAAGTCTCAAGTCCAATGTCACTATTGCAAAAAGTATGGGCATTATTCAAATGAATGTAGGAAGAAGCAATATAATTTTAACAAACAAAATACAAATTTTACAAAACAAAATCAAAACCAAAAATCAGATCAAAACACAATGTTTTTGGCTTGCAATGTAGCACAAGAAAATGAAAAAGATGTATGGTTTTTAGACTCAGGCTATAGCAACCACATGACAGAGAATTTATAAATGTTTTCAGGCTTGGATGAAAATATAAAATCTGATGTCACTTTAGGGAATGACGATAAGGTGGCAGGCAAAGGAAAAGGTGACATCAATGTTCTAACTAAGAAGGGGGAGAAGAAATATATTTTTGATGTTTATTTTGTTCCTAGTTTAAAACATAATTTGATGAGTATTGGCCAGCTTGTTCAAAAGGGGTTTAGAGTATCTTTAAAAAATGGACAGTGCACAATTTTAGATAAATTTCCAAGTAATCAGCTCATTGCCAAGGTTCAAATGACAAATAATAGAATGTTTCCCTTAAAGATTAAGCTGGATTTAAATGTAGATTTTGCTCAAGCATATCCTACAATGAACCCCTAAGATGGTAAAAGAGAACTTGCAGTTATCACTCAAATAGTATTTCAAGTAGAAATAAAAGATGAAAATTGGCTTTGGCATCTAATATTTGGGTATTTAAAGTTTGGAGGCCTAAATTTTCTTCATATGAAAAGCATGGTGAAAGGATTTCCTTTAATAGAAAAATTGGAAAGAGTATGTGAAGGGTGCATCTTGGGAAAGCAACATAGAGAATCATTTCTAACAGGTAAGTCAATGAGGGCAAAAGCACATTTAGAAATTGTTCATTCAGATTTGTGTGGACCAATGCAAACAACTTCAATTGGTGAAATATTTTATTTTTTGACATTCATTGATGATTACTCAAGGAAAACATGGGTTTACTTTCTAATGCATAAAAGTGAAGTGTTTGAATATTTTTGTCAATTCAGAGCTCTTGTTGAAAAGTAAAGTGGTCAATACATCAAAGCATTGAGAATAGATAGAGGTGGTGAGTACATCTCAAATGATTTTCTAAGATTTTGTAAAGACCATAGAATTCACAAGCAATTCACAACTAGATACACACCTCAACAAAATGGGGTAGCTGAAAGAAAAAATAGAACAATCATGGAAATGGCTAGAAGCATGTTAAAAGCAAAGCATTTGTCAAATGAATATTAGGCTGAAGCTATTTCATGTGCAACTTAGATAATAAATAGATGTCCAACAAAAAGTGTCAAGAATGTGATTCTGGAAGAAGCATGGAGTTGAAAAAAATAGTGTTTCTCATATGAGTGTTTTTGGATGTGTGGCATATCCACATGTACTGGATGAGTTAAGAAAAAAATTGGATAACAAAGGAGAAAAATGCATATTTATTGGATATAGTGATGAATCAAAGGCTTACAAGTTGTATAATCCAATAACAAAGAAGGTTATAATCAGCAGAGATGTGCAATTCATAGAAGAAGAAGCATGGGTTGGAAGTGTAGAAAAAATAGTCAACATAACAGCAAGCATACCACAAGAGGAAAATGAAGTTTTTATACTAGCAAATACTCCTTCAAATGTGATTCCATCCACACCCATTTAAGCTCAACAAAGTGGTCCACAAGTGACACCATCATCAAGTGTAAGGTCAGCCTCATGTATACAATCAAGCACTCCCACAAGTGGACAACAAACACCATCTACAAGTGGCCATCAAGGTGTTGGACCATCAAGTCCACATTCGATCGGTTCTACATCAAGTGACATGTCAAATCCTACATTAACAAGCTTGAGGAGACAAAAAATTAGAAGTATTAGAGACATTTATGAGCAAAATGAAGGTGAGAATAATGTTGATTCAATTTATCTTTATCCTTTATATTCACAAGCATATGATCTAATTCATTTTGAAGATGCAATTAAAGATGAAAAATGGGAATATTCAATGGATGAAGAAATTGATGCAATTGCAAAGAATCAAACATGGGACTTAGTGAGTCTTCCAAAAGGAAAAGATGTCATAGGAGTAAAGTGGGTTTACAAAACTAAGTTGAATGCAAACGGTGATGTGCAAAAACATAAAGCAGGGCTAGTTGCTAAAGGTTATTCACAACAACATGGAATTGATTACAATGAGACATTTTATCTCGTAGCCCGATTAGACACCATAAGAATGAAACTTGCCATAAAAGCTAAAAAAAAATGGCTTGTTTATCAAATGGATGTAAAATCAACATTCTTGAATGGTTATCTTGAGGAATAAGTATATGTGGAACAACCACCCAGATATGAGATTTTGGGTCAAGAAGATAAAGTCTACAAACTGAAAAAGGCATTATATGGTCTCAAGCAAGCCCCAAGAGCTTGGTATAGCAGAATTGATTCATATCTTTTAAAAAATGGCTTTAATAGGTACAATAGTGAGCCTACTTTGTACATAAAGATGGATAAAAATGTCAAATTCTAATTGTATGTTTATATGTTGATAATTTGATATTCACGAGTGACTTATCAATTGACTTATTTAAAGAAGCTATGAAATTTTTTTTGAAATGACTGATTTTGGACTCATGAAATACTTCTTAGGAATTGAGGTTAATCAAAATGAAAATGGAATTTTCATCTCTCAAGCAAAGTATGCAAGTGATATTTTGAAAAGGTTCAATATGATGAATTGCAAATCAGCACCAACACCAATTGTCATAGGTTTGAAATTAAGCAAGGATGATGATGGAGCCAACATTGATCCAACTTTATATAAAAGACTTGTCAGCAGCCTTATGTACTTAATAGCCACAAGGCCAGACATAATGTTTTGTGTAAGTTTGATTTCAAGGTTCATGGAGACTCCAAAAGAATCACACCGGAAAGTAGGAAAAAGAATTTTAAGGTATGTGAGTGGAACAGGGAATTATGACATTCAATATTCAACTTCAAATGATTTCAATCTCATAGGATATACTGATAGTGATTGTGTTGGGAGTATTGATGATAGAAGGAGTACATCTAGTTATGTTTTTCACTTTGGTACAGGTGTAGTATCCTTAGCTTCAAAGAAACAACCAATAGTCACACTTTCATCTGTTGAAGCAGAGTGCATAGCAGCAACAGGGGCATCATGTCAAGCTGTATGGATGAGAAGAGTGTTGAAAGAGTTGAAACATGAACAAGAAGATGCAACAAAGATCTATTGTGACAACAACTCAGCCATAGCATTGTCCAAAGATCTAGTTTTTCACAAGAGGAGAAAACATATAGATACAAGATATCATTTTATTAGAGAACTAATCAACAATGGAGAAGTATTTTTGAAATTTTGCAAGTCTGAAGATCAATGTGTAGACATTTTTACCAAGGCATTAGACAAAGAAAGTTTTATCTTTCAAAGAGGTCCTTTAGGCATTATAGATGGCAATAGCTGTGATTAAGGGGGAGTGTTGGAATAATCCCAACTACTTCCTTCATAATTCTCTCCATCTCTCTCACATGACAAGTCACTTCTTCTAGCCTGTCCATCTCCTTTGGGCATTGCATGAGCTATTTTTTATTTTGGTTTTAAATGCAAATCTTTTACCATAGACTCCTTTTTTCTGGCTGTGCAATCAACTTTAATTATATGTAATTAATGATTTTTGGTCCTCTTTTCTCTAGGCATATTCGATGTATTTGAGACAACTCTTTTAATTTTGTAATCTTTTAGTATGAAGCTGTAGAATAGAAAACAGAGAACTCTCTAATAATGAAATATTTTCTTTATGTTTTTATATATGCAAATATATCAAATAGAAGCTTGATGTTTATTCTCTGTTAATGCTCTGCTTTCTTATTCCCCTGCCTCCGCCAATAAGCTTGAGTACCTGCATGTATGTAGACAATATCAAAGCTTTGCCCTGGGGAAAGGGATTGTAACCATTTGGGATAGCTGTAAAGGGAGTCTTCTATTTTTGACAAACCCCAAACAAGACCACAAAGCCCTTGAATTGACAACTTGGGGTTCTGTTTGCTTAGATTTGTTTGTGATAACCGCAACATATAAGTAGTAAGTCTGTCCACTATAGCTCGAAGAAGAGGTCACTGTTTGTGAGACCATGAATAAAAAACAATGTTACCTTGAAGTTAAATGTCATTAAAAAATTTAGTAGCCCAAACAAAAATATTAGATTAAAGATTACAAAAGCAGTGAAGTTTCCTACATTGATTTGACTTGAGCAAGTGTGGTAAAGTTTATCAACTTATGTAGTTGTATATTTATTATACATTTTAAAAGAATATTGGCCCTCCACAAAGTGTAATCGGTCTTGTGTAAAATTTTCTACATGACCTGAAATACAGAGAGATCATTAGGGTAGTAGTAAGAATGGGTATGGAAATGAATGATCAGCTTTAGGCAAGGCCCTGCTCAATGGCTTGTGTAAGTAGAGACTGTGAAAGAATTGAGCTCATTCTGTCACTCGGATGGAAACTATCCTAGAATACATATTTTGAGGCATTTGTACATGTCCCTACCAAATATTTAGTGCAAAATATAGATGCTTCTATGAACCCAGTGCCACAACATCCTCTGCGGCCTTCAACAAAACTTATGCTTAGAACAAAATATCAGAAACTCGAAAAGAACATATAATTATTTCAACGCTTACACATGAATAAAGAATTTATCTTACCATACTGATCTGGATAAATTGCGGTGCTTAGAAGTAACCTAAAACTATCTAAGTAAGCAATCTTGGTACCATCTGTTTCATTCATCTTATTCTGTAGTTTCTTTAAATTCATATTGAATATTGATGCCTCCTTATTCATATATATTCAACACAATTGTTGTTAACTTCACCATGTAATGTTCTTTGAAACGGTAAGCAACCCAATGGAGGAAGTGACAGTACCCCAAATTTCTTTGCTCCTAACAATTGGAGCTTCTGAAAAATAATAACAATTTCTTCAGAAATATATGTTACCCGATGATCACTTCAAATAATGAAACTAGCATGATAAAGGAAATTTACCTTAATAAACTTAGATAGAGTGCTCAACAGGTACTTTCTTAACTCTCTTCAATTGGACTCAAAATCTGTCAAAATGTACAGATTAAAATACTTAATATAGTCATTGTTTCCCATGCTTATAATATAGACAGTTTCAGATAAGATACGGGAAGCAGTTTTGAACAGGGACTGCGGCTGCTTTGCAGTAGATTTCTATAGAAGTTTTTTTATAAACTTGTCACTTTTACAATCATTTATGAAAATGTACCTTCAAGGATTGTTTGAAGGCTAATCTTAGACATACTTCTAGAAAAACGCATTTCCTCTAATCCTCCTGATTTACATAACATCATCTCGCACCTTTCTTCATCACAGACACCCTTCTGTAATGGCAGGGGATCAGGCAAGACTTTGTAGTACATTTCATCTCTCTGTGTGCTGCTAATTGTCTGTTTAACAATAAAATTAGCCTTAAACACCATTGCAGCCATGTCTGAAGGTTGGCCGTTTGCATGAATTAGGTTTGGGAAGAAGAAATGGATGTGCAGTTGCCCATTATGAGTTTAACTAGGAATACCTAAATTAATGTTTGCTTGCTGATATATACAATGTGTACATGTAGATTCTTTAGATTTAGGTGATAATCATTTGATGTGGAATCATATATTTTACAAGCTTGGAAACTTGAATCCATGTCATACGACAGGTTTCTAAAGTTTATCTAAAGTTGACTTTGCTGAATGTGTTTCACATGTCTATTCTGCACTTTATTTAATCATTTGAAAAAATCAATGGTTTTTTAAATAATCTTGTTGCAGTAAATAAAATTGAGTTCTTTTGTCCCATATGATATATAGGAAGAGGATTCTAATTAATAGAAAATAATCTGTTTAGAATTTAATTATAAAGAGAATTCGATAGGAAGTTAGTTTGATTTACAGGATTATCCTATTGGATGCACATAAAGGGTACAATACCATTTATTTGTTTACCATTTAAAATACGTTGATTCAAATATTTAATTAATTTTTTGCATATCTCATAGGCAAACTAAGTATTCATTTCAAAGTAAACTCTGTCAATTGTTAAATACAAGTGCACAATTAATACTAATACATAGAAAATTGTATAGGTAGGATAAAATTGAAGTTGTACTATTACATTGATGCATCTTTCACTTTGTGTCCACAAAATGATAAGAAACACTTGGCCAAAAAAGCTGTTACATACAATGATAGATGTGGACAACTATGAATCAATGTCGACAAATGTACATGGGACAATCGACATTGTATTGTAAAATAATAACTTGTTCAGAATAAGCCAGTTTGTATACACTGTAGGAGATTGTCTTTTTTACTCTCTCCAACTATTGTTACATATGCGCTATACTTCTCTACAGTTACGTAGGGGAACCATTAACCATTTCATAGAATCCTTAGCAAGGAATGATCTTGAAGCTTTGTTTTCACATACATATGAACTAAATCTTGAGACTTTATACGAATTGCATGGAGTAATAGATGTTAATACCTATCTATGACGTATGGCATTGTCTGCAGCTCAAAGAATAGACAATGAGGAATATGGCCTTTGGGGGGACATATTTTGTATTAAATGGCTGGCAAAATGGCTAAATATAGAAATATGTATTTGGTCTTTCACAAGAAAAAGAAAATACTTACATTTCAATGAAAATTTACAAACCACTGCATATTCTATCTTGTTTCATGATCATAATCCTCTTCATGGACATTTTGAACCACTTGTGTCAAAGAAAGCAAAGCCATTTGACCCTATACTTGCCTTGTCTAAATGCTCAAAACCAAATTGCACTTGGACAAGTGGTTCTCAAAAAGTTAGCTCAAAAGTTGCAATATTCAATTTGTGTCACAAAGCACTATCAATATCTGAGTGTGGTGATAGCCTTTTTCATAGTAGCTATGAATATGATGGCCAATCTCTTCAACTGTACATGTCTCAGTCCTTCTTCAATGTAATTTTATGTAAGGACAAAGTAGCAATGACTTGCCTTCAGACATGTCTCAAGATCGATTCCCTTGTTCATTATGGTGTGATGAGTTGGGAAACATTTATCGCCAAAATAGGTGAAACATATGAAAAGAGCAGAATAGAAGGACACAAATTTTGTTTCCATTGGCTATCTTATCTTTTGCAAACAAGTATACAATTATGGACAACAAACAACAACACAATTATTGAAAAATATTACAATTGTGAAAGGCCAACAAAGTTGTACAAAATCATTTGTTGGGAAGTTAATAACACTCATACACATTACAAACCATTTGGAGTGGACATTATAATGTCACCTAATGTTAACCTTAAACAAACAGAAGAAATGCCAAATTTGAAACCAAAAAAAAAATGGAAATTTGCGCAAAATGAAGCAGTCAATCCGAAATAATGATGGTAACCTTAAACAGTCATAAACAACACCAAATTTGAAGGCTTAAAAAACTAGAAATCTGCACAGCATAAAATAGTCCATCTGAAATAATGAAGGTGTACAAATTGTCATTCCTTCACAACCCTCAACATGCATTAATAGAAATGCTAGAGAATCTCTTCGCAAAATAAAACAAAAATACGGAAACAAATCACAACTCATGAAAAGCATAATCTAAGAAAAAGAAAAAAGTCAGCAGTAGAAACTTACATGGCAAAAATTCAAGACACACGTAAACATGCATGTGCAATTTGTGAACAACTACATTTTAAGATGAATACAAAAAACTTTACTCAAAAAGCGAAGGAAACATATGAATTGCTATTGTCCAAAAAATAAGAATTGCTTGGAAACAAGATATGCAATTTTTGCAATAAGAAGCTGCAAGAAAATTAAAAACCATGATATGGATATCCACAAGAAATTAGAACCAATAAGCCATTAAAATACACAAGTACCTTGACACAGCTTGAAGAAAGGCTAGTGGCCCTTCGAATTGCATTTGCACAAATTTGGCAGCTAGGACAAAAGAGATCTCAGATTGGACTGAGTGGAACTATAATCAATGTACCAACAGACATGAACATCATACAAATAGTTTTGCCATGATCGTCCACTAAAACTTCCACAATTGTCGTCATGCTAAAGAGACGATTGCAATACACAAATGCATACCAAAAAGGAAGAGCTTGACCAAATACCATTATGAATGCTCTAAAGGAGCTATACAAAATAAATCTATACAAAATGCAAGATGTAAAAATAAACAAAAAATGACAAACAATTATGCCCTATAGAAGAAGACATGCTAAGTTCTACCTCTTCATCTACTGATAGTGACAATGACACTGTTAGTGCCATGGAAGTTGAAACTGTTAGAAAGTAAAGTTCACCAAGATAACTAAGATGGGGCGTGAATCAGTTATTAGATAATTATAACTTTTATCATCTTCTACAACATTAAACCATATAAGCAATATAATTACCAACCATAGAAAGATATTCATACACAATTACACAATAACACAAGATATGTTGACTAGGGAACCTCTTGATCAAAGAGTAAACCCTAGTGGTAATGATGCCCACAAAAGATGCACTAATATGAATATTCCTTGTGAAAGGATGGACTTTGTTAGGAGTCTTATGAAATACATTCAGTACATATAATTCCTTGTTAGGAGATTTTTAATCCTTGTTAAAAGATTCTAACCCTGTTAAGAGTTATGGAAGACAAAAGGACCCATTGCCCAAACAACTTCAGGGTAAGATCACTGAACTCACTATCCAAATAATCTTTTCATTATTCAACAAAATAATATGTTACCTCTTCTCTGACTGTGCCAAACCGCACTCACTGTTACATCAGATCTCTATACTTCGCATGTCTTCCTTCACAATTTCAATCTCATACTTAGCTCTTTTCTTCACTTCATGTATACCGCATCACATCTCATCACTACAACAAGGAAAAAAATTCCTTCCTTTATACGACACTCAAATAATTACAAATGAGTCGGCACACAATTAGAGAATAAAATATTCCACACGCTACACCAAAATTACATAGAACTGTTGGCTTCCAAATACAATAAATCTTCACTCGTGTGACTTCAAAGTTTGCACTATCATCCACATCACTATCAATGTGTCTCTAAATTCCCTTTAACTGTACAAAGCTAGATTCCATCCCGATTAGGAGATATCATCTGATTGCCAAAAACTGCTACTCAAGAACACTGCCTGAATACTGCTTCCACCAAAATGATCATAACTTTCATGAATAAAATAATTATTGTCTGTTCTCTTAACCATAGACATATAACATATCAAAGAGTATATCCTCAATGTCGCATAGCTCCAAGTATAATAAACCACGTGCGCTAATCAAAACACTATCTTCTTCTCTACAAGTCTTCGGTAAAATACTATGTTGACATCAATGACAATCATAGTCATGAATGCAACAACAACTGCTATAGAATGGGTGCCAAAAACTTTATCTTTCATTCCTAACAATCTCCCCCCTTGGCATTGATGGTAACATAGATGAAAAACATCCAATGTTCCAAAAATCAAATACTGCAACACTGCTTCTTCAAATCAATCAAATCTTGCTTCGTTGTCCTCTTCAATTCTCTTATATTGTTTTCTCATATTGTTTTTCATCCATACTACTCCCCCATTGACATCAATGACATAAATTTCATCACTATGTCAATAACAACTCAATGTCAAAAGACACTATTCAGAAAAATACATTTACTAGAGTCCTCATGACTCAGCTCAGATACACATACTCCCCCATAGAGGAAGTACCAACATCCAGTCCAAAAGAAAGATAGGGCTCATATATTACTGAACAGATGCAACCAACTACATCATTACTCAAAAGTAGGCTGGGGCATAACCCCAAGCATACCTCTCAGATACTCAAATGTATCCTTAGGCAAAGGCTTTGTAAATATGTCTGCTATTTGTTCCTTTGTGCTTATGTACTCCAGTCTGA
Organism: Chamaecyparis obtusa; assembly: GCA_027943335.1. NCBI lineage: Eukaryota > Viridiplantae > Streptophyta > Pinopsida > Cupressales > Cupressaceae > Chamaecyparis > Chamaecyparis obtusa. The sequence continues at coordinate 262,529 of BSBK01010217.1, read as the reverse complement.
CTTCTTTCTCAACAAATTTCTCTCTTACAACATGATACTTGATCTCTATATGTTTTATCTTAGATTGTAGTATAGGATTCTTAGAAATATTGACTGTACTGGTATTGTCACACTATATAACAACAGGGTCAACAAATTTAATTCCAATATCCTTCAGCATCTACTTCATCCAAATTATCTGGTTACAATTGTTTGCTGCTGCTACATACTCTGCTTCTATTGTGCTCTATGAAATACAATTCTTCTTCTTGCTTAACCAAAAAATTAATCTTCCTCCAAGGAAAAATGCTCCTCCACTGGTGCTTTTCTTATCATCAACACTGCCTCCCCAATCAACATCTATATATGCACATAGGGTAAAATCATTAGATTTTTCATACCACAATCCATAGTCCATTGTGCCTCTTAAATATCTTAGTATCCTCTTTACTGCTGGATAATGTGATTCTCTAGGTTTAGCTTGAAATCTTGCTACAATTCCAACTAAATGTGCTATATCTGGTCTTGTGTGTGTCAAATAATGCAATCCTCCAATCATGGATGTGTATTTCTTCTACTCAACTGCTGGTGCTTCATTTGTGCTAGATAACTTATGTTCGGTTACCATAGGTGTTATTGTCATATTTTTGCTCATTCTTAATGTTTGGAGACCTAATTACTAGATGATGCTACAATACCCTAGTTTGTGTTATTAAGTGGTCTTGCTTAATATTTGTGTTCATTTCATTACAAAGCACATAAAAATAAAAAGGAAAATGAACTGTGTCTACATCTACACATGCATGTATCAGTGATATATACTGTTCAAAAAAGAAAAGAACTGAAAGGAAAAGCATCTATCTGAGCTCACACAGGCTATGAGCATAGTTGTTATCAAAATTGAAAGGATGAGTGTAGATATACATAAAGAAATAGTTAAATACTAGGGCACCAGACATTGCCTGGTATTGGTGTTCGAAGCCTGGTCCTATCTAGAAACTCTTGAGATCCAGAACCTGCAAGAAGAGAAGAGGGGATTTGGGTTAGGTCCAATGAATCTAAGCAATGGCTGGTATCACAATATTCATAGATGCATACATACACTCAGCCATGCACCTCTAACAAAGGTTGTGCTCAGGGCATTTGTATCAAGGCTCCAAAAAACAACAAGGCGCCATGTTTTCACTTACGTGTTTGTTTCATGTGCAGATATAGGGGGGCTGATCCAATAATGAATTCCATGAATGTCCTAGGCCCTTGATGCAGATCATGATAGGGAAACCTCATGATCTCCATCATGATCACATCAAGGACCAAGAGCACACATAGTATGTACAGATGAGGAGCATCCAGATGATTCAGCATCAATGAGGATCAATCAAGCAGCATGACATGATAAATCAAACAATGACATAAAAGGAAAATAGAACTAGGGATAGGGCACACATACCTATGTAGGAGATAAGGAACACTGAAACATGGAGGTATCCTAGATCTGGATTAATATTATAATAGGGCATATCATATGTGTGATACAACATGAGGCAATGGCAACACAATGATAACATTATTGTTTCATAAGCATCCATAAATATACAAAAAATCATGGAGACATCAATTCAAGGTGGGATATATAATAGCATAATGAACACTGGCACTGAGTTAACAAAGTATCAACAATTGCTAAATCAGTTCTCAGGTCCCTCAAGTACAACAATAGGGGATGATAATCAACAATGCAAATCATAATAGGCCTTGAATCCATTCACAGTGCCCATAATACAACTGGGCCAGTCAGCATCAATAGTACCATAACAGTGAGAAAAGATGTATTATCAATAAGTCCCTAGTAGTGATACAAATGTTGGTGCCAAATATCCAGTAGTGCCCTCATTAATCAGTGAATGAGAAGGCACATAAACAAACATGCAATATCAGATGTGAAGATAGGATCAATGCTACAGTGATTATGAATGGTATAACAGTGAGCATCTGTTCATCCTTGGTGGGCTAGCATTAACAATAGATGCAAAAAATGTATTCAAGCACATGATGCCATCAGTTTAAAATGGAAATATAGTATGCAGTGAAGCCCAAACATCAACAGCGTAGAAATACACTAATAACAAGCAATAAAACCAAACAGTAAAGGTGATGTCATAGCTCTCAGGCATCATGCAATAACCATGCCTTAATCCAATCTAGTGCCATGAATAGAGCACTATTACCATGATTGGATATGACATTCACAGGTTGTGAATGGCACCAACAACAAAATCTTAGACACAAGCTAGAACCTCTACAAATACAAAAGGCTGCAAGATACACTATAATAAAGTATTTTTGTTCATGGGTCAGCATGAATATTAAATAGCATAGTATTGTGTGCTCAGATTGTGCATGAAGAGGTGACAGTGACAAATGAAACAATGAAACAATGGTGCATATACAAAGTACCCTAGCTTGCGGGCTCGGTTTCAAATAAACCAGAGAATGCATGCAATACCAATAGTGCCCTCACTAGTATCAAATGCACAATACCTCCAATATAAAATGATACCCTAGTATGCTCTTAAGCTATGCCATTACAATAACCAGTGACTCAAAATCAAAGGCAATGCCATCAGTGCCCTAATTTATACTAAAATGATGCTATCAAAATGTTACAGATGCATGTGTCGTACCTTGGGATACAGTTCAAACCGAGATAGAGGCCTAGATGTAGGATAGCCATTCATAGTGCCCTACCTGTGGATCATCAGGATTCTCCATGACATATCGAATGCCATCAATAGCAATGCCCTATTTATATAGAAAGATGAAATACATGAATACAAATAAACAAAGAAGGAACAATGAGTATGTCATGCCCTAGTTCATAAGCAGGTTCACAAGCTTTTATAACTTTCTAAGAGTCCAACATCAAGTAACAAAGAATGTAATAGCAAAGCAAATACAGAGATATACTTCACATAACCCTTGAAGAAGCTAAGCACATGAAATGAATAACCAGTATATACATCAAATACTATCAGTGTCGTGCCCTCGTTTTAAACAAACTAGTGATAGTAGATGTATTTCATGCAATGCCACATACTTTAGATCAAATATGCACTTGCAGAGATAAATCCAAAAGATACAACATGAATAATGCCAAATGCACACAGTGGTAGCACCATTTTCCCCTCAAGATGATAGAGATAGAATGTCAGAAACAAGTGCCTACCTTACAGCATGATGACACAAGTCGAGGAGATGTTTCCAATCAAAGCTCCAGTGTAGAAAAGAAAGTTTCCATTCGAGACTACCAGTGAGATTAGAAGGCTGCCAGTTGCCAAGCTCAAAGCTTTAATGCCAGGGGTTTCCTCTTTCTTGAATGGGGTTTCAATAATAATGTTTTTCCTTTTCTCCCCTTTGTTTTAGGGTCGAGGTGTTTTGATGCCATGGTATTTTCAAACCTTGGGTTATGTGTGATGTATTTATTATATGAATATTCTCCCCATTTTTTGGGTTGATGATGTTTGAAATACATATGTAATCCATAGTTTTCCCTAGGGATAGGAGGTTTTTGTTATTTAATGCTATTTTTAAAAAAAATGTGTTTCCCTTTTGGTTGAAACCATTTTTAAAATATAATTAGATCCACTTTTGTCATAGTGGGATAGGTTTTTATTGTTAAGTCATGGTTCATTATTCATTGTAAGATATCGACAAGTGGTGTTTTTATAAACCATTGTTAGATTATCAGTTATAGACATGACTTAGTGGATGGAGTGGTCATCTTTGACTGTCTATTTTTAGGGTCCCACTTTCCTCGCCCCTAGGAATTTGGGAATCTGGCATTCAAACCATGATGCAGCCTCATGGGTCCATTTTGTGACTTTTCTATTCTTAGGAGGTAGTGGAGTTTGAATGCAGATTCCTAGTTTTCAGTTCATATACCTCTCACTTTTGGTGATCGAGGTTAGCTCTTCATTTCTTTCTCTCTGATAGGAGTGTTGTAGCTTTGAGAGATAGATCTTGTACTTGTTTCTTTTCAGCAATAAAATTGATCCTTCTTGTTCCCCTACAATTCCAAGTTTTCTCTTGAATTCATATGCAAGATTATTGTGATGTTCTTGTATCCTTAATCTGCATATTGAATCCAAGTTGGTATTCAAGAATCTATCCTAATTTAGTAGTGTGGTTTGTGTACAATCAAGAATATTAGATTTGTGAAGTGTTCTTCCTTTTCTGCATTCTAAGTACCTTGTTCCACTAAGAGTTAAGAAAGTGGGATTGAGTTGTGAGTTAGTTTTTCTTGCTATTAGAGTAAACATATTTTAAGTTGTGATTTCTCTTCAGAATTGGTGGATCACCTTTGTTTCATTTCAGTTGCAGTTGTTCATTTCCATGCATTTTTCTCCCTTTTCGCTCCAAGTTTAGATAAGTTTCAAGTGATCCAAAGGGAAGTCGACCCTTAATTCGGAGGTCTATTCTCAGATAGGTTACCCACAGCTTGAGAATAGTCCCATGTTTCATAGGATTACTAGGTTCAATACTTAGCAAAATAGGGTGCAATCCTTAGTGACAATAATTTTTTGGCACGCTCAGTGGGACTGAAGACTCTGTGAGTCAGTTTTCTAGAAAAATTTATGCAAGTTATTGTTTGGTATGAGCCATGATAGTGTTTTGAAATCATACCTGGTGACTCTAATGGTCTTTTTTGCAGATTAGTATATAAGCTTATGTGTGGGATCCCAACTAGGTAGAGTAAGAATCCTTTTGTGTATGCAGAGCTACCATCTATCAAAAAGAGGTCTAAAGCAGCCCAAGCTAGTACATTAAAATCTGCAAATCTTACTCCCAATTCAACTCCTAAGCCTACTCACATTCCTACAAGTGCTTCTCCAATCCAGTCAAAACACATATTACTATCTGTACAAGTAGCACCTATAATTCAAATTCACCTAAATCCTCCAATGGCTCAACCTAGACTGCATCCTTTTGTAGCTTTTGATCAAGGTAGCCCCTTGAATTTGTAGCAACATAATGACATACCCATATCAGCCCTTAAAAGCCTACCTATTTTTAGAGGAGAGGATCAGACCTCAATTATTGAGCATATAAGAGATGTAGCATCCCTTTGCACCCTTCATAATATAACTCAGGATAATGTGGCTATGAGGTTGGTGGCTATAGCTGATTGGGATGGGTTGGGTCAAGCCTTAACCAATCAGTTTGAGGATAAATCAAATCACCTCTCATTAGTTGAGCATTTGACTACTATCAAAAGAACACCTCAAGAATACATGGTGGATTTCAATTTTAGATTTCAAAGAACATGGAGTAGAATACCAGCTACGGTTAGACCTTCAAGCTAGTATGCTTTTCTATACTATCTAAGAGCTCTTAAGAGTGATATCTCTGTTATGATCCAATCCATGGGAGGAACTAATTTACCAGTAGCATATGATCTTGCCATAAGAGCTAAAAATAGCCTAATCCAAGCTGGAAAAATAGCCCCAAGGCCCCCAATGCCCATTTTTACCGAGCTTCATCCTATTCTTGAAGCAATTCTAGCTTTGGCATCTATTCCACCTCTCCCAAATCCTCCTCAATAAGTTGTTAACCCAGTTGTAAACCAATCCCAATAGCTGACTGAGATTAAAAAGGCCTTACAAATAGTTACTAATGAGCTGGTTAGTCTAAAGAAGCAACAGTCCCAGCCTTACCGGCAACCCTATCAATAGCCTTATCAGCAGCCCTATCAAAATCACTACAAGCAGAATAGGCCCCAATACCAACAAGGCTAGCAAGGTCAAGCAAGAAGTTATAACCAAAAGACCAGCTAGCCTTATAATGCTAACATTCCTAGTGCTTGTAGGGAGCTGGTTCCTGTTGCTTAGAATAATATGGCATAAGAATACCAATGGGGCTGCCCATGCAATCAACAACATATCCAGGGGATGTGTCCTAATGGCTATAATCAGGCCCTCATGGCACAGAACAATGTGATAATGTCATAGGAGATGGTTCAAGAGCCATAAATCTAGCAAGGTCTAGTTGTTACCACAAATGAATTACAAACTCATGAGGTGACATTGGTGAACTTTCAGAAAGAAGATTTTTGCAGGGTGAATTTTTCACCAAATGATAACTCAAATTATATCCCAGTTGCAGCCAACACAAGGTCTAAGAAGAAAGCTTTAGAAATTGAACAAGTGGCCTCTACCAGTCAGTAAACTCCTATTTTGAATCGACAACCCAAAGCAGTTCAAGTCCCAGTCCTAAATTAGCCAAAGGAGGCTAAAGAACCAGTCAAGGTAGCTACACAATTGGTGTCTACACAAATAGAGGTTGCTGCACCAAAAGGACAATCTAAAGTAAGTTTGGGATCTTTTAATATTGTGGAGTAGATGAAGAAAACCTCTATCAATGTGCCTTTGATGGACACCCTGGCAATCCCTGGTCAAAAGGAGTTAATACTTGGCGAGTTGGCTAAGATTTCATCAAATAAAGAAGGTGTTTCAGAGTAGCCTAGAGTCCTAGTGGCTGAAACACCTCAAAAGGAGAAGCAAAAGGAGGAGACTAGCTCCCTACCTATCATTGCCCCATAGGTTAAACCTCCTTCTTTCTATGTAACTCTTATTGTTGGAGATTTCCTAGCTCATAATTGTATGATAGACTCATGAGCAAGTAGTTCTGTGATTTCTAAGTAGTTAGCAAATCTACTAGGATTATCTTATGAGCCAATAGATAGGCTTATTGTTCAGTTGGATGGGTCATCAGTTAGCACCTTGGGATTTATTAAAGACCTAAGCCTCACTCTGCATGAATGCCCCAATTTCTCCATTCCCCAAGATGTCTATGTCATAGATCTGCCTCCTCTTTTTACTATTTGTCTAAGCAGAGATTTCACTGCTAGGTTGGGGGGATATCTCTCAGCTAATTGGTCTCATCTATACTTCAGAACTAGATATAGGACTAGAGTTAAAATCAAGTCTGAAGCTTTCACAAAAACCCATGTTGAACCATATACCCCAAGCCCTATAAATGCCAATTTGATGTATCATGAACAAGATCCAAGTGATTCTGAACCTGAGACCAGTGCTAGAAAGATTCCTGATATTGCCCTATATGAGTGGGCTAAAAGGGACTTAGAAGAGGATGACCCTTTTAGAAGCATGGAGACTTTTGGTATTGGTATGTTTATCATTCATGAAGAAGGTGTTGTGATACCAAATTTGATAAAAAAGGAAGATAAACCTTTTGGTGGTCAGAGTGATGATTTGTGGCAACTATTCTTTGATGGTGCCAGAAGCAAAGTTGGTTCAGGAGGAGGAGATGTCCTAATTTCTCCATAAGTGAAAAGGTATTACTTTGTAGTTCATTTTTCTTTCATCTATACTAATAATACAATAGAGTATGAGGCTTTGATCCATGGTTTGCAATGGGCTAGACAAAGAGGAATCAAATGCCTAGAAGTTATAGGTGATAGTGAGTTAGTGGTCAATCAAATTCATGGCACTAACCTCACAAAGAATGATACACTTAAGATGTATAAGCACAAGGTTTGGGATTTAATAGAATATTTTTGTGCTTTTAATCTGGTTGTTGTTCCAAGAAATTAGAACAAACAGGCAGACAAGTTGGCTGCCATGGGAGCAGAATATGATATTCCAAAAGAGGTCCCAAATCCTAACTCTTAGCATGTAAAGATTCTGGTAAGACCATCCATACCAGACAATCAAGTGAGTTGGAAAGTTTTTGAGAATGATGAGCATATTTTTAATTTTCTGATAGAAGAAGTAGAGTTCTCTAGAGTTAACTAGAGCAAACATGCTCACCAGTATGGTGACCAGATGCTATAGTTGAAAAGTAATAAGTTGCCTAAGGGACTGGTCACACTTGAGTCCATATGTAACTCAGATGATTAGCTCACAGAAGAAAAAGCTAGTATGATAGTCAAAGAATAACACTACCAGTCTATGGAGGTTCTTAAGGACAAATTCCTTAAGCTTGGAAAGATATGCACATAGCCAGAACAACAAGCCTTTATTTCATTATGTCAAGAATATAGTGATGTCTTTGCATGGGAATACTATGATTTGAAAGGATTTGATCCTTACTTAGCCCAACACACCATTGAGCTAGAACCCCATGCCAAACCAATGAAACAAAAATAGAGACCCATAAATCCTAAGCTAGAAGCCTTGATGAAAGCATAATTGAGGAAAATGATTGAGGCCAATATTATTTTTCCCATTAAACACACCTCTTAGGTTTCCAATCTAGTACTAGTTAGGAAGAAGAATGGTGAAATCTAAGTGTGCATGGATTTCAGAGACCTTAACAGAGCCTCACTCAAAGATCATCACCCATTGCCATCCATGGAACAGATTCTACAGTATGTCTCAGGGTCTGATAAATTCTCTCTATTAGATGGCTTTTCTGGTTATAACCAGGTCCTGGTTAAAGAGGAAGATCAATATAAAATAGCATTCACCACCAAATGGGGCACCATGGCATATAGGAAGATGCCTCTTGGGCTGTCTAACGTTGGTGCTACATTCCATAAAGCCATGGAGATGGCATTTACTGGCCTGATGAATAATTTTGTTCTAGTCTATCTAGATGATATAACTATCTTTTCAAAGGACATAAAGGATCACCTGGTTCATTTGAAGTAGATGTTTGAGAGGTGCAAAGAGTTTGGAGTCTCACTAAATCCCAAGAAATGCATTTTTGCTATCCATGAAGGTAGATTAGTAGGGCACATTGTTTCTAAACAAGGGAAAACCATTGATCCTGAGAGGATAAAGGTCATCATGGCACTACCCCTGTCAGCTCACAAGAAAGGACTATAGCATTTTCTTGGAAGAATCAACTTCTTGAGAAGGTTCATTACAAATGTTGCAACACTATTAAAGCCTATGACCTAGATGCTGAAGAAGAACTCAACCTTTCAAAGGACAAGTGAAGGAAAAAGATGTTTTGAAGAAGTCAAGGAAGTGATTGCCTCTGCTCCTACTCTGGTAAACCCTGACTTTTCTAAAGACTTCATCCTATATGCTTTTGGGGACACTGATAGTATCTCTTCCATGTTAGTTTAGTAGAATGATGAGAAGTAGGAACAACCAGTAGCTTTTTACAGTCAGGGTCTAGATTTTTATGAACTTAATTATACTCCTATAGAAAAGCATGTCCTAGAAATTGTGAGGAGTTTGAAAAAGTTTAGGCACTTGTTATCCAATAACATAGTGCACCTAATGGTTTCCCACCCTTGCATAAAAGATTTCTTGCTAAACAAAGACCTGAGCCATAAGAGAGCTAGTTGGGTCACCAAAGTCATGGAGTATGACATTCAGATTAAAGTGACCAAGCTGGTTAGAGGAAAGGGACTATGTGAGTAGCTCAGTGAAGGAATAGTAGACTCAAACTAGAAAAAAGAGGAGGTTGTCCTGATGAACCAGAATGCAGAGCAGAGCACAAGCTAGACAGTAGAGATGAGACATTATCTCTTAACTGGTCAGTTCCCTCAAGGCCTAGAAAGGAGTAAAAGGAGGTAATTTAGGCTCCAAGATATTCCCTTTATTGTTATTAATGATTTTCTATATAGAAGAGATCATAGCGGTGTCCTGTTGAGATGTGTTGAAACTAGTCAAGTAGATAAAATACTGGAAGAGTTTCATGATGGAGGCTCTGGTGGGAACTTTACTGCCAGAACCACTACACTAAAAGTGATGAGAGCTGGGTACTATTGGCCTAGATTGTACAAGGATGCATTTGATTTGGTAAGGAGATGCAATAACTATGCTTTGTTTTCTAGAAAGCAAAAGTTAGCAGCTGTCCCTCTTCATCCTATCAAGGTAGAGCAGCCTTTCTCAAAATGGGGATTAGATTTTATTGGACCTATCAACCCCCCATCCAGTGCTGGACATAAGTGGATACTTGCCACCACAAACTATTTTACCAAGTGGACAGAGGCTTTAGCACTGAAGGAGCCAAATGAAACCTCTGTCCTGAACTTTTATCAAGACATTGTGTCCAGATTTGGTGCTCCAAATTCTATCATTTCTGACAATGCTATGGCATTCTTGGGAACTAAAATTTTAGAATGGGCACTCAAGTACAATATATTTTTGAGTACCTCTTCTAACTATTACCCTCAGGGTAATGGCCAGGTAGAATCAACAAATAAAAACTTGTTGAGAATCATCAAAAGGACTATAGAAGGAAACCAGAGGGATTGGCACAAAAAGTTGAAACTAGCCTTGTGGGTAGATAGAATAACACCTAAGAGGTCTATAGGTAGCTCTCCCTACACATTGGTATATGGAAAAGAGGCCAGGATCCCTCCATCTACTGAATTACCTACCATGATTTTGATCAAAGAGATTGATCTTATGGAGGAAGATACTATGCAAGTCAGGCTGGCTAAACTTGTTGAACTTGAGGAAGCAAGAAAACTAGCACTGGAGAACCTGGAGGCTCATCATGCTCAAATGAAGAAAAGATTTGACAAGAAGGCCACACCTAAAGTCTTCAAAGAAGGGGATCTGGCCCTCAAGTGGGATAAAGTGAAACATAAACTAGGAGGCATAGTAAGTTTGATGCCATATGGAGTGGGCCTTTCATGGTAATTGGATGCAAATTCCATAATGCTTTTCAGCTAGCTAATATGGATGGAGAGGAGCTGCCCATTCCAATGAATGGGATCCACCTCAAGACTTGTTTTTGAGGTTCATTTCTCCCCTTTACATTAGTAGGTTAGGATTTTTTGGCTTTCTGTGTTCCCTAAGTGCCTAGCATAAGTGGTTTTCAGTTTAGTTGCTTTCAATTGTTTTCAGTTTGGTGTGAGTAGCAATAAGCCAGAGAAGTTTCCTCTAGTAGTTAGCAGTTTTTGTTAAGGATTGGTTATCTAAAAGAAGCTAAGTTCAGTTGAGGCTTATTGACTTTGTTCCTAATGGATCTTTAAGGTAGCTGGTTAGGATGCTTAGCATGCAAGCACTCCGAAGAGGTTGCTAGAATGTTGTCATATTTTTGCTCATTCTTAAAGTTTGGAGACCTAATTACTAGATTATGCTACAATACCCTAGTTTGTGTTATTAAGTGGTCTTGCTTAATATTTTGTTCATTTCATTACAAAGTACATGAAAATAAAAAGGGAAATGAATTGCGTCTACATCTACACATGCATGTATCAGTGATATATACTATTCAGAAAAGAAAATAACTGAAAGGAAAAGCATCTGTCTGAGTCCACACAGGTCGTGAGCATAGCTATTATTAGAATTGAATGGATGAGTGCAGATATACATAAAGAAATAGTTAAATACTGGGGTACCAGACATTGCCTGGTATTGGTGTCTGAAGCCTGGTCTTGTCTAGAAGCTCCTAAGATCCAAAACCTACAAGAAGAGAATAGGGGATTTGGGTTAGATCCAATGGATCTAAGCAATGGCTGGTATCACAATATTCATAGATGCATACATACACTCAGCTATGCACCTCTAACAAAATTTGTGCTCAAGGCATGTGTATCAAGGCTCCAAAAAACAACAAGGCACCATGTTTTCATTGACATGTTTGTTTCATGTCCAGATATAGGGGGGATGATCTAATAATGAATTCCATGAATGACCTAGGCCTGTGATGTAGATCATGATAGGGAAACCTAATTATCTTCATGATGATCGCATCAAGGGACAAGAGCACATAGAGTGTGTACAGATGAGGAACATCTAGATGATTTAGCATCAATGAGGATTAATCAAGCAGCATGACATGATAAATCAAGCAATGGCATCAAAGGAAAACATAACTAGGGACAAGGCACATAGACCTATGTAGGAGATAAGGCACACTTAAACATTGATGTATCCCAGATCTATATTAATATTATAATAGGGCATATCATATGTGTGATACAACATGAGGCAAAGGAAACACAATGATAACATTATTGTTTCATAAGCATCCATAAATATACAACAAATCATGGAGACATCAATTCAAGGTGGGATATATAATAGCATAATGAACACTGGCACTGTGTTAACAAAGTATCAACAATTGCTAAATCAGTTCTCAGGTCCCTCAAGTACAACAACAACAGTGCCCTACCCATGGGTCATCGGGCTTCCCCATGACATATCAAATGCCATCAATAGAAATTCCCTATTTATATGGAAAGATGAAATACATGAATACAAAGAAACAAATAGGGTACAATGAGTATGCCATGCCCTAGTTCATAAGTAGGTTCATGGGCTTTTATAACTTTCTGAGAGTCCAACATCAAGTATTAGAGAATGTAATAGAAAAGAAAATACATAGATATACTTCACATAACCCTTGAAGAAGCTAAGCACATGAAATGAATAACCAGTATATACATCAAATACTATCATTGTCGTGCCCTAGTTTGAAACAAACTGGTAATAGTAGATATATTTCATGGAGTGCCACATTCATTAGATCGAATATGCACTTGCAGAGATGAATCCAAAAGATACAACATGAATAATGCCGAATGCACACAGTGGTAGCACAATTTTTCCTTCAAGATGATAGAGATAGAATGTCAAAAAACAAGTGCCTACCTTACAGCATGATGACACGGGTCGAGGAGATGTTTCCAATTAGAGATCTAGTGTAGAAAAGAAAGTTTCCATTCAAGACTGCCAGTGAGATTAGAAGGTTTCCAGTTGCCAAGCTCAAAGCTTTAATGCCAGGGGTTTCCTCTTTCTCGAACGGGGTTTCAATAATAATGTTTTTCCTTTTCTCCCCTTCCTTTTAGGGTCAAGGTGTTTTTATGCCATGGTATCTTCAAACCTTGGGTTATGTGTGATGTATTTATTATATGAATATTCTCCCCATTTTTTGGGTTGATGATGTTTGAAATACATATGTAATCCATAGTTTTCCCTATGGAAAGGAGGTTTTTGTTATTTAATGCTATTATTTTTTAAATTGTGTTTCCCTTTTGGTTGAGACCTTTTTAAAATATAATTAGATCCACTTTTCTCATAGTGGGATAGGTTTTTATTGTTAAGTCATGGTTCATTATTCATTGTAAGATATCAAAAAGTGGTATTTTTATAAACCATTGTCAAATTATCAGTTATAGACATGACTTAGTGAATGGAGTGGTCATCTTTGACTATCTATTGTTAGGGTCCCACTTTACTCGCCCCTAGGAATCTAGGAATCTGGCATTCAAACCATGATGCAGCCTCATGGGTCCATTTTGTGACTTTTCTATTCTTAGGAGGTAGTGGAGTTTGAATGCAGATTCCTAGTTTTTAGTTCATATACCTCTCACTTTTGGTGATTGAGATTAGCTCTTCATTTCTTTCTCTCTGATAGGAGTGTTGTAGCTCTGAGAGACACATCGTGTACTTGTTTCTTTTCAACAATAAAATTGACCCTTCTTGTTCCTCTACAATTCCTAGTTTTCTTTTGAATTCATATGCAGGATTATTGTGATGTTCTTGTATCCTTAATCCGCATATTGAATCCAAGTTGGTATTCAAGAATCTATCCTAATTTAGTAGTGTGGTTTGTGTGCAATCAAGAATATCAGATTTGTGAAGTGTTCTTCCTTTTCTGCATTCTAAGTACCTTGTTCCACTAAGAGTTAAGAAAGTGGGATTGAGTTGTGAGTTAGTTTGTCTTGTTGTTGAAGTAAAATATTTTCACTTGTGATTTCTCTTTAGAATTGGTGGATCACCTTTGTTTCATTTCAGTTGCAGTTGTTCATTTTCATGCATTTTTCTCCTTTTTCCCTCCAAGTTTAGATAAGTTTTAGGTGATCAAAAGGGAAGCCCGCCCTTAATCTGGAGGTCTATTCTCAAATAGGTTACCCACAGCCTGAGAATAGTCCCATGTTTCATAGGATTGTTGTGTTCAATACTTAGCAAAATAGGGTGAAATCCTTAGTGACAATAGGTGTTCCAACTACTTTACAATCCTCCATTCCAAATCTTTTTAGCAAATCATTCAAGTACTTTGTCTGACTTACAAAGATACCATCATTGTTTTGTGTTATTTGTAATCCCAAAAATTATTTCATCTCACCAATCATACTCATTTCAAATTCAATCTTCATTTCATCAGCAAATTTGTCACTAGGCTCATCTTCTCCTCCAAAAATAATGTCATCAACAAAAATAACTATAATCATTAAACTATTTTCAATTTCTTTTGTACATAGATTTCTATCAGTTGTTCCTTTAGCAAATCCTAACTTTAACAAATACTTATCCAGTCTTGCATACCAAGTTCTAGGTGCTTGCTTTAGTCCATATAATGCTTTCTTTAGTTTACATACCATGTCTCCTTCTTGAGTCAAAGGAAAACCTTTAGGTTGCTCAATGTAGACTTCTTCCAATTCTCCATTAAGAAATTCTGACTTCACATCCATCTGATACACTTTGAATTTCTTAAAAGCTGCATAGGCCAAAAACATTCTTACTACTTCAATTCTTGCTACTTGTGCAAAATTTTCTTCATAGTCAATTCCTTCTTGCTGTGAGTAACCCTTACATACCAATCTTGCTTTTTTTCTTACAACTTCTCCTTGTTCATTCATCTTGTTTCTAAATACCCATTTAGTTCCAATCACATTCTTGTCTTTAGGTCTAGGGACCAATTCCCATGTCTTGTTCTTTTCTATCTGATCTAGTTCTTCTTTCATAGCATTAATCCAATGTTCATCTTCATAAGCTTCACTAGTAGATTTAGGTTCAATTCGAGAAATCAAATATAAATGTACCTTATTCTGAGTCAGAACTCCTTTGTCCAAACTTCCAATAACTTGTTCAATAGGATGATGTCTTGATAAATACCTGTTCAGTGTCATAGTCTCAGATCTTGCTTCAACTGTAGATTCTTCTCTAGATTCCTCTTTGGTTTCTTCAGCATGACTTTCATTCAACAATTCACTGTCAGTTTCATAAAATAATTCAGTAGTTTCAGTGTTAGGCTTAGGATGAGCTTCTTCATCAGATTCACAATCAAGCATTCTTTCCTAAATTTTGAACTTTTCATCAACTTTAACATTTGTGCTCTCAACAATAGTTTTAGTTCTCTTATTGTAACATCTATATGCTTTGCTCTACAAAGAATATCCAAGAAATATACCTTCATCACTTCTAGGATCAAACTTTCCAATATCATCATCTCTCTTTATATAACATTTTCTTCCAAAAATTCTAAAATGCTTAACTGAGGGTGCATGTCCAAACCATAATTCATAAGGTGTCTTGTTTGTGTCTGCTCTGATGTGTACTCTATTCATTGTATATACTATTGTATTCATTGCTTCTCTCCAAAATGTCTTCACTAAATCATCCTCAAATAACATAGCTCTTGCTACTTCAGTCACTGATCTGTTCCTTCTTTCTGCAATACCATTTTGTTCAGGCATTCTAGGGGTTGAAAACTATCTCTTAATACCATTCACTTCACAAAAAGTGTTAAACTCTCTAGAAGTAAATTCACCACCTCTATTAGATATCAAACATTTAATCATCATTCCAAATTCATTCTCAACTTTTTTCTTAATGATCTTAAACTTATCAAATGCTTCATATTTTTCTTTCAAAAATGCAATCCACATCATTCTTGTAAAATCATCAACAAGAATCATAAAATGCCTTTCTCCATAGAATCCTCTAGTCTTGGTAGGACCGCTCAAGTCTGTATGAACAATCTCCAACTTCTCTGCCGATGTGAACTTCTTACTAGGAAATGAACTTCTCTTCTACTTAGCCATCACACATTCTTTGCAAATCATGTTAGTAGGCTTCATAATTTTAGGCAAATCCCTTACTACAAGTGTAGTGCTCACTTTCACAATATTATCAGAGTTTATATGACAAAACCTTCTATGCCATAACCAACTGTCATCAATCTTAGTAATCAAACATGTCATCTTAGTAGGATTCAACTAAAATACATTACCTCTGGTTCTAGATCCAGTTCCAATCAGATTTCCATCTTTATCCTTTATCACACAAGTTTTCTCAGTAAACCAAACTTGATATCCCTTATCAACTAACTATCCAACACTCAAAAGATTATGTTTCAATCCATCCAAAAAGTAAACATCATCAGTATTAGTCTTTCCATCAAGAGTAATAGATCATATACCTTTAATCAAACAAGGTGCATTGTTACCAACTCTAACAACTCCTCCATCATAATTGTTAAACTTTATGAACTTTTTCATATCACCAGTCATATGATGTGAAAAACCACTATCTATAATCCAATCAGCTTTCTTTTCAACTTGGGAAACTAAGGCTTTTTCTTCCTTAACATTAGTTTCAGAATTTTCTTCTTTAATTGCTACAAACCCTATTTCATCATTATTCTTAGTATCATGCTTTCACTTAAAGTTCTCTCAATACTAGCTTCAAGGTCTTCATCATTAGCATAATAACATTCCTTAGATCTTCTAGGCTTGAAATTATTTCTGTACTTCTTAACTCTCTTAGGACATTTAGATGCAAAATGACCATATTCTTGACAAGTCCAACATTTAAAAAATTTCTTACCATTTGGTTCTCTTTTCACAAGCAAGGCAATACCTCCTTCAATCTTCTTGTCTTCTTCATTTCTAGATCTATTGTTGCTAGCATAATCTTCGCTCACACTAATGCTTCTTGACAATGTAGGGAAAATACTAAGAGCACTAAATGCTATCTCCATTCTAGGTAAGTCTCCTGATAACCTCAGGTTCATCTCTACTGCTTCCAATCTTCCAAGAAGAGTCTCTCTTGTAAATTTTGTAGTACAACGTATAAATTGTTCAATCATCTGTGTGTTCTTCTTAAATACAAGAGTCAATGTTCTTAGAATTTTCCATATCACTTCATTCTCTGTCTTTGTTCCTCCACAAGATTTTATCCCTGCAACAATTTCTGACATTCTACCAATATAGCTTCTAACAGATTCATCTTCCAACATTCTTATATCTTCAAATGCACATATCCAATTATGTAATCTAACTCTTTTTACATGTTCATCACCTTCAAAAGTAGAGTGCAAAGATTTCCAAACTTCATGAGACTTTCTCAAACATTTTACCTAACTATATTCATACTCTGGAAGTGCTGTCAAAAGTACTTCTCTTGCAAGTATGTTACACATGAATAGATCTCTCTCATCATTCGAGAATGTCTCAAGATCATCTTTTTCAATGATAGTCTTATCATTCTTTGTAGTCAACCAATAACCTCATCCTAAACATAGTAGATGTGTCTTCATCTTTTCTTTCCAGCTATCAAAATTTACTCCATCAAACTTATGGCTTTCTTTCCTGAAATTCACCATGGATCTCCTTAAACTGTTAAACTTTTATTTCAAGGACCTCCTACTCATACCAATTGTTAGAAAGTAAAGTCCACCAACATAACTGAGAGGGGCGGGAGGGTGAATCAGTTATCAGATAATTATAACTTTTATCATCTTCCACAACATTAAACCATATAAGAAATATAATTACCAACCATAGAAAGATATTCATACACAATTACACAATAAAACAAGATATGTTGACTAGGGAACCTCTTAATCAAAGAGTAAACCCCGGTGGGAATGATGCCCACAAAAGATGCACTAATATGAATATTCCTTGTGAAAGGATGGACTCTGTTAGGAGTCTTATGAAATACATTCAGTACATATAAATCCCTATTAGGAGATTTTGAATCCCTGTTAAAAGATTCTAACCAGGCTGTTAATAGTTATGGAAGATAGAAGGACCCACTACCCAAATAGAATAATATGTTACCTCTTCTCTGACTATGCCAAACTTCTCTCACTATTACATCAGATCTCAATTTTAGATCTCTGTACTTTGCATGTCTTCCTTCACAATTTCACTCTCATACTTAGCTCTTTTCTTCACTTCATGCATACTGCATCACATCTCAGCACTACAAAAAGGAAAAACATTCCTTCCTTTATACCACACTCAAATAATTACAAATGAGTCAACACAAAATTATAGAATAAAATATTCCACATGCTACACCAAAATTACATAGAACTGTTGGCTTCCAAATACAATAAATCTTCACTCATGCGACTTCAAAGTTTGTATTGTCATCTACGTCACTATCAATGTGTATCTAACTTCCCTTTAATTGCGCAAAGCCAGATTCCATCCCGATTAGGAGATATCATCTAATTGACAAAAACCGCTACTCAGGAACACTGCCTGAATACTGCTTCCACCAAAATGATCATAACTTTCATGAATAAAATAATTATTGTCTACACTCTTAACCATAGACATGTAACATATCAAAGAGTATATCCTCAATGTCGTATAGCTCCAACTACAATATCCACATGCGCTAATCAAAACACTATCTGCTTCTCTGCAAGTCTTCGGTAAAACACTGTGTTGACATCAATGACAATCATAGTCATGAATGCAACAACAACTACTATAGAATGGGTACCAAACACTTTAGCATTCATTCCTAACAGAAACAAATAGTTTGATACATGGATTTACAAAGGAAAGAACTATCCATGCTATACAAGAAAAAATCATTGAAATTGCACCAACTAAAGGAAAACAACCTGTTGGTATTTTTCAAGATAAATATGTAGAAGAGATGAACATTCCAACATTATTTTATGGACAGCTGAGGGATGAGAAAATAACAAAACAATTGTCATACCAAAAAATTGCACAATGGGAATTAAAAAATTCAAATCGCACTTTTGCATATCATACCACCAACTTATTTTTCAAAACCATTAAGACACTTATTCAACAAGTCTTCTCTAACATATGAGCGTGAATATGCAAAGAAAAATTAAAAGGTAGAAAACTAGTGGCAAAAGATGCCAAACACAAACTGAACCTCAAAAAAATTTTGCAATCAGATATTGGATACATAGACTTCAAGAAAATAAGGAATTCACCATACTATTTGCATCATCTAAAGAAAATGTTTTTGCAATGATACAAAAACTAGGCCCACCAACATTCTTTGTAACATTCACAAGTGTAGAACAAAACTAGGAACTGTTGACAAAAACATTAAAAGAATTGAACATTTTGACCCTAACCAAATCAAAAGGACACTAACAAGAAGAATTTGACAACATTGACATCTCATCTTTGGTAAGAAAAGACCCTATCACTTGTACTCGGTACTACAAGCATAGAATTAATGCCACAAAAAAATTAATTTGCACATCTATGATTCATTCTTTGGTAGAGTTATCAATTATTTCTCTGTTACGGAGTTTTAAAATCAAGGAAATGAACATGACCACTTCATGTTATGGTTTAAGGACACAACAATATATGGAAAGGATGATAACAGTACCATTGAAAATTTTGTTGACAAATATTTGACTTGAAATACTCAAACTTTGGAAAACAAAATAGCCAAGTTTCATAGACACTATCATACCAAATGATGTAGAAAGATGAAAAAGGGTAGATGTTGCTATGGTTTCCCACAACCACCAATGAGAACAATGAAAATACTAGAACCATACGACAACATAGGCAAAAACATGGCATCCACTACTGAAAGAATCACATCCAATTTAGATTGTTCCAACTACGAATGTTTTGTATTATTTAAAGATTTCTTAGTGAACATAGGAACAACTAAAAATGACTACGTTTTAGCAATTAGGTCTACATTGTCTAGGCCATCAATATTCTTGAGAAGAAAACTAGCTCACATATGGAACAATAAATTTTCAAGACACATGCCATATCTATGGAAAGAAAACACAGATGCACAATTTGTTCTTAACTTATATGCAACAACAATTTATATATGTTCATACATGACAAAAACCAACAACTCAATAACAAATGCCTTCAACAAAATATGCACTGACCACAAATCACAAAACATTGATGCAATAAACATGATAACAAAGCTTAGAAATGTCTTTCTCAATCTACAACAAATGTCTACTCAACAAGCTGTACACATTGTGCTCTCACTCCCTCTTAATTGTAGTTCAAGAAAATGTACATTCATAGACACTTCTGGTACAAACGATCACACATTTATATTGAAGAACTCAAAGGAATTAAACAATGAACCAAATGAATCGCCAAATGTTTCTTGCAAAAGTTTGATTGATCATTATGTTGCATGACCTACAACCTTGAATCATATTTGTCTTGCAGACTTTGTTTCATAATACAAAATAGAAAAAGGCAAGGCGATTGAAAGAAGAAGACCACAAATTATCAGGTTTATAAGGTACAACAAACATCTCGACACTGATAGTCACTACAGAGAGAAACTTTTGCTATATGTTCCATTCACAGAAGATGAAAATAATTGAAAACAAGGGTTTCTAACATGGCAAGATGCTTTTTATGACAATGAGAAAGTAATTCAACATAATGTAGCAAAATACACATACAGGTAAAAGCACAATTAGGGGTCACCTTTTAGGCTAACTTATCACCACATCAAATGTTCTATATTGGTTGAGCTGTCTTGTTCATCAATTGCATTGATTGTGATTAGTTGTCCAAGAATACCATACAATATCTTTTCATTGTGCACATTTAAATCTTTTCTCTTGTAAAAAAGAAATGGGAATAATGGGTCTATTGGTGGAGGGTGTAGGCATTTTCTATTCAAGTATTATATGTGTTGATAAGTTAGAAAATGACATAGCATACTTGAATAGAAAATGCCTACGCCCTCCACCAATAGACCCATTATTCCCATTTCTTTTTTACAAGAGAAAAGATTTAAATGTGCACAATGAAAAGATATTGTATGGTATTCCTGGACAACTAATCACAATCAATGCAATTGATGAACAAGATAGCTCAACCAATATAGAACATTTGAACAAAAAAAATGCAAGTCTGCCTCACAAAATAATGCTCGAATTTGACATTGTAATTGAGATCTATGGATTAAACTATGATATTCAAGATGGCTTGGTTAATGAATTAGATGGAAGATTTAAAGCACAAATGAAAAATGGTGACGTAGACATTCTATGGATTTACTTTAATGATCAAAATATTGGAAAATCACAAGCTACCAAAATTGCAAATTTGAACTAAACATACATTGAAAATGGATGGGTGCCAATTCTCCAAGTCGCAAGACCAATTCAAAGGGTCTCCATGAAAGGAAACATGACTATTAGGAAGCAATTTCCAATACAATTACCTTGTGCTTGAACAATATATAGATCACAAGGCCTTACAATGCATGGTGTTGCATTTGACACGTCATGTGTCATTCAACATGGATTAACATACACAACCCTTTCTTGCACGCAGAACATTGAATCATTATTATTGTTAAGACCTTTATCAGCTAAAAATTTTAGAGTGAAACCAGCAATCAATGAAGAGATGAGATAGCTTCAAACAAATGCTACTTGGAATTTACAAATGATGTTGATTAGGAAACCAAAAAAACATGTATTTCCATATCTAGCTTGAACACTCGCCATTTCCAATCCCACAAACAAGACATCTTACATGACAAAGACTTAATATCGTCAGATATTATTTTCCTATAAGAGGCACACTTTCAAACATCGATGACAACCAATGCATTGCCAAATTATAATTGCTTTGTAACAAATTATGTTCATGGTATAATGAGCTGCACTAAAAAATACATTCAAGTATCATTTAAAAGACCCCTAATACTTGAAAATGTTGAAGCAATTTTCCTTTCTTTGATTTTAACCAACAAAGAGCTTTACATTTGTAACATCTATGCTAGCCTAGTTGCAATGACTATAAATATCATACACATTGTTGATGAGGCAATGCCATTCATACCCCCTAAAACTCTTGTTTACATTGTAGATGACTTTAATGTTGACATGTTACAATCCTCGAAAAAAATATGAATGCTTAACAAAAACATGCAAAAGTATAACTTACACTTGTTACTTGAAAAACCAAACCCCCTATCAAAGCCTATTATTAATCATTTTAGGACAAATAATCATGTGCATGCAAGTATGATTCACAAATCATAATCATACTGGATGGATCACGACATAATTCTAATTCACATTGATGGCACTTTGTAGTGATGCTACTACCCTTTCAAAAGGTGATTATGTAGATTGCAATGTTTTAAACAATTAGACTATTGTCTATTATTATGCACTTCCATTATTCTTGTGCAATATATCGTTATATCAAAATTCATTGCTCAAATAATACACCAAAAAAATGTAAAAGATTTCTTTCTTTGCAAGTATTTTTATATCATGGATCATAGTCAAAACACTTCATCTGATTCAGTTTCAACCAAAGAAATACCTCGAATTCACAAAAGGCAAGACATTTACAGAAACCACTAAAACTCCTCGCATTAGAATTATTGTAGTTTATGATACTTAAAGTTTTACTACTAAATTATGAAATAATTATGTTGCACTTAACCTTTTCATTTCAAAGTGAAAGTTTATGAATACAAATTCTGTTACAAACTAAAATGCATTAAAAAGATAAATACATATGGATACGTTCTTTATTGCAAGTCTGCAGACAAGATCCAGAGTAGTGAACCAGACCGAGAGACACCATCTTACAAATTGAACATATAAATCAGAGAAAAGAACCAAAGGTCTATTTCTAATACTATTTTCTATCTTTTTTTCTATTAGAATTAAAAATTTTAACCCATCATATGTGCATGATTTCTATAAAATTTGACTAACAAAACCACTTTAATAGTTATAAAACTAGATCACTGATAGTTTCCATAACTTCACAAACAAATATATTTAATTCTCATGTTTTGTAGACCTCTTGAAGAAGTCAACATTGGTCCAGAACACCCTATCTCTCCTAATCTTCTACTTGAAGGAGAGCCCAAAAAAAAATGGTATGCCATGTTAAAACTGCTACATACATTGAAATAAAATACATATTTTTAAAACTTATCTAACTCGTTATTTCATTTCTTCACTGTGTACAGCCAATTGCAAAGTGTTGAATCAAATGACACATTATCTCATAAAGAAAATCTAGAAGTCAGCCAAACTAAACTAGGTACTACTTCAAAAACTAATATCCAACAACATACTTGGTTGACATCTCTCTTATTATAGATTAAATTACATGTTCCATTGCTAATTATTTTGTTAAAAAAACATTATCTTCAAAAAATAAATATTCAATTTCAATTGTTAGGTTTCCATTAGTTCCTATATGCCCCACTACAATTCTTGACATTTTCACACAATGTATGGGGTATGTATTTGAGGGAGATGTTCTTATTGTATACGGCCCTGCCTCTATGAAGTACAACAATGCAAAAATCAAAACTAAAATTGTTCATGTTGACCTCATTGATTGCAATGGGCAAATGACCATAACGGTTAACATAAGCAACAATTTAATAAACACATACTTGCCATGCATGTCAGTTGGCTCTTGCATTCACATAACCAATTTCATCATAAAAAACAAAACACAATATGAAAGAAGTGATGCGGACTATTTCCATGTCCTCACTCCTCAAACCATCATTGAAATAGTGCCACTTGTTTGCAAAGAACAAAGGTTAACACCAAACATGACAATCTCCCAAGTTATAGAAGTAGACTGCAACTATTCAGTTGGTTCTTTGGGTGCAATTTGTACAAGTTACCACATGAACAAAAATAACTTCGAAGTGCACATCAAGGATGGAGATCTACAGCAAGACATGGCTACTATACATTTCTAACTATAAGTTCTACTTTTTCTTATTTACTTAATTGATTATCATAATCTAACATATATTCACATTTATTTTTTCACAAGTCCTTATTCTCAATACCAACACAGATTTGTGTGAAAAAGTACAAAACTTGTTCTCGACAACAGACATGCCATTGTTATTGTTTAAAAATGTTGTTCGGAATGGACCAAAAGGCTCATCTTCCTTCTGCACTTCAACCTCCACTTTCGTTGATGAGCTAAATGATGAATGCACTAGGGCACACTTGCAAACTCTTGCAAGATCTAACATTCAGGAAAGAATACAAAAATCTCATCAAAATAATTGTATACTTTACTACAAAGCACAATATATATATTGATATTAAATTACAAAATACTTATCCAAGTTCACATTTGTAGGTTTTGGGAACAATGAAGGCCAAAAAATCCCACATCCCTCCTTTTCAAGCATGTTGCAAAACATGCCACCGCATGATGCCTCTGAACAAAGATTCTACCAACTACATACATTGCAAAAATCCCACCCAGCTCTCATATCAACCAACTCTACAATGCACATTGCAAAGGCACGAGGGCAACATAGATTGTTCCTTACATGGAGAGCTACTGAATGAAGTCTTTCCAGAGATTACACAGATAACATACAAACATTACAAAAAAAACGTCACAAGAATGCTTCCTCTTGTCAATGTTCCAGCTACATGGAAAGTTTATACTATTTGTAAACAATTCCATTATTAACATTCTGAAGTAGTGACATGTTCAATACTTTTTGTGGTTACAGTATAAATAGATTACACAGTTGTACATGTTTAGGCTATTTTTTTTTTAACTACATTATGTAAATACTATTTAAGCTTCTGTAAATGCAAAATTTGTTAATTGAACACAAACACTAACACTTTGCTCACTCTACCTTTTCAGATACTCTCTTACTCAATAGAATTGAACAACTTAATTTTGGCTTGTTAATGATTTTTTGTTTCGAGCAATGAGCTTTCTTTTTCTAGACTATATTTCTTCTCAGGACCTTTTGTTAGATGAGAAAAATGGTATAAATCATTAGCAGAAGTAGCTTTTGCACCTGTGAGATATTATATTTTGAATGTTATAATTTTACTTCATACAATATCTGCAGTTTCTTAACCATTTCTTCATTATATAAACCCCCTAATCACCTTAACACATTCAACTAATTACTATTAGTCTTAGTATCTATATTATGTTCTCTCCAAACTCCATTCCATCATGGGCAATAACTCAACAAGACTGCCAATTTATGGTCATGATTTCAATATTAAGATAATTTAAATGAATTAGATTAATATGTTTTCTCTGCATAATTGTTAATTCAACCTTAAGACTAACAAAATCTTGATGAATTACTCTCAAATTATAGGACATCAAGGGCAATGATGTGAGTCTCAACACTTACAAGGCCAAGGTTTTACTTATAATCAATGTTGCATCTCAGTGATAACTTTAATTTTCTATATTTTCTAGAACTCTGCTTATATTTTTCTTAAAGCTTTGGGCTCAATATGCTTTCCAAAATTCTTTCCAATTTCAAAATGAACTGCTACATGCCTTGAAATTTATAATTTGTTTCTCTCTTCAATGGAGGGTGATAAATACCTTCATATATTTTATGTTTCTCCTGCAGTGGGCTTACTACTTCTAACTATGAGGAGATGATTTAATAGTATGCCAACTTTAAGGACCAAGGTGATATATATTAGATACAGCCTTATAATGCCTAATAGTTCCAGCTTTTAGTAGGGATTTTATCTATGATTTTGGAGCTTTTGCTACTAGACAGAGAAGTAGACTGTTTACCTTTTCTATGATTTTAGTAGTGGTATGTGATTTACACAATTTTGTAGTACATGCATGATAGCTATGATAGCTTTTAGTAGTGTATGTTTTTTAATAAAAACTTGAAATTATATACAATTAAAACCCAAAACTATCATAAATCTAGTAGAAAACTTAGATTAACTTTGACTTGGTCATGGTGAGTTTTAGATACTAATCCATGCTTATGAAAATGTTCTAAATCTGGCTAGGTTTTTTTAGCTTTTGTGGGATTGTAGTTGCAACATTTGTAATTTCTGGAAAAGGAGAGTTATATCATTTTTTAGCAAGAGGGATTTTGTGAATCCAGTACATGGTGACTACTTTTTTGTTTGTTTTTAAGCTTTTACCCTAAAGCTTTAATTGTAGTAGCCATTAGATCTGTGACTACCGTGAGTAGATATTTCTCGGTAGGGTTTTGTAATATTTTATCAAATCTGTACCTTTTTTCTTTAGGTGACAAAGAAATGAAACAAGATGGAACTACTTCTGATGTTGATTGGATCTTACAGGCAATGCTTTCAAAATTAGTCAGAGGCTGCAATTGCACCACAAATCCTCTTTCTCTTATGACAATAGTGCTCTGACATTGAAAAACCCAAAACCATCATAAATCTAGTAGAAACTTTCATAAACTTTCTTTCATGGAGATTACAGTGATATGGGTGATCTTCAACAGTTGGTTCTTTTTCCTTAAATCATTCTACTCAATTTGAACTGTGCGAGATATGTGATTTTCATCTTCCTTGTTTGCTTTTTGACGTAGTTCTGCACTCTCATTTTTTAGTGACTTCAGAATCTAGATATGGCCCAATCTTTGTTGGTATAATAAAAAATTGAACACTATACTAATCTGGACTAAATGTAGAATCTAAATACTACTATTTTGGACTAAATTGAAAGGCAAGTAGAAAACTGTTCATTGTATTATTTTAAAATTCAATTATTATTTTAAATTTTTGAAGCTACACATAAACTAAAAAAAACCTACCAGATTTTATTGATTACATTCAAGCTTCTTCAGGATGCATTAGAAGTGGTAGCATATAATTTGGTTTGCATAGGGTGTACTGATTGTTGGTATGTCAAGTCAGTTTTCTTTACGAAGCATTGATTAAGCAGTTGACAATGAGTAGGATGGTAATGAGTCATATCTACTGGACATGGCATTTTTTTTAGACTTACTAATTTTTTCTGTACAACATGGTTCACACTTTCTATTTTTTCAAAGTCTTAAGAGGACTCAAGAAGTTAGATCTTTTATGGTTCAACTAGTCATGTTTTTTGATATATTTTTTTCTGTACTATAAATTTTTTCAACAGCCAAGTGGCTTTAGTGATCCAAGGATAAAACCTGTGTGAAGGAGTAATTGGGTATATTCCACATTCTCCTAGCTAGCATAAGCTAGAGCAACTAGAAAAGTACTTAGTTGATTGTTCACAGGTCTACAGTTTTTGCAGCCATTTATGAATCACACTACATTAGTATGTGTAGTTGACTCATCCACTATGCTTGCACAAACCTATGGACATGTTTCAGAATACCAATTAATCTATAATATTTTTCTACAGTTGCAGCTTCATCTATATTTACTTGACTTATCTCCTCAAATAGAATGAGTTTTTCTGTATTAGCTCCTTCCACAGATGTGATGCCACCCTTCTTCTCTCATATAGCATTCTTTCTCTACACATATACTACTCTACCATATTTTTTAACTACCACTCAACCATCTCATTTTGTAGCTATCTTAGTTATTGCTTCCTTCACCTCCTAGTGATCACAATTCAATGTTATTTATTACTAGTAATGCTGAGCAACATCTAGAGCCTCAGCTATGGTTGAGGATAATGCTGAGAAACATCTGATATGCTTGGCTCATCATGCACATCTTTCAATTTCAAGTCCTCCCCATATTACACAAACCTACTATTGCCTTCTCTTTTTCCATTCAACCATGTGATACTTTCCTATCCTCGGGAATCACACTATGTCCTTCAAAATTTTTTGATGCTTGTAGGGCAGTGGGACTATCACTTTACCTATCATTCACCTACTTAACACATTTTTCTATGTTCCTTCTTTGAACCACACTCACCATGGTAAACCCAAAAGCTCAATTTACAGACCTGCACAGGTATACACTTGCAAGATTTTTTGTGTTTCAATTTCAACAAAGCTAAAGCTAAACATTTTATGTGTCTCATTATTTCTTTGGTTTAAATCTGATGTTGATCACCTCTATGCTCTCAAGACAAGGCGTACACACTTTCTTTCATGTGGATTATAGTGATATGGGTGCTCTTCAACAATTGGTTCTTTCTCCGTAAAATCATTCTACTCAATTTGAATTGTGTTGGGTATGTGATTTTCGTCTTCGCTGCTTATTTTTTGAGGTAGTTCTGCACTCTCATTTTTCAACAACTTCAGAATCTAGATATGGGCCAATCTATGTTGGTATAAAAAGAAATTGAACACTATACTAATCTGGACTAAATGCAGAATCTAAATACTACTATTTTGGACTAAATTCGAAGGTAAGTAGAAAAATGGTCATTGTGTTATTTTAAAAATGAACTATTATTTTAAATTTTGCAAGTCTACACATAACCTAAAACAAACCTATCACATTTTTGCAGGAACTTAGCTGCTCTGTAGCCTTGTTTAATGTTATTTTTGTTTAGTTTATTTGGTATTGTATAATTTATTTAGAAATAGTGTTTTAAATGAAATTTTGGAATATAAAATAAAGAAGAATTAAATAAATTATTTTGTGTTTAGTTTAAATAGGTAATTTAAAGATTTAAGTACCTATTGTTAAATATTGATTAAGGTTAGTAAGGTGATTTTGGTATAAAGTGTCTAAATTAATTTTGTTGTATTATATTTTGGAACTATGAATTTAGCTTTTACTTATGTGAGATTTTTAGTAATCAAATCTATTTGGAATTCATGAATTGGTTTCTTGATAGATTTCACTAGTTTATGAATATTATGTATATTGATTGATGATAGTATGAAAATGTTGTTGAAAAGTTGGCTAAACTAGTGTATATGACTTAATATAGTTTTTTCATTATGGAAACAAAGTCATATAAAATTTTGGAGTCACCGCACTTCATGTAAAGATCATAAATTGGCTAAGTGTTGAAGACTGGATAGTGTACAAAGTTCTTGAAGCTCAGAGCATTAGCGCACATGCGTACGACCGATTTATGGTGTGTTCCCTAGAAGTTAAGTTGGTTAGACTATATTCATGCTTAGTCTATGATCGCATGATCTGATATGAAAGTATGAGAAAGATACAGACAGTTGAAGTTACACAGCCAGTGTGTGCCAGTGAAGAACAAAGTAAGCAACCGATTGTTATCATTTTGAGTTGCAGTTATATTCTAGTGATGTTAAGGCTATGTGCCTATTGTAATTAGGTTTCCAACATGTATATATGTCTATTTGTAAACACGCTTGAGCCAATTCATTTGGAAGCATTGTATGTAATAGGTTTAAGGGCCGACCTAGTTGTTTATTTTGTATGCACATATAAATATGAGATGGACACATTGTAATTGGTATGGATGTTGATATAGAATTGTGATTAGGAGAGAAGATGTGTGAAAAGAGACTATAATATGTATTAGAGCTTTGCAAGAGGTCAAAGCATCAGGGCATCAAAGGAACTGATCTGACAAGCAGTGTCACAGTAACAATTCATCCAACAGATATAGTGTGTATCTGAGATTAGAAGGTTGTAGCCTTCACCACTTGAGCAGTGAGCTCTAGGATAGTGCATCCACTCTCCTAATAGGGACTATTGTAAAAGACTTCTAATAGGGTCTGACCCTTAACAAGGTCTACTGTACTTAATGCATTGTAAAGAAACTCCTAACAGGGTTAAGGATCTTCTAACAAGGATCACAAAACACTAGTACAAAATATCAGTGGTGTCAATTCCCATTGAGGTTTTTACCTATTTGGGTTTCCCCGTAACCATATTGGTGTTATGTGTTGATTTCATTTTTCATGTTTATGTGGATGTTCATTTCAGTACTTAAGCATTTAAGTTCAGTTTATAGATTAAGTAAAAAGATAAATACACAGTAAACAATGATTCACCCCCCCCCTTCTCAGTGCTCCCATTCCTAACAATTGGTATCAGAGCTCTGGTCCCCAGCAAAGAAGTTTAACCACTTGAGGAGATCATGGAAAAAATAGAAATGAAACATCTAAAAAGAAATCTAGAAGTTTCTCTTGAAGACCTGGACAAATCTGAAAGACAAATTGAAGAACTGAGGGAAAAACTCAGTGATGCTCAATTAGTCATCAAAAGGATAAGGAAAGATTTGAAAGAATGCCCTACCAGTGATCTAGGGACAATGGTCAATAAGTTGAATGAAGAAAATAAATCCTTAAAAGAACAACTTGAATAATATGATGATAAGCTGACTAACAATCAAGAAGTCTATGATGAACAGGTCAAAGAGAACCTTCAATTGAATGAATAATTGAGGCAAGCAAACATGGAAATCTTAGAACTAAGAAACAACAAGGAAAGCTTGGAATCTGAGTTGAAAGAGGCTAAGAATCACATTGATAAATTACACACCAATTTTGATTTAATAGAATCTTAGTTGTATTGGATACAATGAAGCTCAAAATCAGATTGACAACATGCGAGCAAGAATGAATGCATAGAAAGACTCTACTGATACTAAGAATACTAAAGATCAAACCAAAGATAATGGTGAACCACCTAAGAGTGAACACAATCCTGTAGACCGCACTTCTTATGCTTGTAACAAGCATGGACACATAGAAAGGAACTGTACAAAGGTAAGACCTTTCAATGGTTACTATTATTCATGCAAAAAATTTGCTCATAGAGCTATGAATTGCAAGACAAGCCAAAAGAACAGGACTCATAATCAAAGAAATTAGAATCAATCAAATGTAAGAAGTTCTTAGAATGTTACATGTCAGATATGTAACTATAATGGTCACTCAGCTAAACAATGTAAGATGACTCATGTCAATGTGCCGAGGGATATAAGGCCTCTAGTCATTTTTCACTCTTGTAACAATATAGGACACATCTCAAGGTTTTTTAGATCAAGGATGCAAGGTCAAGAAGGCCCTAAAAAGACCGGAGAACTAGTACTAGATCCCAAAGGAGAAGTCAAGTTTGTGAAAGCCTCAAAGAATGCGAGCATGATTTGGTCAGAAGTAAAGAAGGATAAGGTTGATGAGTATGTATTGGATGCTTCGATAGTGGATGCACCCTCTACATCTGGATGAATGGCCCTAAGGGTCATAGGGGGAGCTAATTTAGCTCTAGACCCGTACGTGGCTTGTATACTCACTCTCAGAGTATGAACCTTTGGACTTAAGCTTTTGGAGACTATAGAAACCTTCGTGCAAGAGTGCACTAGCTGATTGTTTACAGAATGAAAGATAGAAATTTCCAAATGACAGCCTAGTTTATGTGACAAGAATTAATGGCAGAAATTATACTTTAAAGTACATAGAAATTAGAAGATCTCTCATTGCATTTTAATTAAGAGTGATTGAAGAATAGAAGAGTCTTAGTAGTTGATTGAGAAGGATTTTAGTTTGATTCATCAAGTGATTTACTATGCATTTGATCAGTTGTGGAAACCCTAGTTCGTTGCGCTGATTCAGAATCTCCTGGAAACCTTTGTAAAAGAGATACACAAGTAAGTGATGACTACTCCCATAGTATTTGATATTGTAGAGAAGAAAAGATATGTGTTTAAGAGGCATCCATTTAAGTCTACACTAGATGACTTAGAAGGGGAATTCTCCCACACACCTATGGACATTATGCATGTAGAGGACATTAGGGCATACATCTACTATAAGAAAGAACCAGTAGGATTGGATAGATTAAGGGTGCACATGAAAACCATGTTAAGAACACACAAAACCTTCTTGGATGAGTATGGTTGGTGGGATAATCACCCTATTATGGAGTATGCCACGGCATATGAGTTCTATGAATTAGAATGGATCAAGATTCTTTTGAGTAGGATTCATGATGACCTATTTTGGATAGTTGAAGTTTCGGTCAGAATTACCAGTGACCTAACTCATGAAATGACAAGGCTCTCAAGGACAAGCATCATTCTTCCAGTGGCTAAAGATGTGAGGAATATTGTTGAAAAAACTTGCAAGTTAAGGAGTGATAGGCACGAAATGACCATAGATCCTATTGAGCAAAATGACATCAAATTGATGTCTATGATACTTGGCTATAGGTTTCAACACACCAGTAGGGTGAAAATGGTGTCTATGGCCATGATTCTTATAGCCATAAGAATTGTTAATGAAAATGGAGAGTTCAACCTATGTGAAATCTTGCACGCATAGCTGACTGATAACTTTAAGGCAATCAAGCATGATAAGACCAAAATATTCAGATTTGGGTCTTTGATCATCTATATGTAGTTTCACATTGTTGGAAAAGTATCTGACTTGTATCTAGACAAATGCATTCCCACAATGCCTCAGATATCTCTCAAGGCATGTACTGAGAGCACCTTGAAGGATTACATCACATTGGAACTAAATACATTTAGGGCTAAGATGTAGATGAGGTATAGGATACCAGAGAAGATAGTGGAAAAGTACAAGGATACTATTTGCTTCATGGCTAAAATAGACACAACATGCATGGAGGTAGTTGAACCTAGAATAAAGTGGATTCATCCACTAGGTTATGAAGTAGATGAACAAGTTTTAGAAGCATATGCTCAGGTACTTCTTTCAGCTCCTACTAACCCTAATGAGCAAAGATGGGGAACCTCTAAGGAGAAGACAAGAGAAATTGATGCAGTCTTGAACAATGAGGCAACACAAAGAAAAGTTGATAAGGTTACCATAAAAATCTTGAGAATTCATGGAGTGTCTCAAGCAGACCTAGACAAAGAAAGGTAACAAAAGATTGCTTTGGAATTAGAGAGTGCAGATGTAGCAAAGGCAAAATCAAATGATCCCAAGTTAAAGAAGGTGAAGATAGAAAAATCTGATGAATAGAAGGGTAAAGCTGATGATACTCCTTCTGCACCCAAAGTAACCATTGACCTTACTGCTCCTCTTGAGTATAAGGCAATGTTGAAGAGGAAGAAAGAGATCGACACTAGTCATCCATCCTCAAGAGTCACAAGGAATAGAAAGAATTCCTAAGCTCCTCCTGAACTAAGTTTCAAACCTAGTCATAGTGTGCTAAGTGCAAGAATAATTGATGAGGGAAGAATTGATCAAGTAGGGAAGTTTTATGAAAATAATAGTGAAATAGACAAATCTAGGATACATGTTATGATAGTCAAACACATGCTAAAGTTCAAGAAGACAGTCTTGGAACTTAAGACTATGATCCTTGATAATGTGTGGAACATCCTAGAATTCCAAAAGAGACAGGCTATTGAAGAAGACCTAGGGATAAGGGAAAAGATTCTAGATGATACCCTTCCTATATGTTCTCTAGAGGAGAAGTCTTTG
Source organism: Chamaecyparis obtusa (assembly GCA_027943335.1). Classification (NCBI taxonomy): domain Eukaryota; kingdom Viridiplantae; phylum Streptophyta; class Pinopsida; order Cupressales; family Cupressaceae; genus Chamaecyparis; species Chamaecyparis obtusa. The sequence goes on along the minus strand of BSBK01010217.1, from coordinate 229,470 downwards.
TTGTTAGACTTAGTGAAGGCACATCTCAAAAAAAAGTTAAGGACTTTTCACATTATGGACAAGAACTATGATCTTGTTGCTAAGGAAATAGAAAAGGAATTCAAGAAAGTATTCATGAATAGGCACATGTATCCAGCCACTGCGCCCATAGCACAAGTACCCATAAAAGAAGTCAAGATGGAAGATCCCACAAATGCATCAGTGAGAGGTCCTTAGGATTTAGCAGCTACAAAGGAAACACAAATAGAGGCAAATAAGTTGCACCCATGACAAAGTCACTAAAGGATAGCACCTTTATCATTGACAATGTAGAGATAGCCATGGTGGCCACTGGAACTAAATTGGATAAGTTTGAAGAGGAATTTGTAATCACTCAAGACGTAGAAAACTTATGCACTAACACTCCTACTCATCAAGAAGAAATATTGATTGAGGATATAACAAATGAGAAAGAAGAAGAAAAGATGGAAGAAAAGAAACAAGAAGGAAAAGGAAAATAAGCTGAAAAACAAAATGAAGAAGAAGAGGTAAAAGAAAGTGAGAAAAAGGATGAAACGTTAGTAGAACTAATCAAGGTGAAACAAGAAGTGATGGATAGCACTCCTATCACTCCTTTAGCAGCATTGTTGTCAATTTTGACACCTAACACAACTAGTTAGGACTCATGGGGTGAAGAAGACTTGATTAAGTTCAGCATCCTAGCTATGGAGAAGGCCAATGAGAAACAAGTGATGATGAATCCCCTCCTTGTAGAGTCAGTGAACATCCTAAACAATTTTTTACCCATAGAAAAGAAAGTGTCCAAAGTACACTCCATTGATGATGTAATTTCAGTCATTTCACAATTCAAAAGCAATTTCTCTAGCCTAGAAGAATCTGCATCCTTAGTTGCAGAGGAGAAGTACTTGAAGAAGAGATTGAGTGAATTGGTTAGCAACTATACACTTGACCTAAGCTCACTAAAGTCTGGTCAAGCATCTTTGAAGGAGTTTGCAGCAAAAGGTAGGAAAATCATTGATGATTGTATGAACCAGGACAAGCTGACTGGTGAACTATACAAGAAGATTCAAGAGGCTAAAACTATGATAGACATCATAAGAAAATCAGTGGAAGATCCATCAATGGATGTGAACATGTGCAATAATGTCTACCAAGGTCAGATTGATAAAATTGAAAAGGGAGAAAAAGAGATGACTAAGATAAGGGGAAGGCAGACTCAGCTAAGGAGTGCTTGTGTGCCCTCATTAGACATACTAAATTATAATATCAAGGATATCGATGCCACCATGGTGACATATGATCAAGGTCCTTGCACCGATCTGGAGAAGATGGAGAATCTTCAGTATGCTTTATGCACCCATCTACAAATTGTAAATTCATTGATCACATTTTGGAAGAAGGAGATCCAAAATTTGCAGATTGCATATCCGGATGTACTATCATAGTAAGTTTTTGTAGATTCAATTTTTGACACACCTTTTTCATTAATGTCAAAGGGGGAGTATGTAGAGAATATGGATAATATATATGTATAAGGAGATATAAGATAGAAATATATTTATAGGGAGATAAAAGTTTTTGGTATTAAGGACAGTTAGCAACTTGGCCATATTCCTTTGTTTCCATCAATGACAAAGGGGGAGATTGTTGGAAAGTTGGCTATACTAGTGTATATGACTTAATATAGTGTTTTCATTATGGAAACAAAGTCACATAGAAGTTTGGAGTCAGTGCAATTGATGTAAATATTTGAAATCGGCTAAGTGTTGAAGACTGGATAGTGTACAGAGTTCCTGAAGCTCAGAGCATCAGTGCATGTGTGTATGACTGAGTTATGGTGTGGGCCCTAGAAGTTAAGTTATTTAGACTATATTCATTCTTATTTTTTGACCGCATGATCAGATATACAAGTATGAGAAAGATATAAACAGTTGAAGTTACACAGCCAGTGTGTGCTAGTGAAGAATAGAGTAAGGAGCCAACTGTTATCATTTTGAGTTGTGATTATATTCTAATGATGTAAAGGCTATGTGCCTATTGTAATTAGGTTTTTGACATGTATATATGTTTATTTGTAAACACGCTTGAGCCAATTCATTTGGAAGCATTGTATGTAATAGGTTTTTAAGGGCCGACCTAGTTGTTTATTTTGTATGCGCATATAAATATGAGATGCACCCATTGTAATTGCTATGGATGTTGATATAGAATTGTGATTAGCAGAGCAGAAGTGTGCAAAGAGACTATAAGATGTATTAGAGCTTTGCAAGAGGTCAAAGCATTAGCGCATCAAAGGAACTGATTTGACAAGTAGTGTCACACTAATAGTTCATCCAACAGATATAGTGTGTATCTGAGATCAGAAGGTTGTAGCCTTCACCACTTGAGCAGTGAGCTCTAGGATAGTGCATCCACTCCTCTAATAGGGAATATTGTAAAAGACTCCTAACAGGGTCAGACCCTTAACAAGGTCTACTATACTTAATGCATTGTAAAGAAAATCCTAACATGGTTAAGGATCTTCTAACAAGGAACACAAAACACTAGTACAAAATATTAGTTGGTGTCAATTGCCATCGGGGTTTTTACCTATTTGAGTTTCCTTGTAACCATATTGGTTTTATGTGTTGATTTCATGTTTCATGTTTATGTGGATGTTCATTTCAATACTTAAGCATTTAAGTCTAGTTTAAAGATTAAGTAAAAAGATAAATACACGGTGAACACTAATTCACCCCCCCTCTCAGTGTTCCCATTCCTAACAATTGTAAGTTATGTTTTTTTTTTGTAGAGCTATGTTGTGGTAAATTATAAATAGTGGAGATTTCATTCAAATATGGGAGGCTTAAGAGGTTGTTATGATTCATCACCTTGTTTATTTTGTTATCATTGATTCCTTAATCTCGTATGAGAGTTTGATTATTTATATGACTATTTTAGGTTTTGGGCTTATAGAAGTTCCAATCACACATCCAAAATCCTAATCTAAGTAATGATGATCTATGAGTACATGATATAGAGCTAATTTTGAATTATTGATTTCAAAAATCTAGGTTTTCCATTTCATATACGAAATGATAGTTATAGGAGTAGGGAATTATAGGGAGCGATAAGAGAAGAGGGGGTGGCAGAGAGACTGAGTAAGATGAATAATACAAAGAGAAAAGAGAGATAAAGAGTGTTAATATTTCAGAATTTGAAAGGAAATAAAAATCTATAGAAAATATTTTAGAGCTAAGATTTACACTCTTTCCAAAATATAGATAAATAGAAGAATAGATAATACCTAGTTTTGAAGTCTGCTATAGAGTCTCCTTGATGATGCCTTCTAGTCTGCTTCTCTAATTCAACCTCTATGTCTTCTTCAATTTGTCCTCCAACTCTTCTATATTTCATCCTCCAAATATTCTATATATTGTCCTCCAATTCTTCTATTCTTCCTCTAGAAATGACTGTAACTTTAGTATGAATTGTTACCACTATGGATCAGATTAGAATGGATTTGCCTATTTCCTCTTATGGTGTGAATTAGGAAGATATGTAATGTTTTCTATGGTGTCCATATTCACACCATAACTCCACCTTTATATGGATTCAAGAGGTGACTCCTCAACATGGTAAGGTAGTCAACTTGCATATGCAATTTAGCATTTAATAACTATTGTTTATTTAGTTGTAGACCTTCATTAATGTAGGTCAGTCCTCATTAACCAATATAATAGGCAAGTCATCCCTCATTAATAAATATAATATTTAATATTCAATTTGTCCCTCTTGCCAATTTTAAGTCATCCCCCTAGGACAATATAAGAATATTTCTTTAGCTTTTAATACAATAATTATGAGATGTATTATTCAAAAAATTGATCTTTTTGAAAAGGCCACAAATATCAACAAAGAGGTGAAAATATCCATAGAGATAAAAAAATAGTGAAGGAAACATAGGAGAGAGAGAGAGAGAGAGAGAGAGAGAGAGAGAGAGAGAGAGAGAGAGGGAAATATTTAGGAAGGGAGAGGTCGAAGCCGAAGAGATTAAATGATAAAGATATATGAGGTGATAGATGGATAGTAGATATGTGGATGGATGGATGGATGGATGGATGGATGGATGGATTGGTAGATAGATAGATAGATAGATAGATAGATAGATAGATAGATAGATAGATAGATAGATAGATAGATAGATAGATAGATAGATAGATAGATAGATTGATTGATTACTTGATTGATTGGTTGACAATATCAAAGAGAAATAGAGGAAATAGGATATAGATAGAGAGAGGTGAATTTAAAGAGAGGGGTATACATCATACATTCTCATACAACCAATTGATGTTGTCCAAATTTTTATTTGTATAAAATCCATATGAGAAAGAGGAATCTCCTTGACATCTCTTATTCATAGACATTACTACTGGAACTGAATCCTTACATTTTGTTAGGAGAGTTTATGTGAATATTTTGTTAGACATTGATTCCTTGCAAAGGTTTACACCACTGTAGTGTTAAAGCAATCTACTTTTTCATAATATGAAATTCTCCAAGGGGTTTAAATGCATAAGTTGGATCTGATTTTCAGTCCTTAAATGGAACTTGAATATAGAAGGGCTTGGTTTAAGGTGAAGTGTAATGAGAATCACTAACATTTATGTCCAGTGTAATGGGAACAATTGAGTTTTGAGGCTTATTAACAAGGTGAAAAAAAAGGAGCAAAAAAGTGTAAATTAGGTTATATAGTAGATGTTTTTTATCCTTTCACATTTCAATTAGTAATTCTATTAAAATAAATGTTTAAAGATTAAGGGTGATTATAATATCTATATGATTACTAAAATATATAATAATAAATCTTCCCACATTAGCAATACAATGACACACACACACACACACACACACACACACACATATATATATATATATATATGTACATACATATACATATACATATATATATACATACATATACATATATATATATATATGTATATATATATATATATATATCTATATATATATATATATATATACATATACATACATATATATATATATATATAGATATATATATATATATATATATATATATATATACATACACATAGACATATACATACACATAGACATATACATACACATATACATATACATATACATAGATATACATATACATACATACATATATATATATATATATATATATATATATATATATATATATATATATATATATATATATATATATATATATATATATATATATATATATATATATATATATATATATATATATATATATGTATGTATGTATATGTATATGTATATGTATATGTATACATAGATATCTCTGTAACCGTCTTGACAAAAGATTTGACAAAGTACTCTAGATCATTTACTTGCACATTTCCTTTAAAGACAGATTTCAGTGGTAATGAGATTGTTCCTAAGTGCAAAGCTAACTACTATATCTTGTCAAGATCAGAACAGGAGTTATGTGAAAAGGAGATAGCAGATCTTCTTGCAAAAGGTATCATCCGACCCAGTAATAGTCCATTTTCTTGCCATGCTATGTATGTTCCAAAGAAAGATGAAAATGGAAATGAGTTAGAAGAAAAAAGGTTGGTAGTCAATTACAAACCTCTTAATGTTTGCCTAGAAGATAATCGACATCCTTTGCCTAGCAAAGACTATATTTGGCAACGCATTCAAGGTTGTAATGTGTTTTCAAAGTTTGATTTAACTAAAGGATTTTGGCAGATTGCAGTTGAAGAAAGAGACAGGTATAAAACAGCTTTCTCTGTCCCTCAAGGTTTATTTGAATGGTGTGTCTTGCCATTTGGTATTAAAACTGCACCATCCATATTTCAGAAATGTATGGATTCTATCTTTGCACCATATGCCAAATTCATTCAGCCATATATTGATGATATCCTGATATTTAGCCAAGATCATAAATCCCATATGGAACATTTGAAGAAGTTCCTCTCTATTTGTCAAACTCATGGTTTATGTCTCAATCCATCGAAGTTAAGTTGGTGTTCTGAAAGTTTAATCTTTATAGGAACCAAGATTGAGCCTAATGGAAAGATTTATCCTCAAGATCATCTTTTAAGAAATATTCAAAAGATTGAGGTTACTGATAAAAAGAGTTTGCAAAGATTTCTTGGTATGGTAAACTATGTTGCAGGATATTTCCAGAACATTGCAGAAGCCAGAAAAGAGTTGAATAAGCTTCTGAAGAAAAACTCTCCTCCATGGTCTGATGTTCATAATGAAGCAATTGCTAGAATTAAGCAGCAATGTCAACAATTGCCACCCTTGAAGCTACCTGGAAAAGGTAAGAAAATTGTTCAAACAGATGCTAGTCATTCTGCTTGGGGTGCAATTCTTTTAGAAGTTTCTGAACATCAAGATAAGAAAAGAGAAGAAATTGTTAGATATGAATCTGGATCATTTAAAGGATCAGAAATGAACTACCATTCCACACATAAAGAATTTTTAGCTGTAGTTCATGCATTTGAAAAGTTTCAGTTATTCATTGGAGATCAAAAGTTCTTGTTAAGAAGTGATTTGCAGAACTTGCCTGGATTCTTTAAGAAAGAGTCTAAAAACAAAGTTGTTAGAGCTCGTTTTCTTAGATGGGCACAGTTCTTAGATACATTTGATTTTGATACTGAGCATATAGAAGGTACCAAGAATGTTTTAGCTGACTTCCTTAGTAGAGAAGGTTGTTACAATACTGTAAATGCTTTATCTCAAAACAGTATTACTGAGCTTGGTGAACCTCGTGTTATCCATCCTAATCTCAGATCTACTTTGTTAGACAGTCAACAAGATATCAGGTCTAATTTAGAAATTGTGCTTGATAATGAACCTGGTACATGGGAAGATTGGATGAGAAGATATAGAATTCTTCAGCATGAAGAAAGAATTGGTGAAATATTAAATGCTCAAAATGATGAAAGACATGTGAATTGTTTGCAAGGTAATGTCCCTGATAATCCTATTTTTCAACCTAATCTCCATACTGATTTAGAACATGATCAAGGAAATATTTTGATGCATTTATGGAATAATGTTGAAGACATTATAGATGGCTATGAAGAAGAAAGATATAAGGTTCTGTTGAATGAATTCAATAATGATCAGAATGCTCATCATGTGAATATGATTTGTCAAAGAACAGAACAGTTTAATTTCATCAGTCATGTTGATTGGAGTACTGACAGTTTAAATGTTTCAAAGGATATTTATGTTTGTCTCAGAGATCGTCATTTCTCTACTGGAAGAAAACTTCTGACAGATTCTTTAATTCAGAGAGAAGCATGTCAACCCAGTGACCCTGAGATTCAGAGTTTTTTGCACCATTCTGCAACCAGTGCAACCTCCTTTGAATGGCCGATCTACATCCTCAGTAATACTCACATTCCTAATCAAATATCATGGTTACAAAGAGAAAACCCCTTCTGTGATTTCTTTAGAGGAATGTTTCCACACTGTCATGATTTGATGCCTATGGATTCAAATTATGGTTATCTGTTTAAAGTTATATTTTGGTCTTACAGCACTAATCCCATAAACAGATATGTGTTTGATGTCTTTGGTCCTCAGCCATAGCAAGATACGACAATGGAATTGCGAAATCTTCATCACTTTGCTACAACAAGGATACCAGTATGGATCTTCACAAGTTTTCAGACCTTACCAGAACCACATACTGAAAAAGCATTTGTCCGATGTACAAGAAGAATTCTTTGGAAAGAAGAAAGCCTTGAAGAAAAATTTGATCGAGTAATGAAAGAATCAAGGTATGAAGTTGACAACTCAGATGAAGAAGATGAAGTCGATTGGGAATTTCATTCTCCCAGATCGCATGCTTACTAAGTGGGGTTGTCACTTAGCTGAGATACTTTCCTCTCAGAGAATAAAAGGAAGCATGGACCCTACCATGGTTTAAAGGAGGATAAGTTCTTCCTAAAAGAGCTACGTGTTACCCTTCACGTGTCAAAAAGATGCTTTGTGCTTATCTCTTATTACTGTTCATCTCATTCCTGGCGAGATTCTTGTAAGAGATAAGGTCGGTTGAATAAAGTAGATGCCCTGCTATGTGTCCTGTTCCTATGGACGGATTTGAAAATTTTGTAAGATGATTTGAAACCAAAAGACGGTTCCTCTCCTATATAAGGAATGCAGTCCTCACTTCCAAATCATAACATCATAACATAACTACACGAGAAGGTGTAAGAGTAGCAGAGATAGAGTGTCTAAGTAGTTGTCTAAGTAGTTGCATAGTCTTTAGGAAAGAAAGACATAGAGAGTATGCTCTCTTCCTTCTGGAAGATCAGAAATCAGACTGTCAATCTTTTAGAATGTCTGAAGAGTCTGAGTCTTGTAAATCAGTCTGTTGTGGTCTGATAATAGTCCTGGTTATCATCATATGTATTGTCATCTATGTATGCATTAAGCGCCCGATTTAATGAAAGATAGTGTTGTCTATGTTTCTCGGAGCTTGTTTCAAAATTTATATATATGTATATGTATATCTATGTATATGTATATGTATATGTATATGTATATATGTGTGTGTGTGTGTGTGTGTGTATACACATGTATATATATATATATACATGTAGATATATATATATATACATGTACATATATGTATATATACATGTACATATATGTATATATATATATATATACATACATCTATATATATGTATATATATATATGTGTGTGTGTGTGTGTGTGTATATATGTATATATATATATATATATATATATAGAGAGAGAGAGAGAGGGTGTTGGCCCGAGGAACAGGGAAGACTAAGAGAACATTAACAACACATTAACAGCACTAGCTTCACAACAAATAATCAACAGAGTAATAGTGTCCAGTCTGCCTCTATCAAAAACAATCTTGCAGATCCTTAACAAAAACAATGAACCGGAGTTGTAGTTTAACCAAAAAGTCTTGAACATAGTAACAGTAAACTATCTTGCAGGGCTAAACCAAAGACTTAAATACTTAACCAAAAAATAGAAAAAACCCAAAATAAAACCAAGGACCCAAGGGCCTAGAACAAGACAAAATCACCATGGCACCAACAATAGTTAAGTCTTGTCACCCAGTCGCTTGGACAATAAGGTGGCGACCCATTCTTCCTGTAGAAACAAGAAGAGGTCTTTGTTATCCTCATCATCTTCTAACTTACCACAAGAAATCTTCCTGTGCACATTACATAGAGTCACATTCAACGCGTGCATCACTTTGAGGGAAAATTTATTGGATTCAGTGATGTGGGCCTTGATTTCCTTCATATCCTACTTAATACCCATAATCTCCTTGTCTAGCTTAGCTTAGTGAATTTTTTCTTGAGGGATCCTTTGAACCTGCCATTCCTATCAACAACCATGGTAGTGTTCTTGGTGTGGGGGGAATTAACCTACTAAGTGTAGGGACAGGGCGGGGTTGCAGTATTGTTGCGAGGGATTTCTTTCACTACGAGTGGGGATTCAAAGGAGGAATGTTGCCAGACCTAGGAGAGATCAAATACTCAACTAAGGAGCCCTTAATCGACCTAGAGGAGCCAAAGGTATCCATATCCTCTGAAAGCATCTTGTCCTCAGAGGCCACTTCCCTTAGTCATCTTTTACATTTTTCTTTGGCAATTCTGTTGGAGCACCACCAAACGGTACCATTTATTTTAACCTCTATCCCCACCTGACTGTCCAACTTTTTTGGTTTCTTAAGCCTCTAGTTCTCATCTTCAGGGGTTCTATCATCCACCATCTTATCTTTTTCTTACAGAGACTTGGAGACATGGGACTCCTCTAAATCCACTGTCCTTTTGAAGAGGTTTTGCAGACACCTCTTGCAGCCCTTGCCATCATGTGGGATAAGGTCAATTTCCTAGAAGGGAGATTGAGAGGGGTTATTAGCTCCTGAAAGACCAACATCTGAGGTGATATCCATGATAATTAGAGGAGGTTGAGGCAGGGGGAAAATGGCCTTGTGGAAATTGTACAAATAGAGTAAAAGGCCTTCGTGAAGGATGGGAATCATCTTCTCAAGGTTTTTGTTCTCTTTTATGTCTAGGATGTTTCTTTCCAATGAGTGGAGGAGGTAGAACAAGATGGAAATAAGGTCTCTATTCCTAATATAAATAAGAAATGATAGGTGATAGTAGTAAAAGATAGTAAATTTTCCCTATAAAGTGAAATAATTCATGATAAAATGACAAACCTTAGGCCAGAAATTAGGGAGCAGCTCCTGGTTGAAACCTCTAGACTTTTTAATAGGCTTTTCTCCAAGAGTGAAGAATTGGTTGAGACTGGTCATGTCTGGCGTTTAGCTAGTTTTCCTATAATTCCTTCCCTCCGTTGAGAACCCTATCACTTTTCCAATGACTTCATTGATTTGACAGTGGATGCCCTCAACAAACACCTTTATGTTGTTCCATGAGGACACAAATTGCTTAGAAATTTTTTCATCGTGGTTGCCCTTCATTCTTTCCATAAAACCCCAAATGCCACTGTCTTTGCAGTAGTGAATAACTAGAGGATCGAAAGTGAACTCCTCTTTGAATTTTTTAGGTTCAATGTGTAGAGTTTTTTCACCCATCTCAACTAGACTATTTTCCACAATAGATGCATTTTTAAAATTACAGAGCCGAGCTTTGCAAGCCAGGGCATAAAACAAGGCTTTTTGTGTTAACTTTTTAATGCAATTTTTTCTCATAAAAAGCATGGGTTGGGTGGTCTTTGGGGAAATGAGCCTCGTATAGCAAAATCTAGTAGATCTTCAGGTGTAATAATTAGAAGTTAAGCCATTTTTCCATTAATGTCCTTGATAGTCAAAATGACCTGCTGATGTGGACAACCTCATTTCCACACATAATCTCTCAAAGGGAAATTATGAACATTTATTGAATTTTACGCATACATAGTCATAAAAATTATTATCATCATATTAAGCCAGCATAGAAGCTTGGTGGGGCCCTCAATAATTCTATCAGCAATGCAACCCATTTTAAACATTACTGGTGTTATGGATTTCCCACCTAATTACCCACTGGGTCTCCTTTGGTAGCACACTAATATCATCCCAACTGACCACCCTAGTTTGTTTGAGCCCAATACTAGCCATAGAATCACCCACTGAGTTACCTTCCTTTTAGGTATGAGAAATGATAGTGTTCTATAAGTTTTTAAGAAGCTCCCAAATTTCCACTATGATGGTGTTCACCCACCACCTCATGCTTGACCTTCGGTTAATAGCCTCCATAATTACTTTGGAGTCCCCCTCGATCATCAGCAACCTGATATTATTAGAGATGGAAAATTTTATCCCTCATAGAAGAGTCATACCTTTGGCTTGGTTAACAGTACTATTTCTGAGCAGCCCAACATAAGCCAAAAGGCAAGAACCATTGTGGTCCCATAGCACTCCACCCCCATCCTAGGCAAGATTTTTCGCCGCCCCATCAAAGTATAATTTGATCCATCCAATGGGTAGGGCAACCCAACGAGTAGCATTTTGGTCCATCAACTTGGAGCTATTGAACCTAGTGAAGTTGGCCAACAAGTTCCACTTGTTAGCAATTTTGATCTCCAAGGATGAATGGGGTGTAGAGAGAAGTTTCCAATTAGCCGAGGCAGAATTTTGACATAGGCTCTTGGTGCCCAAACAGAAAGAGGCCTCAGGCGGGGAATCAGTCTCCCTAAAAATCCTATTGTTCCTTTCTTTCCATATAGTCCAGCAAATGTGTGGGGGGAGTAAGTTCCATAGGAGCTGGAGGAGGGGGTTATTGGAATGAGATCGCCAAATAGTAAACTAGTGGACATCCTCCCCAAGGACCCAAGGGATCCCTAGTTTTCCAATAAAACCCTACCAAATACTAGTAGAGTAGTCATAGTGTATGAATAGGTGGCTCATAGTTTCCTCCTTTTTGTAGAGGACACATCTTCTAGCCAAGGAGAACCCTCTTTTTATAAGGTTGTCATGTGTTAGCACTTTTCCATGCATGAGCATCCACTAGAAGAAGTTAATTTTTGGAGTGAGGTGAGGGATCCACACATTTTTCCAATCTCCAGGGTTATTCTCCTCCTTCAGAAGTAGGTTGTAAGCAGTCTTGACCAAGAATGTCCCCGCTTGGGTGGGGGCCCAAATGCTAGAGTTCTAGCCATTAATTTGAGGAATTCTAACATTTCCCAAAATTTCCATAAGTTCATTAGCCAAGTGTTCTAGCTCAGGTCTATTTCTATCATGGTACACTATATTTTTCCATCGACCTCTAGTCATGTAGTTGTAGATTCTATCACCAAGGATAGGCCTGAGGTAGGTCATGAGGGAGCCAAACCACCTAGTCAAGGTAGTTTAATTTTGGATCCATGAGTCATGCTAGAATCTAATGGATCACCCATTTTTGAGTTACCAGAAGGCACCCTTAGAAAGCATGGTGTTGCATTTGCAAATATTCACCCAAAGTTTGGAACCATGGGGAAGGTCATTATCCTAGTACAACATCCCATAAGGGTTCCCTTGAAGGTACTTAGCTTCCATAATTTTACACCAATCCACTTTTATTTATATAAGATTCCATGCCACTTTCATGGTGAGGGCCATGTTCAACATGCCAATTCTCCTAAGTCCCAGGCCTTCCAGTCTTTTAGGAAGACAAATAGTTTCCCAATTGACCAAGGACATCCTCTTTTTCTCTTCAGAGCTAGCCCACTGAAAATTTCTTTGAATCTTTTCAAGCCTATCATCCATGTATCATTCGATCTTGAAGAGAGACAAAAAGTAAATAGGTATCCCCTAGAGAGTAGAAGCCACCAGTTAGAGTTTACCAGCATTGCTCAGGATCGTCCCTTTCCAACCAAAAATTTTTCTCTGGGTTTTCTCCAAGATGGAATTCCAAAATTCTTGATAAACCTCTTTGATAGTGAGAGGGAGGCCAAGGTAGGTGGAGGGGAGTGAATTCAACTGACAGCCCAGGATTTGAAGCACTTTGATTTGGGTCTCGACAAGGGTGTTAAAGAAGAAAATTATTCTTTTCTAGTAGTTGATGCACTACCCCGATGCCATAGCATAAGTCTCCAACTGGTTCTTCCACTATCTAGCTTTAATCATGGAAGAGTACCCAAAGAGGAAATTATCATCCACAAATTGTTCCAGGATAACTTGCTATAGAGTGGAAGTAGGTTTAACACCTTTTATTCTTCCCATGGAAGAGAGCATAGTCAGATTCTTGCTAAGAACTTTAGCCACCATAATGAATAGATTGGGGGAGAGGGGGTCTCCCTGTCTAAGTCCTTTTTGAGGTTGAAAGAAGCCCCTTGGGGAGCCATTGACCAACACAGAGAAATTAATAGTTTGTGTACATTCTTGAATAATGTGAATAACTTTATCATTAAAGCCCATTCTACTAAGAATTTTTAGAAGAAAGGACTAATTAACTTTATCATAAGCCTTAGATATATCAATTTTGAATGTCATACCTGGTGCTTTTCTCCTATCCATGGTGTGAATAATTTCATGTGTGGATATGGCAGCATCCATGATTTTCCTTCCTAACATAAAACCTTTCTAAGTTGGGATGATCAGTTTGTCCAGAAGGGGCTTCAGTCTATTAACCAGAATCTTAGTGAAGATCTTATAGAATGTGTTGCACAGACTGATAGGTCTGAAGTCCAGCATAGAGGTAGGGTTGTCATTCTTAGGGACCAACACAATATAGGTCTTCTTATGATGTTTCAAAAGCCTCCACATTCTGAAGAAATCTCTAGCAGCATGAGAAACTTTAAGGCCAACAATATTCCAGTATTCTTGAAAGAAGGCCAGGGGAAAACCATTAGGTCCTGGCGCTTTGTAGACACCCATAGAAAATAAATCCAATTTGACTTCCTCATCAGAGACTCGCCCCATCAGATGATCATTGTCAATATGAGTAACAACACATTGGATGTGTTCGAGGAGCTGGTCTTGGATGTTGATTGGGCACATGTGTCTAGCATTAGAGTATAACTCCATAAAGTAATTGGCCACAACATGACTAATTTTTTCCTTCTTAGTAACTTCATTCCCCCTATCATCCCTAATGGTGTTAATGGTATTTCTTCTTTTGTGGTTGTTAGAAGATCTATGAAAGAAGGTCATGTTTTAGTCACTTTTCATAATCCACTAGATCATGGATCTTTGTTTCCCGTAGAGTTATTCCCTTTTCAAGGCTTCATGTTGCTTGTGTCTTGCCTTTTTCTCCTCCATTTGAAGTTGGGGTTTGATATTCCCAGCAGCAAGCTCAGCTTGGAGGGAGTCCAAAGTCCCCGTAAGCTCCTTTTTCTCCTTGAAGAAGTCACCAAAATTATGTTTTCTCCAACCTTTGATCTCTTTTTTGATGATTTACAACTTTTGAGCAATCCTGAACATGGCGTTTCCCCTAATAGGGGTGGCCCACTAGAATTTCACTTGGTCTCTGAATGAGGGGTGGGAGAACCACATAATCTCAAATTTGAAGGGAGCCAAACCAATCCTAGGAGAGTTAGACTAGTAGAGAAGGAGAGGGTTATGATCAAAGGTAGTTTTGGGGAGGGAAGATAGAGTGGAGGTCAAGCACAAGTCCCAGGAGGAGGTGGCCAAAACTTGGTCAAGCCACACTTGGACGAGATGGAAGCCTTTTCTATTATTGGACCAAGTAAATGGATTTCCTTTTAGGTCGATATCCATTAGACCTCCACATTTTTCTGAGGGATAGAGCGGGATGTTAAAGTCGCCAACCACCATATACTTAGTAGAAGTGTCTTGATCCATGTAGCTAATAAATTCATTCTAGAGAGACATCCTGCTAGTCTAGGTGTTGGGAGCATAGATATTGAGCAAGTGCCAAACTAGATGTTTCTTACTAAAGGTAACAATGAGGAAATTCGAACAGAAGGCAAGTGGTTCTCCTTCAACAGTGTTGGGGTTCCATAGAGTAGTAATGACACCTGAGGCACTAGAGGCCTCAGAGTAGATAAACTCAGCACCTGGACAGAGATTGCCAGCAAGGGAGGCAAAATTATTGAAGGACATCTTAACCTCTTGGATAAGAAGAATATCTAGATTATGGGGAAAAATGTATTGTTTAAAAAAACTTTTCTTGAAGGGGCTGTTGAGACCTCTAACATTCCAAGAAAGATAAATCATTTCTTATTTTTAAAACTTTTTTTTAAGGTTTGCTGCCTACCTTACACAACATCCCTTGTAACCCCTCTTGATACCCTAGCACATTCTAATGGCCTACCTCTGGGTGTTTCCAAACCCACATCAGCTTTCTTGGATTTGGGTTTCTTCTTTTGGGTTTTCCATTCACCATCATCCTCCCCACTATGCTCTTCACCCAGGGATATAGGTGAGGAGGGGTAGTTTCTCTCCTCTGACTAAGGGGGGAGCTTTGCATTAGCCTTAGGGGACTTTAGTATGAGGGAGACCATAATGGTTGGTTGCTCCAACTCACCAGTACTAACCACACTTGTCATCGGGGTAATCACCAGGGGATTCGAAGGTTCCTTTGTCACAACTACAGGGGGGATTTTTGCATCCTTAGGCTCGAAGAGTTCCTCATTATTCACTAGATGGGTAACAAAATCCTCCTCTTCCACCTCTGGATTTTCCAACACTTCAACCTCTGAGGGGGACTGGTCTTTTTCATCTGTTCACCTACATTAATGGGTGGGTCCTTAGAGGTGCCCTTATCCTTGTTTTTGAGATTTGCTCCATGTAGAGAGGATTTTCATGCTTCGCTAGTGTGGCCCTTGGATTGAAATTTTTGGCAAAAGAGAGTGGCATTCTCATAAACCAAAGCTTGGGTCCATCTATCTAGCTTAGATTTCAAGATTGGGTAAAAGTACAAACCTGTGTCACACTTTTATAAAGGAAAAAGATGACAACATGCAAATTGTTCAACTTTAACGACATAAAAGTGGCATTTGTGTTTAGAATCTGAAGATGATGTAAACTAATGAAATGTGTAAAATTTGATGAAGTTTATGGCTATAATTTTTTTAAAAAAATTTGAACAAAAATTGACATAATTTTTTAATTTTTGAAGTCCATTTTTTTAATTGCTGAAATATGTTGAAAATCTAGGGTCTAGTTCATGCCAAAAAACTATATGAAAATAATATTTTTTTCCTCTTATTTCATAATATGTTTTAGATGACATGTATAGCTAGTGCATAAAAAAAAGAGATTGGATTTTGGTATATATTTTGTCTGTTATAACTATCCAAAGTTGGTGTTACCCAAAATCAATAGTTTTTTGTTCGCACCAAATTTTCCCTATCAAATCTACACCATTAAAAGAAAAATTTTATATTCTTGAAGAGGACTCTGTCCTCTAATGTTAAATATAAAGTTTAATTTTTTCTGACATGATTTGTTATTTTTAATTTTTTTTTAACAAGCGTGTTCTTAAATGTTAAAATACCTACTTGAAGTAATTTCAACTTATAATATATTATTGGGTATATGCACAAAGATGGGGGACCAAAAAGGTGCCACTTTGCTTTTTGGTCCCCCATCAAGCATAGTGCATACACACTAAAGGGCATGTGCCCTATGGCTTGGGCAATCCAAAATAAAGCGTGTGTGCCCTATAGGGTGCACGCCCTTTGAAAAACACTTTTTTAGTGTTTTTCAAAGTGTGTGTGCCCTATAGCATGAATGTGCTTTGAAAAAATCCTATTTAGCTAAAGCTACAAGTTGGAAAGCTCATTTTGCTTTCCTTAAACCTGCATTTGTAGCTAATAAGGGCTTTCCAAGTGCGCACGCACTCTTCTTTTGGCTTTTGAATCCATTGTTTTCGTTCATTCATCCATCAAATGGCTCCATGACGTTGTCAAGTTTGATCTAGAAGAAGAGGTAAGTGTTTTTACAACCCATGTCTCTTATTTATTTTAAAATTTTAGTTTTGTAGCAATTTTTTTTGTTTTAAAAAAAAATTGATTAAATTTGTGTGTAATGAATAGTTTAAAATCTAGTTTTTTTAATTGCTAGGAAGAAATAATCTCCCTTAACCAAACCCTCCACCAAACCCTTTGTCTCCTCATGAAGAACCGAATGAAGAAACAAATGAAGAAAATGAACATCAATTTCCTCCACCAATCGAGAAACCTCCTCCTGGAACACAAAAAAATTTGATGAACCAAATTGAATGAGGGAAAAAAGAATTAGAATCTTTAATTACTAGGTTAAAAGATTCTAGTAGTACAAATCCCATAAGGGAAAGACTTGTAAAATCATTGGAAGCAATCTTGACCCACATAAGCTGGGTTAGTGGGGGAATTAATTTATGGCAGGAGAAAAGAGAAGAACAAAAACAATATTATGCAAATAAATTATCTTATGCAGACATAAAAAGAAAAAAATCACAAAAGATGACATTTGCAGCTATTTTAAAAACTAGGGGACACAGATACTCTTAGAACTACAAGACAGAGGTTCCCAATTCATTGGTGCTTAAATGAAGACATTAAAAACAATTTTTGGGAGAGATGGTGGATGGTCTTTGATTTTCCTCCTTGTAACAATCATGAAGTTCCTATATATTTCTTGAGGAAACTCTATTGCGAGTTTGTACTCAAGGAGGTGCCAAATTATTTTGACTATCTAGATTCACAGGGTAGAGGAGGGGGGTCATCATTCGATCGAGTGGGGGCACATCATGACCCTAACACACCTAGGGTTCCTATTGGTAAGCCATAGGTGGATCATGTTACTATTCCTTTCGTTGTGAAGGAACATGTAGAGGTAGACACACTAGGCACAATTAGTGCTCTGACACAGACTCTCATTCAGTGTGCCACTCCTTTAGTTGAGGGTGACCATGGTCAATCCCTGAGGGGGCATATTCATCATTCATGTGGATGCTTTTGCACATTTGGTACTGGTGAGAGAGAGGAAGAGGATCCTAGAATGATGACTGATAGCTTTCTAAATATGATATTTGGCATTGACACATAGGTAAATATTTCCAAGTTCATTAAATTGCTTTGATCATATTTCATTTATAAAAGAATAACTAATTAATTTAGTATCTATTGATTATGATGAAAATTCAAGGCATGAGTGTTAGCGGCGATGGCAATGGAAGTGGCAATGATCCTCATGTCCCCTTCTACACATCATCATCAATTTCACAAGTATGTATCAAATAAAATATTTTAATTAACATATTTGATTATTATGTAATTATATAAATAATTATTGGTGTAATTAAATATTCTTAATTACATTTAACTTAATCTTACTTAGGATAATACATTTCATAGTAGTTTTTGATTGAGACACCTAGGAGTGTGCACATCTATTAAGCACATGGTGTAGAAGAAATTTCACTTTAAGTGTGATAGTTGTTATCACATACCTCTTTGTGTGTGAGATCCACCTTTCGTGCTCTTATCACATTATTATCCTAATCCATTGCACATACTTCATTGCATAATGGAGGATGATCCAAATTTGGTGGACATGTGATTACACTTAGCATAAGTGATAGCTTATCATCTCCTTATCATTGTCTCTTATTGTCTTTCCTATTTAAGGAAGCCTATTATGTAATCAATCAATCAATTAAGGTGAATTCATTGGATATATTCAATCCATCATTGCATTCATATCATCTCTCTTATGCTTTTCTTCAACCTCTAGATCCTTGGTTCAATCTTTTTTATTTGCAAATTCTTACATGGTATTAGAGCCATTGGAGTGTTTAGATCAGCCGATTTGAAGAGATCTTGATGCAAGCTTTGAAGGTCCAAATCTCAGATCTGGGAACCAACGTGCAATAGAAGCATCTTGAAGTAGATTTGACCTCACCATTGCGTCTGGGCCACTATTTTAGTTAAAATTGACTATGAATTCACCCTTATCCAGTGAAACTCCAAATCAAGGTAAAATTTGTTTGCAAATTGAACCGTACGACCCAATCTGCACCTCTATGGTACAATTTTTCAAAAAAAAAATAAAAATTTTTGTCAAAATTATTCTTTTCTACAAAATATTTGTTTTTTGGGCTTGGTACATGCCCTAGAATATCTACATTCCATAGAGAATATTCCCTGTGCATGTGACAAATTGACGACATCATCAGCCCGCACTCAAAGCAAACACAAAGCCCGGCAAGCTTTCTCTTTTGTTAGTTTATCAAGTTTTAGCATATAAAAAGGGCTTTGAAGCCCATCCCATAGCAGATGTGGGATATTATCTCACCACCACCTGTGGCTACTCCTCCTGGCAATGCCTGCTCGTCCCCACCACCTCACCTCCGAACACTTCCCACCAAGCACAACCTCAGCGTGAGGTCCCACCGCGGGATAGTCACCGCGCCACTCCACCACTGACAGTGGCCAAGTGGTACAACCCCGCCATGTGGACAAATCCCTCTACCATGTGACAGTGCCATGTAGCATGTTGCCATGCTCCATCAATGGCCCGCAAGCGCCTAGTAAACGCCCCATTAGCCTGTCAATGCGGCTACCCTATCAGCAAAGAGGGGCCACATCAGATAACTAGCAAGCAATCATCTCATGCCACATCATCATCCATATGGTACACACATCCAGTCAACTGCCACGTCAGCCTGTGGGTAGTTTTTTTGTTGATGTCACCCTTTTAACAACCTAAATTTGACGGCCATTCAGCTGTCAAAATAGGATAAATTGGCTTTTCATGATGGTGTTATAACCATCAAATTTAAGCCACTCTTTTTCTGACATCAACAGAGTTTGAAAATTCTCTAGCCCTCACCATATGTAGTTTTGATTTGACAATCTGACTTTGAGAGGCCATAACTTGGTCATCCGAGCTCCAAATCGGGTGCAATTTTTTTTGAAACTATGTAGAATTTCTTGAGGAATCTAGTGGTGGTGTTTATTTTTCATTTTGGTTTCCTAATTTTTTATAAATTATAGATTTTTTTGACCGTTCCTATCTGTTCTTGATTTTTGCAACTTCTAAGGCTTTGTTTGGGCACATACGGTAACATTTTGAGGTGAAATTTTTTTTGAAAGTGCATGATTTTTTGTCTACTTTCCTGATCTACAATCAATTTTGAATGATTTGGGGTGGATATATCACTTTCATAAATAGTTTATTTTGGGGCTATAATTGCACTTGATTAATCCTTAGATTTTGGTTTTCTAATTTGCATCAATAATTTGAAGGATTTATCAGTAGTTATTAGTCATTATTTGGTTTCAATATGGATAATTCAAAGGTTAAAATCCTCACTCCATATAACTACCATGAATGGAAACTATCTTTCAGTGATCATTTGTTGAGTATTGGATTGCTTAGAATGACTCTTGGGTAGGATCAAGAACCTCAAATAGGTGTTGCAGAAAGGTAGAAATGGTTTGATCGAAGGGATAAAGCACTTGGCTCTCTTAGATCATCCATCTCTTGTGACTTGCATTTTCATATTGCATCTTGCACACATCCTCATGATGCTTGGGTCATATTGGAAGGACTCTTTGGTAAACCTGATAGAATGAGAAAATTTAGATTAGAGAATGATCTAATAGGTCTCAATCCTAGTGATTTTGACAATATTCAATACTTTTTCTCTAAGTTCAATTCTATTAGATTGGAGCTTTCTTCATGTGGCATTGTTAAAGGGGATGAACAATTGATCTTTTCTATTCTTTCCAAGCTTGGTCTTGATTATTCTATCTTTGTTTCTACATTCTACGCTACTATGGATGCTCTTGGTAGTACATACAAATTTCCCTCTCTTGATGAATTTTTAGCATAACTCACAAGGGAAAAAGCAAAGTTGGCAAACATGGGTCAATTGAAGCCTTCCACACATCAAGCATTGATTGCAAGTGAGTCTACTTCAAAGGCTTCTAATGGAAAAGGAAAGAAACATCATAAGGATCCTAAGCCTCATGAAAAAGGTAATGAACCTTCTTCACACAATACTACTAAATCCAAGTCCTCTTCAGGAGAGGAATCATCTAGAAGAAAGAGAGGTAAATGTGCTTATTGTAAAAAGCTAGGACATGATGAGCATAAGTGTTTTCAAAAGAAGATTGATGAGCTAACTCACATTATTCAGAAGCAGAACATTAAGTTTCCCTCATCAGTTTCTACTCCTTCTACACATTTGGTAGCTTCTACATCTCCACCATCATCTAATGATAAAGGTAAAGGAAAAGCACTCTTGGCTTCCACACATCCTGAGAAAGGTAAATGGCTTCTTGATTCAGGTGCATCACATCATATGGCATCTTCTATGGATATGTTTTCTTCTATTGAGCCTTGTAATTCTCCTAATATTTTGATGGGTAACAACACATTCATGAGAGTTTGTGGGAAAGGTTCTATTCCTATGGGAGAGGGGACATTTAATGATGTTCTGTTTGTACCATCCTTGACCACTAACCTCCTTTCTATTTACCAAATTACACATGGGGCACAAGGTAAAATTGTTGAGTTTACTCCTGATTTTGTCTACATTAGGGACATGGAGACTAGAGATGTCATAGCTATGGGAGTTGTTGATCATACATCATGCTTGTATTCTTTTTCACATTTTGTTGATGATATTGATGATATTGTACACATCCCTTTGCCAAGGGATAATTATGAGGAGAATTTTGGGCACTTGAATCATTTTGTTGTTGAGACAAGTGTTGATCTTTCTACTCCTCCACCTCATGCTTCTTTAGACATGGGCTCTACTATTCAGTAGGATGATCTTTGCATTTCAGATCTTGTAGAGTGTCATGACTACTTGGATGCCTCTTTAGCATTTGTTGATTCTCATGATGCAGATTTGGAAGACATATATTAGGGGCTGGGGATACTTCTTCACCTTCTTTGGAGATTGGTGTACTTAATTCTTCTCCTTCTTCATTTGATTTGTCACATGAGGTGATAGATTCTTTGAGCTTGGAGATTCCTATTCAGTCTTCAGAGATTCATGCATGGAGACCTACATCTTCTTCCTCATTCCATTTGCACATGGATTGGCTTCTTCATCATTTGATGTATCTATTTTTTTCAGGTAATCTTCATCAACATGGGAGCTTCTACATTATGGTGGGGATATCATGTCTCCAACTATCCTTCTTATGGGGGGATACTTCTTTGTATATACATGATGTATGTTATTCTTGGGGGGTCTTGAGTACTCCATCCATCCATGCATCTTGTTTTCTTTTCTCTATTTGGGGGAGGGTTTTTCCCATGAGGTTTTCCCTCTTTCTCCTCTTTATGAAAGTTATGCATTTCATGTATTGCATTTTGTACATGGGTACCTAACATGGCCTAGTTGCTGAGACCCATCTTGTATTGTGAGTTTAAGTGTATTCCCCTAAGTTGCACTTAAGGGGGGGTGTTCATGTAATTAAATATTCCTAATTACACTTAACTTAATCTTACTTAGGATAATGCATTTCATAGTAGTTTGTGATTGAGACACCTAGGAGTGTGCACATCTATTAAGCACATGGTGTAGGAGAAATTCCACTTTAGGTGTGATAGTTGTCATCACATACCTCTTTGTGTGTGAGATCCACCTTTCATGTTCTTATCACATTATCATCCTAATCCATTGCACATACTTCATTTCATAATGGAGGATGATCCACATTTGGTGGACATGTGATTACACCTAGCATAGGTGATAGCTTATCATCTCCTTATCATTGTCTCTTATTGCCTTTCCTATATAAGGATGCCTCTTATGTAATCAATCAATCAATTAAGGTGAATTCATTGGATCTATTCAATCCATCATTGCATTCATATCATCTCTCTTGTACTTTTCTTCAACCTCTAGATCCTTAGTTCAATCTTTTCTATTTGCAAATTCCTACAATAATTGTATCATAACTTATTGTGCATGTGCATTAGACATTCAATGGTGGACCATCGATGTTCACAACAAACAGTGAAGGGCATCATGCCACTTTCATTGAGGTATCTTTATTTTCATGTTAATTTGATTTACTTGATTATATTTAATTACTAAATGAATGAATGACTAAATTACTAGACAAATTATGATCAAAATCCAAAGGCACAATGATCACATTCTTTCACCTGTCTTTGTGACATCACCATTGAGTCCATAGGTATATATGTAATAGTGCATTATAATTAACATGTCAGTGGTACGTTCTTATATGAATGGTTATCTTATAATTTTTTATGTACATGTGCACTAGTTGAATATTGGAGCTTCAACTTCGACACCGCACACCGAAGGACATGATGGAACCTTCATGGAGGTATCATTTACTCATTAGTAGGGTTGTCAAAAATATATGTAATCTTGATAACTGCATAATAATTTTTTTGTTTCATTTTTAGTTATTGACATCAGAGACTCCTCCTTCTGTCCATGATACTTTGGATCATGGAGTAGCTGCAGTAGTAGCTAGTTATGAAGCATTGACTAAAGTATGAAAGAGATCACTTAATTTTAATTGTTATTTTAATAGTTTGTATTGAATTTTATAATGATATACATGTATTTATTTTAATTATTATTTTGATCATTGTTGTAGGGACTTATTATTCTAGATCACCATCATGAGCCCTTGGTGGATGAACATATTGACTATTTGCTAGCAATAAGTGAATATTTAATTTTATGTCATTGTATAATTTAATTTTGATGTATATTAGTTATTGATGCTTAAATTATTTTTTATTAGCTTGAGCTAGAGAAGATTCTACACAAGAGGATGAGTGAGTGCACTCGGAAGACTATAGCATCCACTACATCTCCATTGATGTGACGATCGAAGATAGCTTGGGATATGTTTTCTTCCCCTGGTGGGAAAGGACTAGATTAGGGATATGGATTGTATGCCTATATGGCATTAGTGGACATATTTTTGTATATTGTATAAGTGATACGTTGTCCATGCATTTGGCTTTAAGGAAGCCAGTTTAACTCTATTGAATATATTCAATGTATGACATTATTGGACATATATATTTGGCTTCATGCCCTAAGAATATATATTTTTTTTTGTTTTAGGTATGCAATTCATGTATTTGGTGTATTGATGTATACTAATTTATGTTTATGTGGATGTCTTAGGATTTTTAAATTTACCATGCCTTATAGTTATGCTTGTATGTTTATCGATGTGTGTTTAACTTGCTGACTGTGCTACAAATGCTAGTCACTATCCTTAATAATAGTCAATTCCTTGACTGTAATAATAACAAAAGTAACGAAATGAATGCAAAAATATATAAATATAATATAAGGAAACATTTCTACATCACAACCTATCCAAGATCACATGGAATCAAACATTTATATTCATTGGTGTGTTCCCTGTTCCACAGGATAGTCACAATATAAAGACATGATCTCGAATAGGTGAGGCAACATATGGCAAGGTTGTCATCTATTGACCCCAATACCAGGCCTATTTTGATCTATTGATACCCTAATGTTGGAAAGAGTTATTTTATTAATAATATTACTATGGTGAATTTGGATGTGCAACCTTATGCTTTTACAAACTAACTTCTAATTGTCCCCTAACTGACTGATTGTTAATGACAAACACTAGAATACATATTTGCACTCATCCTACTGCTCACCCCAGAGTGGTTAGCGGTGTTTGAATGAATGTGTGTGCTAAAAAAAGGTTGTTAGTAGCATTTATCTGGCCATTCAAAGTTATTGGAACAAATGGTTTGATGCTACAACTGACGGTTTGAAAGATGCACAATGTTGGCCGTTTGAACTGAGGAACACTGTGAGTTTTGACATCGACCGAGAATGTGTTACCAAATATAAATAAACTTAAATATCTAAAAACTAAGATAGGCTATTGTAGGCCTCAGCAAAATGGTCCCGTAAGAGCTGACAAATCGATGGTAAATCATATGAGCTCTGAGATATGACCGCACAAAGATTGCTGATTTCATGCTTAAGGGACCTTGAGGGACACTTCAGTCTAGAGTCATCAACGGGGTTCAAATGACTATGTGTGTCAAATGAGGTTTCTCCTAGCATTTACCTGACCATTCAGAGCTTTTGGAACATACAGTTCCATGCTATGACCGATAGTTGGAAAGATACGCAATGTTGGCCATTTGAACTAAGGAACACTATGAGTTTTGACATCGACTGAGAACCTGTTTCCAAATATAAATGAACCTGAATCTCTAAAAACCAAGATAGGCTATTGTAGGCCTCAAAAACTCAGTCCCATAGCACCTGATAGATCGATGCTACCTTACACGAGCTTTGAGATATGACCCCACAAAGATCATTGATTTCATGCTTATGCGACCTTGAGGGACACTTCGGCCTAGAGTCATCGGTAGGGTTCGAATGACTATGTGTGGAAAATGAGGTTTCCATTAGCATTTAACCAACCATTCAGAGCTGTTGGAATAGTCAGTTCCATGCTATGACCAATAGTCAGAAAGATACGCAATGTTGGTAGTTTGAACTAAGGAACACTATGAGTTTTGACATCGACCGAGAATGTGTTTCCAAATATAAATGAACTTGAATCTCTGAAAATTGAGACAGGCTACTATAGGCCTCAGCAACATGGTCTTGTAGAACCTAATGGATTGATGCTATCTCACATGAGCTCTGAGATATGACCCCACAAAGATTCCTAATTTCATGCTTAAGTGACCTTGAGGGACACTTCAACCTGGAGTCATTGGCGGGGATCGAATGACTATGCATGGTGAATGATGTTTCCACTAGAATTTACCCAACCATTTGGAGCTATTGGAATAGACAATTCCATGCTACAACTAACAGTTGGAAAGATACGCAATGTTGGATGTTTGAACTGAGGAACACTATGAATTCTGACATCAACCGAAAATGTGTTTCCAAATATAAACAAACCTGAATCTCTAAAAATTGAGATAGGCTATTGTAGGCCCTAGCAACACGGTCCCATAGAAACTGATGGATCAATTCTACCTCACATGATCTCCAAGATATGACCCCACAAAGATCACTGATTTCATGCTTAAGTGACCTTGAGGGACACTTCAGCCTATAGTTGTCGGCGGTGATCGAATGACTGTGTGTGGTGAACGAGGTTTCCACTAGTGTTTACTTGGCCATTTGGAGCTTTTGGAAAAATGTTTCATTGCTACAACTGATGATTGGAAGGATATGTAACGTTGCCCATTTTAACTAAGGAACACTATGATTTCTGACATTGACCAAGAATGCATTGCCAATTTTAAATGAACTTGAATCTCTGAAAACTGAGATAGGTTATTGGAGACCCCAACAACATGGTCCTGTAGAAACTAATGGATCAATTCTACCTTGTACAAGCTCCAAGATTTGACCCTGCAAAGATCACTGATTTCATGCTTAAGTGACCTTGAGGGACACTTCAAGCAAGAGTTTTTGGTGGGGATTGAACAATTATGCATGGTGAATGAGGTTTCCACTAGCATTTATCTAGCCATTCAGAGCTATTGGAATAGACGGTTCATTGCTATGACCGATGGTTGGAAGGATACACAATGTTGGCTATTTGAACTGAGGAACACTTTGAGTTCTGACATTGACTGAGAATCTATAGCCAAATATAAACAAATTTGAATCTCTAAAAACTGAGACAAGCTTTTGTAATCTTTGGCAACACGGTTCCATAGAACCTGATGGATCAAGTCTACCTTGCATGAGCTCTAAGATATGACCCCACAAAGATCATTGATTTCATGCTTAAGTGACCTTGAGGGACACTTCGGCCCAGAGTCATCAGCGGGGATTGAACAACTATGCATAGTGAATGAGGTTACCACTAGCATTTACCCAGCCTTTTGGACCTATTAGAATAGATGGATCAATGCTACAACTGATGGTTGGAATGATATGCAATGTTGGCCATTTGAATTGAGCAACACTATGAGTTATGATATCGATGAGAATGTGTTGCTAATTTTAAGCGAACTTGAATCTCTAAAAATTGAGATAGACTTTTTTAGGCCCCAGCAACACAATCCTATAGAAACTAATGGATTGATTCTACCATACATGAGCTCCAAGATATGACCCTTCAAAGATCACTAATTTCATGCTTAAGCAACCTTGAGGGACACTTCGGCCTGGAGTTGGCAGCGGTGATAAAATGACTGTGTGGAAAATGACATTGCCACTAGAGTTTACCTAGCCATTTGGAGCTATTGGAATAGAAAAATCGATGCTATGATTGATAGTTGGAAGGATACACAGTGTTTCCCATTTGAACTGAGGAACACTGTGAGTTCTAACATCGACCAAGAATTTATTGCCAATTTTAAATGAACTTGAATCTCTAGAAACCAAGACAGGCTTTTGTAGGCCCTCGCAACACTGTCCTATAGCAACTAACAGATTGATGCTACCTTGCATGAGCTCTGAGATATGACCCCACAAAGATCATTTATTTCATGCTTAAGAAACCTTGAGGGACACTTTAGCTCGGAGTCATCGGTGGGGATCAAGCATCTATGTGTGGCGAACAAGGTTTCCACTAGTGTTTATTTGGCCATTCAGAGCTATTGGAATAGATGATTTGATGCTACGAATGATGGTTGGAAGGATACGCAATGTTGGCCATTTGAATTGAGGACCACTTTGAGTTTTGACATCGATCGAGAATGTGTTGCCAAATACAAATGAACTTGAATCTTTAAAAACTGAGATAGGCTTTTGTAAACCCTGACAACATAGTCCCATAGCACCTAGTGGGTCAATGCTACCTTACACAAGCTCTGAGATATGACCCTACAAAGATTTATCATTTCATGCTATATAAGAGACCTTGAGGGACACTTTGGCTTGAAGTCCTTAACAGTGATCAAACGACTGTGCATGGAAAATGAGGTGGCCACTAGCATTTACTTGGCTATTTGGAGTTGTTGGAATAGATGGATTGATGCTATAACTGTTGGTTGGAATGATATGCAATGTTGGTCATTTGAACTGAGGAACATTGTGAGTTCTGACATCGACCGAGAATGTGTTACCGAATTTAAATGAACTTGAATCTCTGAAAACTAAGACAGGCTTTTGTAGGTCCCAAAAACACAGTCGGATAGCAACTAATGGATCAATGCTACCTTGCACGAGCTCTGAGATATGACCCCACAAAGATTATTATTTTCATGCTTAAGCAACTTTGAGGTACACTTTGGCCCATAGTCATTGGCGGGTATCGAATGACTGTGCATGGAAAATGAGTTTGGCACTAGTATTTACTTAGCCATTCAAAGCTATTGGAACAAATGGTTTGATGCTATGACCGAAGTTTGGAAGGAGACACAATGTTGGCCATTTGAACTGAGGAACACTTTGAGTTCTGACATCGACTGAGAATGTGTTGCCGATTTTAAACAAACTTGAATCTCTGAAAATTGAGACAAGATTTTTTAGGCCCCAGCAACACAGTCTCATAACAACTAATGGATTGATGCTTCCTTGCACTAGCTCCAAGATATGACCCCACAAATATCATTAATTTCATGCTTAAGTGACCTCGAGGGACACTTCAGCCCAGACTAGTTGGTGGTGATCAAATAACTGTTCATGGTGAACGAGGTAGTATTTACCCGGCCATTCAGAGTTGGTGGAACAGATGGTTCATTACTACGACCAATGATTGGAAGGATATGAAACATTGGCCATTTGAACTAAGGAACACTATGAGTTCTGACATCGACCGAGAATAAGGTGCCAAATTTAAATGAACTTGAATCTTTGACAACTGAGACAAGATTTTGTAGGCCCCAACAACACGGTCCTATAGCACCCGATGGATTGATCCTACCTCACACGAGTTGTGAGATATGACCCCATAAATATCACTGATTTCATGCTGAAGCAACCTTGAGGGACACTTTGGCTTGGAGTCATCACAGGGGATCGAATGACTATGTGTGGCAAATGAGGTTGACACTAGCATTTACCTAGCCATTTGGACCTATTGGAATAGATGGTTCATTGCTACTGACGGTTGGAAGGATAAGGTAACTTTGGCCATTTGAACTGAGGAACATTATAAGTTCTAACATTGACCGAGAATGTGTTTCCAAATTTAAATGAACTTGAATCTCTGAAAACTGAGACAGGCTTTTCTAGGCCCTGACAACATGGTCTTGTAGAACCTAACAGATTGATGCTACCTTGCATGAGCTCCAAGTTATGACCCTACAAAGATCATTGATTTCATGCTTAAGTGACCTTGAGGGACACTTCAGCCTGAGTCATTGGCAACGATTGAATGACTGTGCATGGAAAACAAGGTTGCCACTAGCATTTACCCAGCCATTCAGAGCTGTTGGAACATATGGATTGATGCCCTGATCCTTTAACAAGTGCTATTATGATGAGTTCTGATCACTTGAGGGACATAAAATTATCTATTGAGTTAAAAATAAAATCAATAGAAGATGTTGAAATGAAGTGAAAAATTATCTCTATTATATTACAGTCTCCTATACTCTGCAAGTCTGTTTGACAGGGGTTCAAGAAGCCGATCTATTATTTTCTAAAGGATATTTTGGGGTTTTGTGTTTTGTTATGTGTTTTTTAATAACAATGTTTAGATGGTTCTTAAGGTTATGTTTCTTATTTTATGTTGTAACGCAACAACATAGGACCAAAATCTATAAAAGCTACACAACATTCAATTCCACACAAGCCTACAATCTCTTCAAATGATAGGAGAGCCAGTGAAAAATCCTTGTATGTATGCTCTTAATTACCCACAAACAATGCTTTAAATCAAGCCTTGTATACAATCCAATCCCATACCTATGCATTTGAGTATTCTAAGAAACTTAACTTGCAAAAAAATTCCAGTCAGTTGTTCATACAAGCATAAAATCCATGGCTCCAAAAGCTTCTAGGGCTTCCACAACTATTAAAGAAGATGGTATGAAATGAGAGAATGAAGTAAAGGCTTATCCAAAGCAGAGAAAAAAAAGAAAGTGATGTTCAAGCCATAAAGGATTCAATAGTCAAAGCCATGAAATATGAGAATAAGAAGAAGAGGAAGAGAATTGTAGAAAGTTACAAGAGGTTTATATATAAGGTGTTGAAACAAGTGCATCCCTCCGAAGGGGAATATCCAGTGCTGCCATGGATATCATGGAGAGTTTCATGATTGATATTTTTGATAAGATTACTCATGAGGCTACTTCTCTACTGAAATATAACAAGATCGTGACACTTTCCTCTAGATAAATTGAGACTGCTGTCAAGTTTGTTCTGCCTAAAGAGTTGGCTAGGCATGCTACTTCTAAAGGAAGTAAGGTTGTTACCAAGTTTTCTACTGCTCTAGGTTAGGTTTTGCTGGAAGATTTTAGGTTTTTTGTACATGGTGTTTATGGAAAGCTTGTTTGGAGATTAGTGGATGATAGAGTTGCTTCTTTGGGCAAGGGCTAATTAGGCCTAGTTGAAGGGTTAGGGGGTGAAGGAATTATTCACCAGTTAGGTCATGAAAGTATGAGAATGATATCAACTTAGTAACTTTGAAAAGGGTATTTGAAAGTGTAAAAACATTGCTAGGTTG
This sequence comes from Chamaecyparis obtusa, assembly GCA_027943335.1. Classification (NCBI taxonomy): domain Eukaryota; kingdom Viridiplantae; phylum Streptophyta; class Pinopsida; order Cupressales; family Cupressaceae; genus Chamaecyparis; species Chamaecyparis obtusa. Next base: position 198,908 of record BSBK01010217.1, on the reverse strand, counting down.
TTTGGGGATATTGTGAATGAATTATTGATTTCAAGGTTTGAAGGGCTACTAGACAGGCCTAGAAAGGCTAAAGTAGAAGAATGGTGAATTAGAAGTTGTAACATGGAAAATGTACCATGTTGAGATGATATAAGGTGTTAGGGTTAGGGTGTGAAGTCTGGTTTGAGTTTTGATGTGGTGGAGTGGTGCAGGGGCAGCTAGAACATCTAAAGACTATGAAGAGTCCATAATGAAAAACCATGAACCTAAAGACATCTAAATACATCAATTGGAATGTATTGCATGTATAATGGCCTATAAGGTCATTCCATGCAATGAAAATGGAAAATATGTAATAAGTCCTAAAAGGCCTAATAGGCCTTAGGACCAAAATAAGAGCCTAGGATGGAATTTGGTGTTACAAGTTTATAATAGTTTAGATTTGATTTTAATAATTCTTAATAACTTCATTAAGGTCACATTTCAAAGTCTTAAGGCTTCATTATCTTTAAAAGTTTCAAAAACTCCAAATTTGTAATGTTGCAATTCAAAAATCTGAAATGCAACGGTTATTAGAAAATGGAGGGAATTGGATTTTATTATGTTTTAGTGAAAAATAATCCATCAAACCAATTGGGATTGGTTGGGGTAGTTTCTATGATTCCATAAAATATGCCAAAGTTCCATTGTATGGCATAGGAGGCTGTGTGTACGGACTGCAACAGAAAAATAAGAAAATCTCAAATATTTTGCAAGTTTGTTTAATGTCTTACTTGTTTTGAAGTTGAAAAATATAATTTGGATTGATTGATAATGTTTTAGGAGTATTTTATTACAAGATTGAAGATGTTTCATACGTTTCTTGCATTGATTTGAATCAGATTTTAAATCACTGTTTTCAGCATTGTCACGGTTTGGGGTTCCTAAGTCACTATTTTGATTGGAATCCAATAAAGATGAGCATCATCCCATTAAAGTAAAGGCATAAATTTCATGGAATGAGCATATCTAACATGTACAATACAAATATAATGCTTTGGTGTGCACACAAGTGAAAGAAGAAGTGATCACAGTTAGCAATGGTGGAAAATACATTGAATTTCATGGTAAGGGTATAGCAACAGAAGATTGGTCTTAAGTATAGGGATATCTGATGATTTGGATCATCTTATATTTTTCATATAAATTTTAATCAATAACTTTTTGAGCCTAGAAGTGATTGGAGGGCACCGATTTGAGAAACCCTTGGTTTAAGGGTTTGAAGAGACCAAATTTGGGGTTTTTTGGGGTTATAGGAGGTCTGAGTATAATTCCTTTTGTATTTTGAGTTTTTATGACATAATAAGACACTTTCTATAGTTTTAATTCTTGGGTTAATTATTTCATATAGTTCCTTTGTTAAATCACTCACTTTTCATGCATTTTTGGAGCCATAGGGGCAATCAGCAGTACACACTCCAAAACAACCATATATTTCCTTTGGATATGAAAATTTAATAAGAAAAGGGTACTCAAAAATGTAATTTTTTTTATTATTCCTTTGGAAAGTTTTAGAGATAAGTGGCATTTTCCTTTCTTGTAGGGCTACTACACAGGGTAATTAGGCCTCTGGACAATTTGGGAAAGATTGGAGAGTTGGGTATTGTGGGTATTTCCAACAAGCCTAAAAGATATCAAATACATTTAGATATAAGCCTTACATACCATCTATATCATTTTGGAACCTTGGAAAAGGTTTGGTCAAGTTTGAGCACCTAGGAAGCATTTGAGGCTTTGGGAAAAATAGTAGTTTTGTTAACCAAAATTCATAAACTTTCCTTGTTTATTCACCAACCACTCCCTTCCCTCTACATCATGGAGGCACTAGACACTAGGTGACCTATGAGGGTACACTATCTAGATAAACAAAATGTAAACCTTCCATTTCAGAGAGGGAGAAGTTGGAAAGGAAATGAGATAGTGTATCCTTGAATTGAGTTGGTTCCTTAAGGCTCTTCCATGGCCTTCTAAGTATTATGTACCTAAAAGTCATTGGCATAACAAGATAAAAAAATTTAAATTAATAATGAGAAATATTTTTACAACTCAGCTCAATATGAGCACTAGAGGAAATAGCTGAGTAGAGAAAACCTTCCGGTATTGCCCCAAAAAATAGAAGAGAAAGGTTGTCATTAAATATTAAAAACTTCACGTGATACGTAAGGGGTAATGCATGAGCAATTTACAGTCCACCCAATTTATAGTGCTATATAAATTTGAAATGTTAAAATATTTTGTATCTCCATTTAGTCCAATGAACCAATTGGGTCTGCCCTACCCTTGATTGTCTCAAGTATTTCCTTGTGGTCTAACTCACGAACCTTCCAAAGAGTTTTATTATGCAGTCTTCCCCCATATCTAATCAAGTGGACATTTGATGAAACAATGAGGTTTGAATAATGAAGAATCTTTCTGTGTGTCTCCCAATCCTCAAACAACCACAACCTAGGGTCCTTCATATTATACCATCTAAGCCATGTACCAGTTACAACCACTGCTCCTATAGGGTATTCTAATTCTTCACCATCAATAAACTAAGTGATCCAATTTCTTTTTTCCTCAACACAATGACATAAATAATAATATATCCCTTTTGTATTGTCTTTAGGTGCAATAATAGCAAAAACATGGCCTGTAATGATATAAACATAATGAGGACATTAGTTTACTAAATATTTACGATAAAGTACTAAATTTGAGATTATTTGTATTTGGAAAATTTTACCTGGTTGTGCTAGATTAGATAAGCGATCAAAGTCAATGGATGATTCCATTTTTGTCAGTTGTAGTGATTCATGGGGATGATAGGAGGCAAGTGGACTCAAAATATGTGTATACCATTCGTCAACTCATTCCTTTGACTCACACCCATCCCAATCTTCATCTACACATGATGAACAAAAGCATGCCATATGTCACATGTGGATACTCCATGAACCTGCATTACAACTTATAAAAGAGTGTAGCTCACTCGATCTTGTCAATGTACAACAATCCTCATATGGTGCAATGTTAGTTTCATCCATCAACCAAAATAATCTATGAACCATAGACTCACCTTAATTACTTGGACCCATAGTAGCGTTACAACCGACTGGGACAATACATCTGGCATCTGACAATGTTTCTTTCTCTTTGTACTTTAATTCTTCACTTTTTAAGGCTCTTTTAATAAATGCACATGTGCCATCGTGCTCTCCCTTTCCATGACCAGCCTCTGTGAAATTCCACATATATTGAATTCTAGTAATCTTATGCATCCTGCACAACCAATAAAACATCTGAGATTCTTAAATCGTGATGCAAAATTATCTAACCATATGATATGTCAATGTATTTTATGCCCCCTATTTTCCAAATGACCATAAAATGCCTGAAGCAAACTGTGTACAAACTCTATAGAATGTGAGCAATCATCACTGATATAAAAATGACACTCCCTCAATATCTTCCTATTTCTACAAAGTCCACAATTGAGACAATGGTATCAAGTGGGAATGTGTCCTTGCACAACTTGAATTGCATATCCACCATTGCGCTCTATGTGTATGCCTTGCATACTCATAAATAATTTTTTTACAAAAAATGTCTATGAACTGATACACTAGAATTTTTTCAATTACTAAATCACATCTTTTAGCCTCTTTTCCATCTTTTAGATTGTATTTCATGGTCTTATATTTTCCAAATTCCACTATTTCACTACCGATTGCATGTGTACTCTCCATATGTTGACAAATTGGCAAACGTCACAAACCTCTGCAATCTATGCATGTACCATTCAAGCATGAGAGCTTGTAAAATTTTTGACCATCCACTCTTTCACATAAATGGTAGATATTAATTCCCTTGAAGATCTAGGTGGGACATTTATGTTACAATCCTGCAAAACATTGTTAGAGTGCAAATCTACACATATATTCCTATAAACTTCAAAATGGTTAGAAAATTCAATATGTACCCTACAACAACAAGTTGTGCATGTGTGATTTATCTTCACATAAAAAGGTTTACACATTTCAAAATATATCTGACTAATTTTAATTTGAGGATACATATGCATAAATTTTGCAAAGAATTGTGTTTGAGTTTAATCCAAAAAATGTTTTGGATGTGGAACACGAATTTGACTACAAATCCTCCTTACAACATCTCTTTGATTAGGAGATACTCGTGTATTATTCTTCCAAATTCTTCAATCAAGGATTTCAAAGCTTCAAAAATTGCTTTATCTTTTCATGGTAGTCTATCAGAAAATGCCCATAACTCATTGTTATTTAGATCTTCCACTCTGTTATTTAGATCTTCCACTCTTTGACGCCTTCCCAGGGCTCTCATTAGAGACTTTCTACTTATTTTCAATTTTTTTCTTGTCTTTCTAATGAGTTGAGATTTCTTTATTTAAGTGCTTACTATCATTGATGTAAGTACACGTTGTGTGACAGTACTATCTTTCATGCATGATGTAGAACCCACACTCTTATATGAAGTCATTAGATTCTTTACAATAGATTTTTCACTTGACTCATCCATCATTCTTAGCCCAAGAATCTTCATGATGGGCCTAATTTTAGATTTCTCATCATTTCAACTAATCGTTGACATCTTCCTGTCATGTTTAAATTCTCAAAAATGATCTCCAAATACGATTAGCATTTCTTTGACAAGTAGGCTTGGGAATCTTGTAAGGTATTACTTGCAAAATGTTGAGTATCAATATCAATCAAATATTTTGGCTTTCTAGAAATAATTCTAGGAGAATCAAAAACATTATGTGTGAATTGTGTACCATCTTGAGTTCCTTCAACATGAGATGATCTTGTGCCTACACCTTGGGATGTAGATAATGGTGTGCCTTCAACATGAGATGATGTTGTGCCTACAACTTGGGATGTAAGATAATGGCTTCAACATAATACAATTGTGTACCTCCACTTTGGGATGTAGAAAATGGGTGTGCCTTCAACATGATACAAGGGTGTGTCCACACCTTTGGAAGTAGACAATGGTGTGCCTTCAACATGATACATTGATGTGCCTCCACCTTCGGAAGTAGACAATGGTGTGCCTTCAACATGAATACATTGGTGTGCCTCCAAAATTGAATGATGATGTCTCCTTGAACTTGGGAACTCATAGATGATGTCCCCGCATCTTCATAATTCAATTGTCTTGTTGCACGCAAGTTTCTCATCCATTGTCTTTTTGTTTCCAATTACAATTCTCCCCTTACTTTGTATTGATGTTTCATGTTCCTCATCCAAAGAAAAATCTTCTTGTATTTGTTATCTAATTTTTTTTGTTCACAAATTTGTCTCATTCTTTCCCTTTTCTTCTCTTTGTCTCTTTCATGCTCTTCCGATGTTAAATTCTTTTATGGTTTCCTTGGCTTGATGATGATTTCTACATATGAATTGATTACAATTTTAAAAAATATAATATAAATGTAAAACAATAAGTCAAATTATAATCTAAACCTCTTGCAATATGAAAAATTATAATATAAACTTATTACAATTATATCAAATTATGTATTGAACAAGTCTATATCATACCAATTATAAACAAAAGACTCTTTATTCACAATTTGACATGTTAAAAAAATTAAAAACTTACCTCAATCGATAAATTTTGGTGATAATAATTGACTTTCACAATCGATTTTGATTTTTAAACAAAAAGATTCTGCAAATTGATATAATATGCTTATTTGTCACTATCAACACCATGAAAAGTGAATACTTTTTGGATAACATGCAGAACTTAGACAACATATAGAAAAAGTGGGCCTCTTTCACGAGATCCTTGGAAAAGAAGAGTTTTTGTTTTTTTTTTGCATAGCACAAGCATCTTGTGAAAAACTAAAAAAGTGTTATGAATACTGGTGTGTTCCCTATGCAAAACAATAAAAAGGGAGAGAGAGAGAGAGAGAGAGAGAGAGAGAGAGAGAGAGAGAGAGAGAGAGAGAGAGAGAGAGAGAGAGAGAGAGAGAGGTGGGAGAGAGAATATGTGTGAGAGAGAGAGGGGGGTGAAAGAGGGTAATAAGGGAAAATATAGAGGGTAAAAAGGTGGAGAGAGAGAGAGAGAGAGAGAGAGAGAGAGAGAGAGAGAGAGAGAGAGTAGTGATCAAACCCTTATCCATGTGCCTTTTTCCTTAGGGGCTAGAAGGGTAGGTACTACATAAGGGCTGAGGCTTTTAGTGATCAAACCCTTATCAAAGAGTTCTTGGATTTGTCTTGCCATCTCCTTATTTTGTTTAGGGGTCAACTTATATTCAACCTTGTTGGGAAATGTTGGTCTTGGAATCAAGTCAATATTATGGGTTATATCTCTAATTGGTGGCAATTCATTTGGCAATTCTTTTGTTACAATGTCTTTATACTTACTTAGTAGGTCTGCAACTTCTTTAGGGCCTACTCTCCTAAAAGGATCTATGTCCTTCTCAAACTTCCTGGGTCTAGCATCCTTTGGCAATAGGACTAGGGCATAACAAGGGTCCTTATCCTCCTTCAAGGTTTTCAAAAACTATTTTTCACCAACAAATAGAAATTTAGAGTCTTTATTTTCATCTAAATTTTCAGACAAGGGTAAGAATTTTACCTTTTCTCCTTTATAGGTGATGGTGTAGGTGTTCAACCTCCCATCATGATGAGCCTCCTCATCATATTGCCAGGGCCTTCCAAGGAGTAAATGGCAAGCATCCATAGGAACAATGTCACACAACACCTGGTCTTTGTATTTTCCAAGTTGGAATTCAACCCATGCTTGTTCCTCTATGACAGTGTGTTGATTCTTGGTGAGCCAAGACACCTTGTAGGGGATTGGATGTGGTACCCTTCTCAAATTCAACTTGTTCACTACTTCATTAGACACCAAATTATCAGTAGATCCATTGTCAATCACCAATCTACACACTGTGCCTCCACTCTTACATGTGGTCCTAAACAAACTCTTTCTCTATGGTGATTCTTGATTGCAAGGAGCCTTCAAAAAGGTCCTCCTCATCATGAGTGCCTCTCGTTCTTCAAGTTGTAAATAAGAGCCAAGTCCATTGTGTCCTTGGTTGTCTTCATCTTTGACTATGTTAGCCCTCCTCTCTACCTGATTCTTTTCCTTCTCAGGACACTTTGATGCTAAGTGGCCAGGTTGGTTACATCTGTAACACCTTATGGTTCTTGAACTTCTTCCACCAGCCCTTCCTCTTGAATCTCCTCTTCTTCCTCTATAAGAGCCTCTATAACTTCCTTCCCCAAAGGAGTTCTCTTGCCTAGCCTCTTCAAACTTCTTAGAAGTATGTCCTCTACCACTACTTGATCCTTTTCCTCTATTGCCAAAATCTCTCTAGTGTTTACCTTTCCCACCTTGGTCGTGCTTCCTCTTGAGTTTTTCCTCCACCTTTAATGCTAATTGAAATCATTTTTGGATAGTGGTTGGGGTACACAAACTCAACTCATCTTAGATATTCACCCTTAAGCTTTGCATGTATCTAGCAAGTTTGACACTCTCAGGTTCCACCAACTTAGACTTCATAGCAAGCCTATGGAATTCTTCAGTATAGCTTGAGATGTCCATCTCCTTCTACTTTAGATGTTGTCTCTTCTTATGAAGTTGTACTTCATAGTCTTCACATATATAGGCTTCTTTCACTAAGGAAACCATCTTCTTCCATGTAGCCACTGGATTTTTGTCCATATTTACTCTTTCTTCTTGAGTAAAATTCCACCAAGTCAAGGAAAATCCCTTAAACTTGGACTTTTCTATTTTAACCTTTTGATGCTCTAGTATCTCCTCACAGTCAAAGAAACTAGTGAGTGCATCAATCCAATCTGTTACTTCAATTGGATCCATCTTCCCACTGTAGACAAGAAGGTCAATCTTAGTATCCATGGTTCTTCTCTCCATGGACTTTAAGGTCTTCAACAATAGCCTCTGGTCTACAGGCACATCTATCTCTTCCTCCTACAAAGGGGCTTCTTCATCACTCCCCACTTCTTCCCATCTAGAGTTTCCACTATGTCCTTGCTTGAGTTGTTCCCTAAGATTTTCCATCTCTCACCTCATCCACTTTCTCTTAGCATCATGTTCTTTCACTACCCTTAGTAGTTCTGCATTAGTCATTCTATTAGGAAACTCACTATCATCCCCACCATCTGACATGGCTGCAACTTTAGTATTTCTCCAAAGATCTACTAGTTTCTTAGATACCACTTGGAGAAAATTCCCAATCAATACACAAAATGAACACCTAGAGGTCCCTAATACCCCTTCTCCAACATAAAAACTAGGGTTTTGTCAAAGAGTTCCCAAAACCCACAAGACAAGATTGGTTCTTCAAGCCAATCTTCTACACCCTTATAGAATTTACTCACACAACCCAACCCTATAAATCTAGGGATGAAACCATGGTTTATTTATGTTTTAATATCAATTCTCAATGAAATGGAACACCAAATCTAAACCAAGAAAACTTAGAACACAATTTAGACACCAATTCCCATTATAAGGCTACAAGGAGAAAACCTAAATTCTTGAAGGAAACCTACTTGGAACTCCACAAAAATAAGTCATAACCACCCTCAAATATTTCAATCAACCTATCAACATTACTCACCAATTTTGGACTCTTGACCAATCTCCAAAATCCTACTATCCTCAAATCTCCCCTATGCCTAATAGGGTTAATAGGCCAAATTAACAAAGGAAGTGTTCAAAATACTTGTCACCTTCCAATATAAACTATTTTAAAAAATTTAGGATAGCATAAAACCACTAAATCCAAAGATTTATATCACCATTCCATCCCTGGGCCGAGTTGTGTCTTAAAACCCACAATTCTGGAGAGTCACATAGAGATGCATGTCCAGAGGGTTTAATAATTATTCCCATGTCCATTGATCTCCTAAGCCAAGACCTCAATAATCCTATAATAAATCCTCCCTCCTTTCTTTCCACCAGGTTTCATAAATTTCCCATGGTGGAGTCTCCTAGAAGGAACAATTTTCTCTCGAAACCCTAGGCAGGGCCTTCCTGCAACCAGTGAACACTCAAAGTTGTATAAATTTTGATCTATGTCAAATTGAGAAAAAAAAACTAATTGCATAATTCTTATAAAATTATGAACCAAATTCCAAGGTCCCTCAATGGTGCATGTGAGACCATACAGGTTCGTACAACACAAAAACACACTCAAATTCTCAGGAAATCAATGAATTTTTATTGAATTCAGATCACAAAACTTCTCCAAATTTTCCAAAATTACTTGGATCAAAGTTTCTCATTGGTTTATACATTCCTCAATTGGTTCTAACCAATCTAAGATGTTTGTAACTGTTGAGATTCAAAATTAACAAATTTTCAAAAGTTGCTTAATTCAACATTGACAACTTTTCCCGAAGTTGTCAATTGTCAATCAATCTTATTAAACTCTACCCTATACTTCCACCTAGGACCTTAGATAGATTTAAATAAACTTATTTCAATCTTTTCTTAGGCCAACTAGACTATCCTAAATATCTAGTCTATTCTAGCCCTTTATAACCAAATTGTCCACAAATGGTCAAGATAGACACTTATGTTTATAACCACACCTAATGTCACCTTGCCTTAAAAAATAGGACTCTATTACATCATGAGGAGGTATTCTTGAAGAAAATTATTCAAGTTCCCCTACCTGCACATCCTATCCTACAATCACATCACCTTTGAAATGGGTTAGGTCACAAATATTTAATATGGGAGAGATACCAAGATTGGATGGCAACTGAATCTCATATGCATTAAGTCCATGTTTCTTCAAGACTAGACAAGGTCCAATCTTCTTCATGAGAAAATTAGTGTTCTTTCCCTTAGGCAACCTTTCCTTATTCAAGTATGCCCACACCAAGTCTCCAACCTACAACTATACATCCCTCCTATGTTTGTCTTTGGCTTGCTTGTACTTCTATGCACTCTTCTCAAGTGCCAACCTAACTGAATCATGTATCTCCTTCATGCTCTCTACAAACTCTTCACCATGAGCATTGACAGGAGTGTTTGATGGAAGATCTTTGAGTTCAAAGATGCCTCTTGGACTTTGTCCATACACAATCTAAAAGGGACTTTTCCCTGTTCTTCTATTGACTGAGTCATTGAAAGAAAGCTCTGCCTGTGGTAGGACTGAATCCCACTTGTCTCCATATTACTTTTTCAGGCATCTAAGTAGATTGCCAAGGGACTTTTTGACAACCTCTATCTACCCATCCATTTGTGGATGATAGGTAAAGCTGAAACTCAAATTAGTTCCCAACCTTTTCCACAAGGTTCTCCAAAAGTGGCCAACAAACTTTACATCTCTGTCTGACAGTATGGTTTACGGTAAACCATGAATCCTCACAATTTCCTCGAAGAAAAATTGGAAATGGATGATGCATCATTTGTTCTTTTACAAGGGATAAAGTGGGCCATCTTACTGAATCTATCCACTACAACATATATGCTATCATATCCCTTTTGTGTTCTAGGAAAACCCATGACAAAGTCCATGCTACAACTCTCCAAAGGCCTTGTAGGAATTGGTTGGGGTTGATATAGCCATGCATTGGTAGATGCACCCTTGGCCCTTTGACAAATAGTGCATGTCTCCATAGTATTCCTCACTTCAGTCTGAAGTTTGGGCCAATGATAAAACCTTCCAACCTATTCCAAGGTCTTGTCCAATCCAAAACATCCTCCCATGTTACCTGGGTGACCCCACAATAGTGGGTTACACTTTTTTAGAGATCCTGATTTTTGTTGAAATAACACATTTTTAATAAAATATGATTATTTAAGCCTTGAGAGGTTCCATTTGAAGGAATTAATTACAAATGGTTAGATCAAAGCCTATTAGATTAGAAAAACATTGATATAACATCTATACTCATCATTCATACCTACAATGGAGTCTCCTTCGCACCTATTAAAATGCTGACAAAAATCACTTTGACTCTATCTTTTGGGAGATCAAATGAATCCATTTGAAAAAACTATCTATGTAGTAAGGTACTACTAAGAAATATCTTTCCAATGATTATAATGTTAATATATATTAAGTTTATTATGACTTTGTATTTTTAGTGTGACTAAACATAGATATTTCACCGTATGTCTACCTCTATGTTTGACGCTTATGGAAAAATAGTAAATGAGAGAAAAAAAATCTAAAAAATATCTATGCCCTAGGCATTTAAGTTCTCTTTCTATTAAAAAACATAAAAATGAAATTGGACAAATACACAACACATTATAAGCTATGTAGTCAAGGTATGTCAAAATTACAGTTTAGTCAACTTCAAACATTAATAAAATATGAAATAATCATGATAATTTCATCAAACCAATTGCATTCCCTCTGTATTGATGTTACAAAACTAATTTCAAAATAATTACTGTTACCCAATTTTTCCATGTTTCATGCAAATTTGGCTATGAAGGTTCCCAAGGTCTGTAATTTTATCTTGCCAGGCCGCTTGAAAATTTCATGGCTCTACTCTTTTTCCTCTGGCCTCTGCAATGGTTTCTAGGTCTCTGGCTAGGTGCTAAAAACCCTTAAAAATTTCATAAAACTAGCCATTGCAGGTAGAAACCCTAGAAACCCTAGCCAGGTTCTATTTGGCCATTACTTTATTGGCCACTTAAGTCCCTTAATACCCATGTGCGCTAAATTCTTATTGGTCGGTCACCTATTCTCTTATTTCCCCAGTGGTTACCTTTTCCATTCAGTGATTCAGCAAGTGCAGTGATTCTCTCAATCGCATAATGTTTCATGATGATCACTAAATGGCTAGCAACTCAGTGATTGGTTAACATTTCCTTTGGTCACGTGGTCGCTTAATGATTTTGTGGTCTGAGATAACTGGGGGTCCCAGCTACAAAGATCAACAGCTGGCATATCTTCGCATAGCCTTTTTATGACACATGCGATCTTATGCCAATTGTTAGATCTTCCAAGTGTGTAGCGCTAAAAAAGCTTTAGTGGGTCCATTGCCACATCATCCTATGTGGAAGCTCCTAATTGGCTAAAGGATTGTGATGTGTAACCTTCTCAAAGCGGGCTCAGGAGACTGTGTTCCTTTTAAATCCTATGGCTGGCACATGATCTCATGGGTTGTGTCAGAGCCATGAGATTATGCACCGACCATCAATTTCACTTTGTTATCAGAGCCTTGTGGGTGGGTCCTCATTTTCTGATGTGCTCATCTTCTATTGGTCCACATAGTGATGACTAAGATTTTTCAGTGGGGCCGTGTCAGAGTCTCTGTAGGGATATCAGAAGGATGAGGATCGACGACTGGCATATCTTCATGAAGGGATTTTTTGACACATGAGATCTATTGCCAGCCATCAAATTTGCCAAATGTTTAAGTCCTATAAGTGGGTCCAAGGCTAGGTCAGGGTGATATGTCATCTTCTTATTAGCCAAAGTAAGGATGAATGTTAGGTGGGGCCAGTGTTGCATGTTGCTGACTTGCTCAAATATGATTGGTTGCGGTGTGCTGATGAGGATTTGCAGGTGGGTCTAATGTGTTGTGGGGTCCCAGTTCTAAAAGAATCTAGTGGCTGGCGCATGATCTAAAATAATATTCGGGGCCCATGAGATCATGTGCCCACCGTTGAATTGGAATCCAATTATCAGTGGGTTCATTGCTAGAACCTGCCAAGCTATTTTTTTGATGGGGCAGTCAACGCGAATGAAAGATTGCCAAGTGGAAAATGGGCCCAGGGTTAGCAAGGTTCTTCGAACTAGTGACTAGTGGTTCTCTCTTGTTCACTAGACTTAAACAAGGTTAGGTGAAAGACTTAGAAATTCAGTGACCGCTTTGTTCACATAGTCGATTAATTGGACTAGGGTTATGAGAAGTTCTACATGACTTAGAGAAAAGTCTTTAGTCACATAGTCGCTGAATGACTTAAGAAAGAAAAGCTTGAGGTGGGGCCAAAATGATAGGTGTGCCGATGTGCTTGAATTTGATTGGCTGTAGCGTGCCAATGTGGATTTTTGACTTTTTAAGAAGGGTCATGGCTGTTGTAAAGTTGATCTGACTCATTCATTTTCCAAGAGATAAAGGACATCAATAGACACATTTTAAAATGACTGACTAGCCATTATAATTCAAATTCAAATATCTCTACAGAGGGTTTTCTGCCAGCGATTGATTCAAACAAGCTATGGCCCGTGAGGTGGCTAGGAAATTTATGTTTGCAGGATGTTTTTAGTTGAAGAAGATGATGAGGAAGCCTGGGTGGCCATCATGAGTCATTTCTTGTCCCTATGAGGTACCATTTTAGCATTCATGGCAGGCCTATTGTAGAAAAGTTAATGGATCCAACTTGCTTGTCCGTGGATTGATGTAGTACAAAGATGGGCACACAATATCTAATTGGCCATAGTATTACAAAGATGTATTTATGATCAGATTTGATGGTAGTTAGAGTTTGATTATTATATGTAAAATCCATGTAACCCTAATTAGGTTTTGACTCTGGCCTGTGTGCCAAGTAGGAGATGTATATAGTTCTTTTTGGGAGCCTTAGTGCTCAGAGTTAGACAATTGTAAAAAGAAATTCATCTTTCTTAAGAGTTATCTGTGGCATTTTTTCTGCCCTCTAGCTTCTATAGTTTTATTCTTTCATTGATAATACAAACATTGTAGAGGTATTTTGTGACAATTCTTCATGTCCCTATGCTTCCTTGTTTGGATCATCTCTTAATGAATTGAAGTTTATACATGATTCAGTGACAACTTAGGGTTCCTAATCCCTCTTACTTTCTGTAATTGTGTTTTTTATTTTTTTTAATCTAATTTAGATGTTTTTGTGGCTATACTTCAGCCCCCTAACATTCTTGTCTCAATCCTACACCAAGTTGCAGAAGTGAATGTCTGCTTGCAGGTCATAGGTTGTGTCTTATGTCTAGGCCCTCCTTTGAAATACTTATGCAAGCCTATTCAGTAAGTTGTGACATACTAGACCTAAGCTTTTCATTGATTCTATCCCTCTATGCTGAAATTCATACCATAATTTCAGTGTATCACCTAGTAGGTAGTTTACTGTCAATCATTTCCCTTTCCAAGTATTCCTTCTATCCCTTTTCCCCTCAAATTTTACTTTTCCTATCAAGAAGAAAATTAAGGTGATTATCCAAGAGGAACCAGCCTAGAACTTGGAGGTCTCATCTCAGTTAGCATAGGTCCCACAACTTGGAGATGATTCCCATGTTATACTAGGTTATCAAGACTATGAGAGCTTGAAACAAGGGTGCAAACTTAGTGTATAACAATTCTGGCATGCTCGGTGGGACTACAAACAAAACTATTATTTGAAGATTATGTTATCTCTAATATACAGATTGCATAATAAAAACTTCTAGAAGTTATTCTATCAAGTATATCTAGCGACTCCGCTGATTTCACAGATTTGGGCTAACTTGTGAAAAAATTTATGAGAAAGATTGAGACTAGGAGCTGAAAACCAACTAAATTTTTAGAGTTTCCCTCAACGGGAAGTCATAAAGGCAGGTCAACTCAAAGAACATCCCTTGCAAGGAGAGTTCAGTCTACACCTTTGGATACCTCAAAAAGGAGACCTTGGTCCTTTCATTCTAGAAGAAGAGACAGATCTCTAACCAGAGATCTAGAAGAAGATTCAAACCCAGCAGCAAATACAGCCCATATAGTTGTTGATCTTCAGATTCCAACTCTTGCAATGGCAAGGTAGTTTGCCTTTTCACCTTTCAACCAAGGGAGTCCATTAGCCTTTTCTCAACATCATGATGTGTCCTTGGTGGCACTAAAGAGTATACCTGATTTCATAGGTGAAGTACAGACAATTGCTTTTGAGCACATAAGGGATGTGACCACCATATGCAGCATACACAATATTACTCAAGAGGATGTGACCAAAAAATTATTAGCAACCTCTCTAAAAGGTAAGGCTCTTGAATGGTTTAGGACTCTAACTATTGGTTCCATTACTTCATGGGATGAGTTAGGGGATGCATTAAGTAAGCAGTTTGAGGATAAGTCAGATAACTTGTCTCTAGTTGAGCAGTTGACAACCATTAAGAGAGATCCTCAAGAACAAATGACAGATTACAATAGTAGATTCCTCAAAACATGGAATAAAATTCTAGTTTCTGTGAGACCATCAACCAACCATGCTTTTCTATATTACTTACAAAGTCTAAATGGTCAAATTTCTATCATGATCCAATCTATGGGTGGTACTTCTTTACCCCAAGCCTTCGACATAGCTGTCAGGGCTGAGAACTATTTAATCCAAATAGGCATGATTGCTAGAAGGCCACCAATGCCCATCTTTGCTAGCCTTCAACCCATTGCACCTACACAAGTACCCCCATTTATCCCTGTCCCTACCATATTGGCACCCCAAGCTAGTACTAGTGGTCAAGAGCTAACAACAAGTTTCTCTCAAGAGTTACAAGAAATAAAGAATAGCCAATAGAGCAATCAACAAGAAATGACAAATTTGTTACAGACCTTGACTAAAGAGGTCACAAATTTGAAGAAACAAGATCAAGGAATCAGACCACCCTTTCAAACACAAGGCCAAGGTCCTAATTAGCAATATCAAAATCAAGGACACCCTTATCAACAAAATAGGCCACCATACCAACGAGGCCATCAAGGACAAAGGAAAAGTTTTAATCAGAGACCATTCCAACCATATAATCCCGCACCTCTCAATTCTACAAATCTAGTGACGGATATGGTCCCTAGTCAAAATAATGTGGCTATGGATAATGAATGGTGCTTTCCTTGTAATCAACCTCATAATCAGGCTACATGTTCAAATGGATGGATGAACCAAGCTCTAATGGTTCAAAATGCCTCACAAGCTCAATCAGAGGTTTCATCTAGTGGATTAGTTCCCCAACAAGAATCACAAGAAAAAGAGACTGCTCTCTTTAATTGGGAGCAACTAGACTTCAATGGAGTCAATGATGAAGTTTCTTTTGTTTCCTATACAAGAGAAAAAAGAAGAGCTCAAGACATGGAGAGAGAAGATTCCGATGCCAAAGCCACTACATCTATAGAGCCACTATAGAAAGCTAATCCCATCACACCGAAGGAGGCTCCTATCATCACAAGCAAGGAAGGCCAACATTCTAAAGAACTAGAGCCCATTATGGTGAAAGCACAACAAAGAGTACACACTGTGACACCTTTCAATATTGTAGACAACATGAAAAAGGTGAATGTCACCATGTCTATGTGGGATTGTTTGGCTCTTCCAGGACAACTTAAAATTTTAAAGAAGGCCATGACTAAAGTGGCAACTCCTCAACCTACAAAAGAAGCTATAAAGCTAGTGTTGGTTAACACTGATCAAGAAAAGGAGGCCCCAAGTAGAAACTCCAAAGGAAATGCCACACAAGGTAGGAATTCAAAGCCACCTCCCTTTTATGTATCTCTAATTATTGGAAAATCTTTAGTACATAATTGTATGGTAAATAGTGGAGCTACTAGCACTGTAGTGCCTAAGAAGGTAGCTGACCAATTAGGACTGAAATATGACCCCTTTCAAAAGAAGGTTACCCAACTTGATGGATCCTTAGTTAGCACTATAGGTGTGGCTAAGGATACCAGTCTAATCCTACATGCTAGTCCTAATTTCTCCATCCTCCTTGATATATATATCATAGATCTCCCTACCCTATTTTCCATATGTCTTTCAAGGGAGTTTACAGCTAAGATAGGAGGCTACCTATCTTCTGACTAGTCTCACATGCTTTTTCATACAAGATATGGGACCAAGGTCACCATTAATTCAGAATCATTGGTAGAACACCATATAGAACCATATGTGTCTAATACCATCAATGTAAATTGACCTATATTTGATAATAGTGACTTCCAAACCATTAGTGAAGCAGACACTAAGATAGAAAGTATCCCTAATATTTTACTAGATGAAAGAGCTTCAGAGGCCCAAGAAATTTTTTTGGGGGATTTTGGTTTGGGAAGTTATTTGATACAAGAAAGTGGATCCATAGAGCCAAGCCTTTTCAAAGAAGACACTGATTCAAAGGATCAGAGCAATCAGGTTTGGGAACTTTTTTTTTATGGAGCTAGAAGTAGACATGGTTCTCGTGGTGGTGCTATGCTAGTGTCCCAAAAAGGAGAAAGGTATTATACTATCTTTAGATTCAGTTTCTCCTACACTAGCAACACTACAGAGTATGAAAGCCTTGTGAATGGACTAGAGTGGGCTAGAAAAAGAGGGCTTAAGGCCTTAAAATTTTATGGTGATAGTGAATTAGTTTTCAGCCAAGTGAGAGGGATGAGTGCAACCAAGAATGACACTTTGAAAGCATACAAACATAGAGTTTGGGATGCAATTGAAGATTTTTGTGCTTTCAATATTGTTGCTATCCCTAGGAAGCTAAATCAGAATGCAGATAGGTTAGCTACTATTGGATCTCAATATGATATTCCAAATAGCATTTCAAAAGAGGTAGATCAATAGCATACCAAAGGGATTGGCATACTAAGTTGAGGTTATGTGTTGACTTCAGGGATCTTAATAGGGTTTCTCTAAAAGACCGCCATCCACTACCCTCCATGGAAAAAATCTTACAATGTGTCTTTGGGTCTAAGAGATTTTCATTATTGGATGGCTATTGAGGATACAATCAGATCTTAGTGAATGAAGAGGATCAATACAAGACTGCATTTACAACCAAGTGGGGAACCATGGCTTATCAAAAGATGCCTGTTGGTTTGTCAAATGTAGGTGCTACATTTTAAAAGGAAATGGATATGGCCTTTAAAAGCCTCATGTACAATTTTGTAATGGTCTACTTGGATGATATAACTATCTATTCAAAACATGCAGCAGACCATATCAAACATTTGAGGAAGATCTTTGAAAGGTGTAGAGAATTTGGGATATCTCTTAATCCCAAGAAATGTGTGTTTGCAGTTCATGAAGGAAAATTGTTGGGATATGTATTATCCAAAGAAGGGATCATAGTAGATCCTGAGAGAATTATAGCCATCTTAGAGCTACCATTTCCACATCATAAGAAAAGTCTCCAATCTTTCATAGGAAAGATTAACCTTGTTAGGAGGCTCTTGCCTAACATTGTAGACTTACTTAAGCCTTTGACAGCCATGTTGAAAAAGAGTTTAGCTTTTAGTTGGACTAAGGAAGGGAAAGCCAATTTCTAGGCTATCAAAGAGGCCTTAACAGAGGCTCCTACTCTCCTAAACCCAAATTTCATTAACGATTTTATCCTTTATGCTTATGGGGGTCATGATGCTATATCTGCAATGCTAACTCAAGAAAATTCAAATGGATTGGAGCAACCTATTGCTTTCTTTAGCAAAGGTTTAGAAGAATATGAATAGAGATACTCTTTTGTAGAAAAACATGTGCTTGCTGTGGTGAAGAGTCTTAGAAAGTTCAAACATTTGTTGACCCATAGCAGGGTACATTTAAAAGTTACTCATCCAAGTGTCAAAGAATTTTTTCTTTCCAAGGACCTGAATGAGAAAAGAGTTGGTTGGATCACAAAGGTGATGGAATATGACATAGATATTCAAAATACCAAGCTAGTTAGAGGAAGAGGTCTTTGTGAGCATTTGGAAGGGGATGAAAGTTCAAAGAGATCAGAGAAAATAGATGCATCTCTGGTGGTGCATTCTACAGAAGAACAAGCCAAGGCAACAAGCTAGTTTCCTAATATTACCAATTACTTGAAGATAGGACAATGTCCTATAGGTTTGGATTTAGAAAAAAGAAGATACTATAGATTGCAATCTATTCCTTTTGTGTTGATAGATGAGGTTCTTTTCAGAAAGGATCACAATGGTGTCCTTTTGAGATGCATTGATTCAAAAAGATAGCTAATGTTCTATTTGAGTTTCATGATGGACCTTCTGGAGGTCATTTTTCTCCTAGGACTACTCATTTTAAAATCATGAGGGCTGGATACTATTGGCCATCTATCTTTAAGGATAGTCATGAGTATGTGAGAAAATGCATCAAGTGTGCCATGTTTGCAGGAAAAGAAAGGCTTGCATCCTTGCCCCTACAATCAATCAGAACAAAACAACCTTTCATGAAGTGGGGTATAGACTTCATTAGCATGATCAATCCTCCATCTAGTGTAGGCCATAAATGGATAATCACTGCAATAGATTACTTCACCAGATGAACAAAGGTAGTTTCCTTAAAAGAATCAAATGAGAGTGCTATATTAAGTTTTTATGATGATATAATTCATAGGTTTGGCACTCCAAACTCCATAATTTTAGATAATGCATTGGCATTCACAGGCCTCAAAGTCTCATAGTGGGTAGTCAAGAATGGCATCTATCTGAATACCGGGTCCAATTACTACTCTCAAGGCAATGGCTTGGTTGAATCAACAAATAAGAACTTGATTAGGATAATCAAGAAGACCCTGCAAGACAACCAAAGGGATTGGCATACTAAGTTGAGGTCTGCCTTGTGGTTAGATAGAACTACCCCAAAGAAGATCATTGGGAATTCTCCTTATGTGCTAGTGTATGGCAGAGAGGCTAGGTTGTCCATTTCAACTAAATTACCAGCTCTGGACTTGACCACTCAATATGCTCTGTTTGAAGAAGGAGATCCTTTGTAGATCAGACATGCTCAGCTCATGGAATTAGAAGAATTTAGACACAAATCAATGTAGGATATGGAATTCCATCAGATCCAAACAAAGAAAGGTTTTGATAAAAGAGCCAGGATCATAAATTTCAAAGTTGGGGATGTAGTCCTCAAATGGGATGAGTTTAGATCAAGGCCTGGCAGACATACAAAATTTGACTCATTTTGGGGTGGACCATTTGTTATATCACAATGCAAGGGGTCTAATTCTTTTCAACCATCAACCCTTGAAGGAGTTCTCAGTAAATGGATTCCACTTGAAGCCCTTCTTTGAGGTTAATCCCTCTCTGTAAATTCTATAAATATGTTTTCCACTTTGTTTCCCTATTTTCTAGGTTAGTTTCCTACTTTTCAAGAAGTGCCTATGCACAAGTTTGTCTCTCTAGTCCCAGTTTGTCTCTGTCAAAGTTTTGTGTTCCTGTAGTGACCCCATGCCCAATGGATTGCGTTTAGGCCACTAGTTTTCCATGTCTAGCAAGCTGACATCCAGTAGAAATTGCCAAAATGTTACCCAATTTTTCCATGTTTGATGCAAATTTTTCTATGAAGGTTCCCAAGGTCTGCAATTTTATCTTTCCAGGCCCCCTAAAAATTTCATGGCTCTACTCTTTTTGCTCTGGCCTCTGCAATGGTTTCTAGGTCTCTGGCTAGGTGCTAAAAACCCTTAAAAATTTCAGAAAACTAGCCGTTGTAGGTAGAAACCCTAAAAACCCTAGCCAGGTTCTATTTGGTTGTTACTTTATCAGCCACTTAAGTCCCTCAATACCCATGTGTGCTAAATTCTTATTGGTCAGTCACCTATTCTCTTATTTCCCTAGTGGTTACCTTTTCCATTTGGTGATTCAATGACTGCAGTGGTTCTCTCAGTCGCTTAATGTTTCATGGTGATCGCTAAATGACTAGTGACTCAATGAGAAGTTAACATTTCCTTTGTTCACATGGTTGCTTAATGATTTGGTGGTCTCAGATAATCAGGGGTCCTAGCTATGAAGATCAATGGCTGGTGTATCTTCACATAGCCTTTTTCTGACACATGCGATGTTACGCCAACCATTAGATCTTCCAAGTGTGTAGTGCTTCAAAGCTTTAGTGGGTCCATTTCCATGTCGTCCTATGTGGAAGCTCCTGATTGGCTAAAGGATTGTGATGTGTAACCTTGTCAAAGCAAACCCAGCAGACAGTCTTCCTTTTAAATCCTATGGCTAGTGCATGATCTCATGGGTTGTGTCAGAGCCATGAGATTATGAGCCGACCATTGATTTCACTTTGTTGTCAGAGCCTTGTGGGTGGGTCCTCATTTTTTGATGTGCTCATTTTCTATTGGTCCACATAGTGATGACTATGATTTGTTAGTGGGGCCATTTCAGAGTCTTTGCAGGGATGTCAGAATGACGAGGATTGATGGCTAGCATTTCTTCATGAAGGGGTTTTCTGACACATGAGATCTTGCACTAGCCATCAAATTTTCCAAATGTTCAAGTCCTGTAAGTGGGTCCAAGGCTAGGTCACGGTGATATGTCATCTTCTTATTGGCCAAAGTAAGGATGAATGTCAGGTGGGGCTAGTGTCGTGTGTTGCTGACTTGCTCAAATATGATTGGTTGCGGTGTGCTGATGAGGATTTGTAGGTGGGTCTAATGTGTCGTGGGGTCCCAGTTCTAACAGAATCTAGCAGTTGACACATGATTTGAAATATTATTCAGGGGCCATGAGATCATGCACCCACCATTGGATTGGAATCCAATTATCAATGGGTCCATTGTTAGAACCTGCAAAGGTGTTTTGCTGATGGGGCAATTAGCGCGAATGAAAGATTGCCAAGTGGAAAATGGGCCCAGGGTTAGCAAGGTTTTGTGAATCAATGACTAGGGGTTCTCTCTTGTTCACTGGACTTAACCAGGGTTAGCTAGAAGACTTAGAAATTTAGCGACCACTTTGTTCGCATAGTCGCTTAACCAGACCAGGGTTATGAGAAGTTCTTCATGACTTAGAGAAAAGTCTTCAGTCACGTAGTCACTGAATGACTTAAGAAAGAAAAGCTTGAGGTGGGGCCAAAATGATAGGTGTGCTGACATGCTTGAATTTGATTGGCTGTAGCATGCCGATGTGGATTTTTGACTTTTCAAGAAGGGTCATAGTTGTTGTAAAGTTTATTTGAGCCATTCATTTGCGGGGAGATAAAGGACATCAATAGACAAATTTTAAAAAGACCGGCTAGCCATTATAATTCAAATTCAAATATCTCTGTAGAGGGTTTTCTGCTAGGGATTGATTCAAACAAGTTGCGGCTAGCGAGGTAGCTAGGAAATTTATTTCTATAGGATGTTTGCAGTTGAAGAAGATGATGAGGAAGCCTAGGTAGCCATCATGAGTCATTTCTTGTCCCTGTGAGGTACCATTTTACCATTCATGGTGGGCCTATTATAGAAAAGTTAATGGATCCAGGTTGCTTGTCCATGGATTGATGTAGTACAGAGATGGGCACACAATATCTGATTGGCCATAGTATTACAGAGATGTATTTATGATAAGATTTGATGGTAGTTAGGGTTTGATTATTATATTTAAAATCCATGTAACCCTAATTAGGTTTTGACTCTAGCCTGTGTGCCAAGTAGGAGATGTATATAGTTCTTTTTGGGAGCCTTAATGCTCAGAGTTATACAATTGTAAAAAGAAATTCATCTTTCTTAAGAGTTATCTGTGGCATTTTTTCTTCCCTTTGGCTTCTATAGTTGTATTCTTTCATTGATAATACAAACATTGTAGAGGTATTTTGTGACAATTCTTCATGTCCCTATGCTTCCTTGTTTGGATCATCTCTTAATGAATTGAAGTTTATGCATGATTCAGTGACAACTTAGGGTTCCTGATCCCTCTTACTTTCTATAATTGTGTGTGTTATTGTGTTTGATCTAATTTAGATGTTTTTGTGGGTATACTTCAGCCCCCTAACAGTCTTGTCTCAATCCTACACCAAGTTGCAAAAGTGAATGTCTGCTTGCAGGTCATAGGTTATGTCTTATGTTCAGGCCCTCCTATGAAACACTTATGCAAGCCTATTCAATAAGTTGTGACCTACTAGACCTAATCTTTTCATTGATTCTATCCCTCTATGATGCAATTCATACCCTAATTTTGGTGTATCACCTAGTAGGTAGTTTTCTTTCAATCATTTCCCTTTCCAAGTATTCCTTCTATCCCTTTTCCCCTCAAATTTTACTTTTCCTATCAAGAAGCAAATTAAGGTGATTATCCAAGAGGAACTAGCCTAGAACCTAGAGGTCTCATCTTAGTTAGCATAGGTCCCACAAACTTGGAGATGATTCCCATGTTATACTAGGTTATCAAGAATACGAGAGATTGAAACAAGGGTGAAAAATTAGTGTATAACAATTACATTGATATCTATTTTAGAAAAAAAGTTATGCTCTATGAAAATAATGTAACTCTTTGAAAATGATGTTTTTAGCAACATACCAGTTTTTGTGGGAGAAAGAAAAAATCATTCAAATAAATTAAAAAATAAAAATAAAAAATATATTTAGAATCTAGATAGAAAATCCTAAAAGACTCTAATTTACTTCATCTTCTGATTTCAAATGGTTTAACGACAATATGCATCCAAATATGAAAGTTTTTTTCAAAATGTAGAGTTCAGTGTCCGTTCAAGCAAAAAAGTGTAACCCACTATTGTGCGTTCACCCACCTGCATGCTTCTCCCTGATGATGTTCTCTCTCATGGAACACTTGGGGATACACAATTGATGTCCTTTGAACAATAGGCCATCTTGGATCAAGTAGTCTACATATTCTACATGATAGGCTTCAGAAAAATTAGAACACATTTTATAGATATTTTTGAAATCCTCATCATCCTTATACATGTCCTTCAATGAGTCTATACCTACACTTTGAAGTTGGATTTGTTGCACAACTAAACATCTTCAGCTCAAAGCATCTACCACCTTATTGGAAACTCCCTTCTTATGTTTTATTGAAAAATTTTAGGCATATATTGACTCCACCCACTTCATGTGTTTGTGGCTTAGTTTTTCTTGGCTATTCAAGAAACTCAAGGCTTGATTGTCTGTGAAGACAAAAAATTCCTTAGGCAGGAGGTAATGCCACCATTTCTTCAATGATTGGACTAAGGCATATATTTCCAAATCATAAGAGGAGTATTTCCTCTTTGCTTAATTCAACTTCTCACTGAAAAAGGCCACAGCCTACCTTCTTGGCTTAAGACAGCTCCTATGGCTAGGTTTGATGCATCACATTCAATAGTGAAAACTTTTTGAAAATCAAGGAACACAAGTATAGGATTTTCCATTACCTTTTACTTCAGCCTTTGGAAGGATTCCTCTTCTTCTTTGTTCCACACAAACTTACATTTATGTCCACCCTTTATGATCTCAAGGATTGGAGCACACAACTGATTGAAACTACTAATGAATTTCCTTGAAAAGGATGCAAGCCCATGAAAGCTTCTAACTTCAGTCATTGTCCTGAGAGAAGGCCAACTTAGGATGGCTTCTACCTTCTCAGAGTCCATCTTAACATTCCCACTTGCAATCACAAATCCCAAATAGACAAGTTCTTCCTGCATAAAAACACATTTATCCAAATTTATAAAGATTTTTTCTTCATGCAGCCTCTTTAAGACCAAATCAAGGTGTTCTAAATGTTCCTCCTTACTCTTGCTAAAGATAAGGATGTCATCAAGGTAGAAAATCATAAATTTTTTCCCAGGAATGGCTTTAGCACTTCATTCATGAGCCTCATGAATGTGCTAGGGGCATTAGACAAGCCAAATGACATCACCCTCCATTCATACAAGTTCTCATTGGTTTTAAAGGTTGTCTTCCATTCATCACCATCCCTTATCCTAATTTGGTGATAACCAATCTTCAAGTCTACCTTATAATAGTATCTTGCACCTCCTAGGTGATCCAATAGGTCTTCTATTCTAGGCATAGGAAATCTATACCTAATTGTGATTCTATTTATGGCTCTAGAATAAGTGCACAATCTCCATGTGCCTTCTTTCTTAGAGGCTAGAAGGGCAGGTACTGCACAAGGGTTGAGGCTTTTAGTGATCAAACCCTTATCCAATATTTCTTGGATTTTTCTTTCCATCTCCTTATTCTATTTAGGGGTCAACTTCTATGAAGCCTTGTTGGGAAATGTTGCTCCTAGAATCAAGTCAATATTATGGTTTATATCTCTGATTGGTGGAAATTCATTTGGAAATTCTTTTGTTACAATTTATTTATACTGACTTAGTAGGTTTGCAAATTCTTTAGGGCTTATTCTCCTCAAAGGATATGTGTCCTTCTCAGACTTCCTAGGTCTGTCATCCTTTGGAAATAGGACTAGGGCATAATAAGGGTCTTTATCCTCCTTCAAGGTTTTCAAAAACTCTTTTTCACCAATAAAGAGAAATTTCAACTTTTTATTTTCATCTGAATTTTCAGACAAGGGTAAGAATGTTACATTTTATCCTTTATAGGTGATGGTGTAGGTGTTCAACCTCCCATCATGATGAGCCTCCACATCATATTCCAAGGGCCATCCAAGGAGTAACTGGTAGGCATCCATAGGAACAATGTCACATAGCACCCGGTGTTTGTATTTTCCAAGTTGGAATTCAACCCATGCTTGTTCCTCTATGATAGTGTGTTGATTCTTGGTGAGCCAAGACACCTTGTAGGGGTTTGGATTTGGTACCCTTCTAAACTTCAACTTCTTCACTGCTTCCTCGAACACCAAATTATCAATAGATCCACTGTCAATCACCAATCTGCACACTTTGCCTCCACTCTTACATGTGGTCCTAAATAGACTCTTTCTCTATAGTAGTTCTTGTTTGCAAGGATCCTTCAACAAGGTCCTCCTCATCATGAGTGCCTCTCCTTCTTTAGGTTGTACATAAGAGCTAGGTCCATTGTCTCCTTAGTTGTCTTTATCTCTGACTATGTTAGCCCTCCTCTCTGCCTGATTCTTTGCCTTCGCATGACACTCTGATGCTAAGAGGCCTGGTTGTTTACATCTGTAACACCTTATGGTTCCTGAAATTATTCCACCAGTCCTTCCTCTTGAATCTCCTCTTCTTCCTCGATAAGAGCCTCTAGAACTTCCTTCCCCCAAAAATTTGTCTTGACTAGCCTCTTGAAACTTCTTAGAAGTCTGTCCTCTGCCACTGCTTGATCCTCTTCCTCTATTGCCAAAATCTCTTTGGTGTTTACCTTTCCCACATTGGTCTTGCTTCCTCTTGAGTTTTTCCTCCACCTTTAATCCTAATTGAAATCATTTTTGGACAATGGTTGGGGTACACAAACTCAAATCATCTTGGATATTCACCCTTAAGCATTGCATGTATCTAGCAAGTTTGACACTCTCAAGTTCCACCAACTTAGACTTCATAGCAAGCCTATGGAATTCTTCAGTATAGCTTGAGATGTCCATCTCATTCTTCTTTAGACCTTGTCTCTTCTTATCAAGTTGTACTTCATAGTCTTTAGGTATATAGGCTTCTTTCACTAAGGCAACCATCTTCTTCCATGTAGCCACTAGATTTTTGTCCATCTATACTCTTTCTTCTTGAGTAAAATTCCACCAAGTCAAGGTAGATCTCTTCAACTTGGACTTTTCTATTTTAACCTTTTGATGCTCTGGTATCTCCTCACAATAAAAGAAACTAGTGAGTGCATCAATCCAATCCATTACTTCATCTGGATCCATCTTCCCACTATAGATAGGAAGTTCAAGCTTAGTATCCATGGTTCTTCTCTCCATGGACTTCAAGGTCCTCAAAAATACCCTCTGGTCTACAAGCACATCTATCTCTTCCTCCTCCAAAGGGGCTTCTTCATCACTCCCCACTTCTTCCCATCCATATTTTCCTCTATGTCCTTGCTTGAGTTGTTCCCTAAGCTTTAGCATCTCTCACCTCATCCAGTTTCTCTCAGCATCATGTTCTTTCACTACCCTTAGTAGTTTTGTATTAGTCATTCTGTTAGGAAGTTCACTGTCTTCCCCACCATCTGACATGGCTGCAACTTTAGTCTTTCTCCAAAGATCTACTAGGTTCTCTGATACCACTTGGAGCAGAGTCCCAATCTATACACAAAAAAATCACCTATAGGTTTGTAATACCCTTTCTCCAACATACAAGCTAGGATTCTGTCAAAGAGTTCCCAAAACCCACAAGACAAGATTGGTTCTTCAAGCCAATATTCTACACCCTTATAGAATTTACTCACACAACCCAACCCTATCAATCCAAGGTTGAAACCAAGGTTTATTCAGGTTTTAATATCAATTCTCAATGAAATGGAACACCAATCCTACACCAAGAAAACTTAGAACACAATTTAGACACGAATTCCCATTATAGGGCTATAGGGAGAAAACCCGAATTCTTGAAGGAAACCTACTTCAAACTCCACCAAACTAAGTCTTAACCACCCTCAAATATTTCAATCAACCTATTAATAGTACTCACCAAGTTTGGACCCTTGACCAATCTCCAAACTCCTATTGTCCTCAAATTCCCCTAGGCCTAATAGGGTTAATAAGCCAAATTAACAAAGGAAGTGTTCAAAATACTTGTCACGTTCCAGTCAAAACTATTTGAACAATTGTAGGATAGAATAAAGCCACTAAATCTATTTATATTTAAATTAAAATTCCATGCCTAGGTTGAGTTGTGTCTTCAAACCCACAATTTTGGATAATCACATAGAGATGCCTATCTAGAGGGTTTAATAATTCTTCTCATCTGATGCAAAGCAAACAGTAGGAAGCCTCAAAACAGTGAGCAATTTATGAAAATTGGGTACCAAGTACACAAAAGTATGAAGGTCAAGTTCCCTACACCTATCCCAAGTTTAGAATGAACAAGAAATGAGGTTATCACAACCCCAAGATCCAAGGGTAACCTAATCACTAGGTTTCAGAAAGTTCTAGACACCAATGACCAAGGGTTACTAAGGAGTTTCCTTAAGCCAATAAGAAACCAAACCCCATGAAATGAATCAAAAGACCAAGGGTGGCTTTCAATCATTGTTTTGGCCTATTTAGGTCCTATTTGTTTAGTTCCAATGGTTCTTTCACTTACAAGCAACGCATAAATACTAGTTGCTTCACAAACCAAGGACTAGGCTTGTAGCCTTTCCTAGAAGGAATTTTGATCACAAGTCAAAATAATTCCACATGAGATAGGGAATAGGTTGGATATTATAACACTATTTTTGGATTGACAAAACATATACAAACACCAAGATGTGAAGTCCAGTGGATGATACTAAAACACCGAAACTAGATCGGGCTATTAGGCCTAATTAGGACTCCAATTGCACTATGAGTGCTCTTTCTCCAAAGAAAATGCTTGAACCAATTTTGGGAGCATGTGAGGACATGTAAAATAACATAGAATCCACATTTTTGAGTTTTGATGAATCCCCAACCAAGAGTTATGGTTACTATTTTGAGTCACGGATTGGTGTACACATAGAGATGTACACCTAGGGCATAACGAAAAATCTAGTCCCCTAGAAATCCTCACACCTAACTTGAAGAATATGAAAATAAATTGACAAAGGTTTAATTCCACCAAGGGGCATATTTTTACCATGGTGGAATTGATCCAAACAACCAAGCCCTATTGGAAACCCTAGTTTTAAGCTTTCAATCCAGGTAGTCTCACTAAAAACTAGATATCTCACAAACTAGGAAAGATTAGAACATTAGACCAGTTGAAAATGAAATTAGATTCAAGGATGCAAATTTTAGTTTCAAAATTTCATGCCCTCCTATCTGTACCCATTCATACTCTTCAATTCTCCTTGGTATTTGTAGAGAAATGTTGATATTTTATTGATTTGAATTGCCAAACTTACATATCTTACCTTCCACTCACCTAAAAGGGCTTATGAAGGTGTCCCCCATTTATTACAACCAAATTTAAAACCATTTGATCATTGGGGGCTTTGCTTACAACTTTTGGAAAAAGTTGTCAAAGTTGCTAAGCAACTTTTACAACATTTTTGCAATTTTTCCATACTAGGAGACCAAACTTGGTCTAGGCCTAATCTATTGATCCAACATGGATATAAAGAATAAAAACATGAAAAATAGAAAAAATCCTAGGATTCTAGGCCTTTTGACCACCTATGACCATAGTTTACCAAGGGCTCATAGTTATGCCAATCTTGGAACTAGGCCTTACAAATTTGTCTAGGTGCCTAGATAGAAGATCTAACCTAAACTAGATGTCCTTAGGACTTTGATGATCATTATTTGTTGAGTTTATTGTGGGTGCTCCTACACCATACTCCCCTTGAGTTTTAAAAGTCAAGTTCCTACTTGAGGTTAACTGTTCCATTGAAGTCCCATGTTGTTTGATTTGGTCTTCGGTCAGCCAAGTTGCATCTATGTTGGGGAGCCCTTTCCATTTGACTAAATACTACATATACTTCTTGGTCCTGGTCTACTTCAACAACTTGGTGTCCAATATTTCTTCCAACTCTACTAGTTTTCTTTGAGGGAGGTTTGTGACATAGTCTTCATCATTGATGTTTGTTTCCTCACCTTGATCATTCAATGAACCTATTGTAGCTTTGTAGGGGGTGAGGTTTGCAACATTGAATATTTGAGAGATTTGCAAGGTTGGGCGAAGAAAAATCTCATAAGCATTCTCACCCATTTTATTGAATATACTATAGGGTCCTACTTCATCATATGAAGTTTAGAGTATCTACCCTTAGGTAGTCTCTCTTTTCTCAAAAATGCCCAAACCTTGTCTCCTACTTTGAAGTGGATCTTCCTTCTTCTCTTATTAGCATGTTCCTTGTACTTCAAACTGGATCTTTGCAATGCTTCTTTGACCTCATGATGCACCTTTGTGATGAGTGTATTGTCTTAAAATGGAAGCACTTCCATGATAAGAGTGTTTAGCCCTCCAAGTAAGTGGTTTGGGGTCATATTAAGTGCCTTGATTCGATCTTTGCATGTATTTGGCTTTCTCCCCATTTTTCCACTTCTTCTCTGCACTTGATTTATTCATTCTAGGTGAAATTAGGGTTAAGGTCTTAAGGATTTTCTTGATTTTCCTTCTTCTATGGTTCTATTTTCTAGGTAGGATTTAGAAATGAGACCTCCTAGTCCATCATCACATCAAACAGAGGATTTTCTATCTATTCCTGACACTGGATCTTGTTCAAATATCAATTTCCAAGTTTCTGGCACCCCTGGAACTCCTGTTGTAGACTTTGGCAAAGTTAGGGTTTGAGGTCAAAGTTGGCCTTGACCCTGACTAGGTTAGGGTTGACCTCGACCCTGACTAGGTTAGGTTCAACCTTCACCTTGACCTCTTCTTGCCAAGATTTCAAAGTTTCATTTGCTGTAATTTATCTTTTGGGATAATTATTTCCCGCTTTTAGGTAGGCTATTTTAGGCTCTGAAACAATAAATCCTTTAATGGTATTTAATCAAGGTATATTTGCTAAAGGTGAGGACCTAATTGGGATTTAATTCTTCAAGGTGGCCCATCTAGAGGAGTGTGCCCTAGATCACTATAAAAGGGGGCCTTCCTCTCTCATTTTGACATCCACACTCAAGCAATTTCATGAGCAAGCTCTCAAGTGCAAGAAAGTCTTCAAGCATTCAAGTGTTCAAACATTCATCCATCAAGGAGTTCCATTGTTAGCTATTGAAGGATTCAATCTCCTTGGAGCCTCCTTGAAGATCCATCCTTCTCCATTCATTCAAACCTTCTCATATGAAAATATCAAATCAAGATTGGTGTTGAAGATCAAAATACCATTGATTAGAGACACCCTACATTCATTGAAACATTCTTACTTGTGGATTTGAGGATTCGAATCCTCTACAGGGACTTCAACATAAGTGAGCTGATTTGTTTCAATTACTTTGTTTATGCACAATATATTTCAATTCAATTTCAAGGTTAATTCCTAAATTGGGGTTTGACCAAGTCAAACCCCCCATACAACCAAAAACCCCCATTTTCTTGTAGGTATAGGTGCAAAAGCTTGGATCTGAGAACAAATTTAGATACCCTTTTCAGCAATCTTTTAGGATCTATGAACATAATCAGAATCAGACTTCAAATAAATAATGTGGTCTTTGACCTTTTAAAAGGTCAAAGTCGACCTGTGTGAATTTGGAGAAAAGATTTCTGGGTTTTGTCCGCCTCGACTTTTCCAATCCAAAATAGGTGATGGAATCTTCAGAAAGTTCATACAGAAGCCAGAATTTAGTATTTTCCACATCTTCCCTTATTCAAGGTTAGTATTTGCATTTCAATTATTTCAGATTTTAAGCTTAATCCAACTATAGGGAAGTATAGGGTTTCTCTCTCTTTTTCATATTCATCATAGATTGATTCAATTGTGTACTAACCTCTTGGTTGATCAAATTGGATCTCTCTTTTGGGAATTTGGATTTAGAAGTAAATCTTACATTTTCCCCATACACTTACACAAATAGAGGTGATTCTAAATTACATCTATTCATTTTGGTGAACCTGACATGAATCATCAGTTTGGCTCAAACTGTATCATCCTTACAACAACAACTTGCTTCCTTAACTCAAAACAAGTTTAGTATTCCTACATGTGACATGGGAAGTCCTTTGTCTAAGGATATTATCCGAATTCCTATTCCTCAACAAGTTGATATGCCTCATCTTGAGAATTATAATGGAAAGGGAGATCATATTCATCATGTTAAAACATTCCAAATCCTTTATAGTGATTATGCTCATGACCATAGGATTTTAGCCAAACTGTTTGCTCGAACCTTTCATGACAAGGCCTTACAATGGTATTGTTCCTTGCCTCCTTATTCCATTGATTCCTTTCCACAACTTTCTAATGCCTTTATTCAACAATTTCAAAACAATATTGGCCCGCACATGTCTTTGACTGATTTAATGCATTGTAAATGAAGTACTAAAGAAAAATTGATTGAATTTAGTGGTAGATTTAAGCATTTGCATGCTCAGATTTCTTATCTTGTTCCTGATATTGATATTCAATGTATGTTTATTTCAAATTTTCAAAAGGATATTAGAGATAAGATTATGCTTACTAAATTTAGCTCTTTTCAATAACTTTGTGTAGTGCTTCATCATTGTCAATTACAAGTGAGTCAGTTTGAGAGTGACACTCCAATGGCTCCTATTCCAGTTGATAAGAGTGATGCTTCTCTTAATCCAAATAAGTTTCAAAAATTCAATAATTATGTCAAGATAAACAAACAAGTGAATGCAGTTGCTGATCAGGTTGTTGTTGCATCTCATAATGCCACTTTTGCATCCACTACTTTTCGATTAAATCATACATTTACTCTTCTTTCTGAAACTTTACATGCTATTATGAATAGGTTATTAGCTGCTAATATGATTACCTTACCTCCTATTCGACCTCTTTTACCTACTACGATTGCATCTAAATCTTTTGATCAAAATGTGTTTTGTCAATATCATCGTCATAATGGTCATGATACTGAGAGATTTTATTCTTTAAAACATAAGGTCCAAGATCTCATTGATGCTAAAGCTTTATCTATTGATAATATGGATAGTAGTGGGAATCAATCTGTCTCTCCTCCTAATCAAAACCTTCAAATCTATATGAATCCTTTACCTAGGCATGATACTAATAATATTGCTCAACCATCTACTATGGAAATTGTATATGATTCAAAGATGGATGATCTTAATCATGTCGTTAATCAAGTGGAGCATGTTGCTAAGTCCATATCTCCACTTCAACCTTCACTTCAAGTTCAATCTCAACCTCTAGTTAAACCTAAACCTAAAGTGAAACCTCAACCTAAACCATGACAACAAATTAAGGATAAAAGACCTCGGGAACTTTTGATTACCTTTGATGACTCTGAGATTGTTAAGGCTCCTGATGGTCCCCTTTACATTGCTGCTAGGGTTGCTCAGATACCTATTGTGGTTGTCTTGTTGATCCTACCTCCTTAGTCAATGTTATCACTGAAGAAAATCTTTTTATGAAAAGCTTACAACATGACTTCTATGATACATCGGATGTGTGGATTCAAACTTGTAATCATTTTCTTTATCCTTCATTTGGTTCTATTACTTTACTAGTTGAAATTTTTGGAAAACTTGTGAACACTACCTTTGTTGTGGTTCCTACTTCTGATCAATTTCAAGTTAAGCTAGGTTTGCCTTGGTTGACTGCCATGCATGTTGTTGCTTCACCTATACATAAGTTTCTTAAGTTCATTCATGATGGTGAAGTGAAGATGATCAATCATAGTCTATATCAACCTTCTAGGCCTAGAGATTGTACTGATTTGGATTTCTTTTGGCCTTCATTACGTAATTCATGTCCTCCTTACCTTGATAATCTTTTTCAATCACATCAAGCCTATAAGCATCATAAAATTCTTCAATTAACCATACCTCCTATGGATCTTAATCATGGTCTTTTACCTACACCTTCGATACCTCCTTCAACTATGGCTTCTTGTTTTGTTAATCAAGTTCCTCCTACTAAATCTATCAAAGATCCTGTGATTGCTCCTCCTATGGTTGATAATCCTATTGATCTTCCTAAAAAACTTGTGAAGGATCATGTGATTGTTCCTTCTAGTTCTCATCCTATTTCAAATAAATCAAAATGTAACCGATCTACTAATGAATGTCATAAAAAGCGTCGTGCTCATGCTAAAGCTAAAAGATCTCTACTTTATGCGGATAGACCTATGCATAATGTTGTTACTAATAATGATGTTCACATGCATTATTATGATGATTCTATTCATATTTTAGATCTTGTTTTGATTAATTTGGATGATGAAGATACTCTTGATGATACTGATAATGTTACTAATGAATATGAGACTATTGACATTGACATTGATTTACTGAATATGCTTTCATCTCAATTAACTCTTACACCTAGTATTGAACATAGTGATTCTCAAGAGGATCCTTGTTTGGAATTGGCTATCATTCCTACTATATTGGA
The DNA here is from genome assembly GCA_027943335.1 of Chamaecyparis obtusa. Lineage (NCBI taxonomy): Eukaryota > Viridiplantae > Streptophyta > Pinopsida > Cupressales > Cupressaceae > Chamaecyparis > Chamaecyparis obtusa. The sequence continues at coordinate 165,178 of BSBK01010217.1, read as the reverse complement.
TATAGTCCCTCTTGTGAGTTACCCACCTACCCTAAATGATATATAATGAGATGGGGAAAGTAGGTGGCATGCTTGATCGACTTGTCCTTTGTGGTAGCTTTGTTGTGTGTTTTCCTGTTGTACTATGCTTCTCCCGTAATGTATTTGCTAAATGTTGTTAGATTATTTTATATGATCCTTGTTACTCAGTTGGTACAAGGTGATGAAAGAATCAAAACTATTTTTCCATTCCTCTATATGTATCTTTATTCTTCTATGCATTGTTCAATGCTATGTTGTAACTATGCTATTGTTTGTAAATGTTTCCTTGTGTAATCTTCTTGGATTTGAGATATGGTAGCACTAATTCTTTTTGGTCTCCATGTCATGGTCTGAAAAGATTCTTCTTCATATATCTTATGTAATCTTTCCTCCTTTGTGATTGTAGTTCTACTTCCTTTGGGGAATGATGTCAATTCATTTGCAATAATATCATATATATATTATCTTATGATCATACTGACCCCATGGTAGGTAGATCCCTTTCCTATTCTCTATATGTTTCTATGATATTTCCCTTGATTTTTCTTCATCCGGGGGCATCTTGATGTAGAAACGTAATCAGTGGAGTTGTTTATGTTTCCGTTAAATCCATTGCTCATGTTAAAGTGTCAGCAATGACTTTAACATGGGGGCATATGCTCTGCTCACTTTTTACACACACACACTTATGAAAAATTCAAAACATGCTAAATATTTTAAAGGTAATGCACATAAGTTGCTAAATCCCGAGGAAGACACACACTTTAAATTTACTTTTCAATATTTCTTTTTGGATTAAGAACTAATCCTTAAATTATGGATTTATATTAGGATCTCTTGATCCCTCTAGTTTCAAATACACATATATTGTGATCCCTTAAGGTCGGAAGTGTCCTTAAGACTGGATCTCTTTTTTTTCTTTTTTTTTTCTTATGGAATAGGATATTCCTAAGGATAAATCCTTGATGCATTGACTAGTGAGTAGCCACATTCACTAGGTAGTTCAATTCCATCTTTTCGGTTGCACCTTTTTCCTATGTGGTTCACAATGGGACATAAGTTCTCATTGGGCGAGGTAATCACACTTTTTCTTTCTCTCTTTAGAGATGTCTCTCTTATCTATGATTTAAGAGTTGATGAAGACTTGAGTCCTTGGGAGCTTGTGATTTCTCTTTTTCCCTTAGATTACGATAAGATTATTTTGTTATGTTTATCTCCTTTACCAAGAGTTTGCATCGAGTCCATACTCTTGCTAAAGTGGGGGCTTAATGTATCATCTTAAAATGGAAGCACTTCCATGATAAGAGAATTTAGCCCTCTAAGTAAGTGGTTTGCAGTCATGTTAAGCACCTTGATTGGGTCTTTGCATGTATTTGGCTTTCTCCCCATTTTTCCGGTTCTCTGCACTTGATTTCTTCATTCTAGGTGAAATTTGGGTTAAGGTCTTAAGGGCTTTCCTGATTTTCCTTCTTCTATGGTTCTATTTTCTAGGTAGGATTTAGAAATGAGACCTCCTAGTCCATCATCACATCAAACAAAGGATTTTCTATCTGTTCCTGACACTAGGTCTTGTTCAGATATCAATTTCCAAGTTTTTGGCACCCCTGGAACTCCTATTGCAGAATCTGGAAAAGTTAGTGTTTGAGGTCAAACTTGACCTCCACCCTAACTAGGTCAGGGTCAACCTCAAACTTCACCTCTTCCCACCTAGATTTCAAAGTTTCATTTTTTGGTAATTTATCTTTCAGGATAATTATTTCCCACTTCTGGGTCGGCTGTTTCGGGCTCCGAAATGGTAAATCCTTTAATGGTATTTAATCAAGGTATATTTTCTAAAGGTGAGGACCTAATTGGGATTTAATTCTTCAAGGTGGCCCATCTAGAGGAGTGTTCCCTATATCACTATAAAATGGGGCCTTCCTCTCTCATTTTGACATCCACACTCAAGCAATTTCATGAGCAAGCTCTCAAGTGCAAGCAAGTCTTCAAGCATTCAAGTGTTCAAACATTCATCCATCAAGGAGTTCCATTGTTAGCTATTGAAGGATTCAATCTCCTTGGAGCCCCCTTGAAGATCCATCCTTCTCCATTCATTCAAACCTTCTCATATGAAAATATCAAATCAAGATTGGTGTTGAAGATCAAAATACCATTGATTGGAGACATCCTACATTCATTGAAGCATTCTTACTTGTGGATTTGAGGATTCAAATCCTCTACAAGGACTTCAACATAAGAAAGGTGATTTGTTTCAATTACTTTGTTTATGCACAATATATTTCAATTCAATTTCAAGGTTAATTCCTAAATTGGGGTTTGACCAAGGCAAAACCTCCATACAACCAAAAAATCCCATTTTGTTGTAGGTATAGATGTGAAATCTTGGATCTATGTGCAAATTTAGATACCCTTTTCAGCAATCTTTCAGGATCTGTGAACAGAAATAGAATCGGACTTCAAATAAATAATGTGGTCTTTGACCTTTTAAAAGGTCAAAGTCAGCCTGTGTGAATTTGGAGAAAATATTTATGGGTTTTGTCTACCTTGACATTTCCAATCTAGAATAGGTGACAAAATCTTCAGAAAGTTCATACAGAAGCTAGAATTTAGTATTTTCCAGATCTACTCTAATTCAAGGTTAGTATTTGCATTTCAATTATTTCAGATTTCAAGCTTAATCCAACTATAGGGAAGTATAGGGTTTGTCTCTCTTTTTCATATTCTTCATAGATTTATTTTATTGTGTACTAACCTCTTGGTTGATCAAATTGGATCTCTCTTTTGGGAATTTGGATTTAGGAGTAAATCTTACATTTTCCCCATACACTTACACAAACAGAGGTGATTCCAAATTACATCTATTCAATGAGTTCTACCAGTTCTTGGCCTTGAGCACTAACTTTGAAGTTAGATGGTGGTTCTATCAAGTCTAATGGTCCTTTGGGATGAGGACCATATACTAATTGGAATGGAGTTTTGTTGGTTAACCTGTTCATGGAATCATTAAATGCAAACTCTACCCGGGGCAGGAGTGTATCCCAATTCTGAGCATATTGTTTGGTTAGACATCTTAGGAGATTTCCTAAGGATCTGTTTACTACCTCACTCTACTCATCTATTTGTGGGTGATAGGCAGAGCTATATGTGAGATTTTTTCCCAATTTCTTGAAAAGTGTCCTCCAAAAATGGCCTTGGAACTTTACATCCCTGTCAGATACAAATGTCTGAGGTAGACCATGGAACCTAACTACCTCTTTGAAGAAAAGATGTGCAATGTGGGAAGCATCATTTGTGCTTTTACATTGTACAAAATGGACCATTTTGCTAAACCTATTGACTATTACAAAAACACTGTCAAAGCCTTGCTTTGTTTTAGGGAACCCCATTACAAAATCCATTGAGATGGACTCCCATGGTCTAGAGGCAATTGGTAAGGGATGATATAGTCCTTGATAAGTTGACACACCTTTAGCTTGTTGACATATTGTGCAATTTTCTATGAACTTCTTAACATCATTGTTCATTTTAGGTGAAAAATAACTTCTCCTCACCATGTATGTTGTCTTATCAATGCCAAAGTGACCTCCTAGGCCACCACAGTGCTTTTCCTTGATTATTTTCCTAATTGAGTATTTTGGTATACATATTTGAGCTCCTTTGAATAGGAGTCTATTCTGTATCAGATATTCAAAAAAGTCAGTATGGTATCTTCCAACCATCTTTGTGCAAATTTGATATATCTCTACAAATTCAGGATCATCGAGGTATAGGTACTTGAGAGACTCAACTCCCACACTTTGTAGTTGTATTTCTTCAATCAGACCGACCCTTTTGCTAAGGGCATCAACAACCTTTTTTTTACACCCTTCTTATGCTTAATGTTGAAGGTGTAGGCCTGCAACTATTCTACCCATTTCAGATGTTTGACAAAGATTTTTTCTTATGAATTAAGGAAGCTTAATGCATGGTTATCAGTGTATACCAAAAATTCCTTTGGGATCAAATAGTGCCTACATTTCTTGAGGGCTTGGACCATGGCATAGAGATCTAGGTCATATGTAGAGTATTTTCTTTTGGCCTCATTTAGTGTCTCTGAGAAAAAGGCAACTACCTTACCTTCCTAACTTAGGACTGCACCTATAGCCAAGTTGCTTGCATCTATCTCCATAGTGAAGACTTTGTTGAAATGAGGGAGGACCAAGATAGGATATTGGTAAACTCTATTCTTCAAGTATTGGAATGCATTATTTTCTTCCTTTGTCCATGTAAACTTAGTTTTCTTTCCTCCTTTAATAGTTTCAAGCATCGGTGCACACACATGACTAAATTTTTTGAAGAACTTTCTATAGAAAGTTGCAAGTCCATGGAAGCTTCTTACATCACCTTGGTTCTTTGGTGGAGGCCAGTTGATGATTGCTTCTACCTTCTCAAGATCCATCTTAAGGGTACCTTGTGAGATCAAAAATCCTAGGAACACAAGTTCCTTCCTCATAAACATGCACTTCTCCAAGTTGATTACCAACTTTTGTTGATGAGGTCTTCTTAATACCTATTCCACATGATCAAGATAGTCTTCCTTGGTATGACTAAATATTAGTATGTCATCAAGGTAAAAAATAAAAAAATTTCCAATAAAATCAATGAATATCTCATTCATAAGCCTCATAAAAGTGCTAGGGGCATTGTTTAAGCCAAATTGCATTACTAACCATTCAAACAAACCTTCAGTAGTCTTGAATGTTGTTTTCCATTCATCTCCTAGTTTGATTATGATTTGATGGTTACAAGACTTTAGGTCTATCTTGGTGAAGTAGCGAGCACCTCCTAGTTGATCCAATAGATCCTCAATCCTTGGCATGGGGAATCTATACCTTATGGTGATCTTGTTGAGGACCCTGCTATCAGTACATAATCTCCATTTTCCATCCTTTTTAGGGGCTAGAACTAATGGTACTACACATGGACTAAGACTCTTTTGAATGAGTCCTCTTTCCAATAGTTCTCCAACTTTCTTTGCAATCTCTGCATGCTGCAATGGTGTCCTTTTATATGGGGCCTTGTTAGGCAGAGAAGAACTAGGTATCAAGTCAATTTGGTGACCAATATCTCTTAAAGGAGGGAGGCTTGTGGGTAGGTCACTAGCAGTGACATGTATGTACTTTTCTAGTAGTTTCATAGCTTCTCTTGGTATAGGATCTTTTTTATCAGACTTCATGTTGTCTTTGGGTTTGGAGATCAAGATAAAGGCTTCAGTATTAGGTTCTTTCAATGTTTTTAACATTTCTTTCTCTCCCATGATGATGACAATAGGTTTTTTTTCAGACTTGCTATCAGGTAGGAGCTTCATGGTAAAAGTTTTTCCATCCTTGGTGATGGAGTAGGTTTTCTTCCTACAATGGTGTATGGCATCTACATCAAATTTCCAAGGCTTGCCTAGAAGGATGTGTGAGGTGTCCATTTCAACCACATCACAAAGAACTTTGTCCTTAAATTCTGCAATTGAAAACTTTATCCATGCTTGTTCTATTACTAGAGTTTGTTGGCCTTTTGTTAGCCAAGAGACATGATAGGGGCAAGGGTGTGGCTTCTTAGGGAGGTTTATCTTTTGAACCATTTCACAAGATACAAGATTTTTAGTTGAATGAAAATCTATAAGTAGATTACATACCTTTCTATGCAATTTGATCTTTATCATCAAGAGGTTCTTCCTTTGTGGAGGTTCTTGGGTTTGTGGCACTTGAAGGAAGACCTGCATCATCATCAAACATACTCATTCCTTTGGTTCCAACTCTCCAGTGTTAGCATTATCTTCTTGCTTATCCTCTTGGATAAGTTGTGCTCTCCTCTCACCTTGATTGTTATTCCTCTTCTCAGGGCACCTTCCTGCATGATGTCCCATCTGATTGCAATAATAACATTTCAGTGGTCCATTACCCCTTCCAAATTTTTTTCTTCCTCTATTGAAGGGCCTCCTTCCTCTATAGTTTCCTCTTGAATTTGAGTCACTATTTTCTTTGTCTCCTTGGTCAGGGGTCCCGCTGCTGCTGCCACCATTATGTCCTTTGTTCCAAGAATTTCATTTCCCTCTAAAGTTCTTCCTATTGTCATTTTTCTTCCCTTTGCCAAACTCCTATTTTATTTTCCATTTCTCCTCTACCTTGAGTGCCATTTGATATCAATTATTGACTATGGTAGGGTAGTGTAGGCTTAGTTCCTCTTGAATGGATACCTTCAACCCATTCATGTATCTTGCTAGTTTTTCTTCCTCATCTTCTGCCACATTTGTCTTCATACATAATTTTAGGAACTCCTTGGTGTATGAGCCTACATCCATGTCTTTTTTTTTCAAGCTTTTCTTCCTCCTATGGAGTTGTACCCCATAGTCTTTAGGCACATATGTCTCCTTGACCAATGCTATCATCTTGTTCCATGAACTGATCATGCTCTTTCCATTCCTCACCCTTTCTGTTTGGATGAAGTTCCACCAAGTTAGGGCTGATCCCTTCAACTTGGATCTTGTTATCTTTACCCTTTGTTTTTTAGGGATGTCCTCACATTCAAAGAATGTTTTCAAATCCTCTACCCAATCCAAGGCTAAATTTGCATTCATCTTGCCATTGAAGACCAGCAAGTCTATCTGTTCCTCCATGGTTCTTCTCCCCATGGACTTTAAGGCATCAATGAAAGGCCTTTGATTTGTAGGGATGTGTTGATCAGGACCATCTTCCTCCTCTTCACTCCCCTCTTCATTTCCAGACCCATCTTCCTTATCCTTGTCTAGATTCTTTTCAATTTCTTGAAGCCTCTTAGTTAAGGTTGTGTTTGCAGCCCTTTTTTCTCTCACCATCTTTGCTAACTCACTATTTGTGACCCTTGTAGGGATATCTTCATCCTCGGGAGTATACATAGCTCTGATATCGCTTGATGCAAAGCAGGCAGTAGGAAGCCTCAAAATAATGAGCAATTTATGAGAATTGGGTACCAAGTACACCAATGTATGAAGGTCAAGTGCCCTACACCTATCCCAAGTTTATAATGAACAATAAATGAGGTTATCACAACCCCAAGATCCAGGGGTAACCTAATCACTAGGTTTCACAAAGTTCTAGACACCAATGACCAAGGGTTACTAAGGAGTTTGCTTAACCCAATAAGAAACCTAACCCCATGAAATGACTCACAAGACTAGGGGTGGCCTAGAATCATTATTTTGGACTATTTAGGTCCTATTTGTTTAGTTCCAATGTTTCTTTCACTTACAAGAAACCCATACATACTAGTTGCTTCACAAACCAAGGACTGGGCTTGTAGCCTTTCCTAGAAGGAATTTTGATCACAAGTAAAAATACTTCCACATGATATAGGGAATAGGGTAGAGATTATGACACCCTTTTGGGATTTACAAAACATATCCAAACACAAAGATGTGAAGTCTAGTGGATTATACTAAAACACTAAAACTAGACTGGGCTATTAGGCCTAATTAGGACTCCAATTGCACTATGGGTGCTCTTTCTCCCAAGCCAATGCCTAAACCAATTATGGGAGCATGTGATGATATGTAAAATAACATAGAATCCACATTTTGGAGTCTTAATGAATCCCCAATAAAGAGTTATGGTGACTGTTCTAAGTCACAGACTGGTGCACACATAGAGATGTACACCTAGGGCATAATGACAAATCCACTCCCCTACAAATCCTCACTCCTAACCAATAGAATATGAAAATACATTGAAATTTTTTTAATTCCACCAAGGGGCATCAATTTCCCATGGTGGAATTGATCCAAACAACTAAGCCCTATTGGAAACCCTGGTTTTAAGCCTTCAATCCAGGTAGTCTCACTAAAAACTAGATATCTCACAAACTAGGAAATATTAGAACATGAGACTAGTTGAAAATGAATTTATATTTAGGGATCCAAATTTTGGTTTCAAAATTTCATCCCCTCCTATCCGTACCCATCAATACACTTCAATTCTCCTCGGTATTTGCAGAGAAATTTTGATATTTAATTGATTTGAATTGCCAAACTTACATATCTTACCTTCCACCTACCTGAAAGGGCTTATGAAGGTGTCCCTCATTGGTTACAACTTAATTTCAAACCATTTTACCATTTGGGGCTTTGGTTACAACTTTTGGCAAAAGTTGTCAAAGTTGCTAAGCAACTTTTATAACATTTTTGCAATTTTTGCATACTAGGAGACCAAACTTGGTCTAGGCCTAATCTACTGATCCAATATGGATATAAAGCATAAAAAAATGAAAATAGCCAAAATCCTAGGATTCTAGGACTTTTGACCACCTATGACCATAGTTGACCAAGGGCTCATAGTTATGCCAATCTTGGAACTAGGCCTTACAATTTGGTCTAGGTGCCTAGATAGAAGATCTAACCTACACTAGATGTCCTTAGTACTTTGATGATCATTATTTTTTGAGTTTATTGTGGGTGCTCCTACACCACCATATCCATTGATCTCCCGATCCAAGACTTCAAGAATCCTATAATACATCCTCCCTCCTTTCTTTCCACCAAGTTTTAGAAATTTCCGATGGTGGAGTCTCCTAGAAGGAAGAATTTTCTCTTGAAACCCTAGGTAGGGCCTTCCTATAACCAGTGAACACTCAAAGTTGTATAAAATTTGATATCTATCAAATTGAGACCTCAAACCAATTGCATAATTCTTATAAAATGATGAGCCAACTTCCAAGGTCCTTCAATGGTGCATGTGAGACCGTACAAGTTTGTACAACATAAAAACACGCTCAAATTCTCAGGAAATCAATAATTTTTTATTGAATTCAGATCACAAAACTTCTCAAAATCTTCCAACATTACTTGGCTGGTAGTTTGTCATTAGTTTATACATTCCTCAATTGGTTCTAATCAATCTGAGATGGTTGTGACCATTGAGATTCAAAATTAACAACTTTTCAAAAGTTGCTTAATTCAATATTGACAACATTGACAACTTTTGCCGAAGTTGTCAATTGTCAATCAATCTTATTAAACTCTACCCTAGACTTCCACCTAGGACCTTAGATATATTAAAATAAACATGTTTCAATCTTTTCTTAGGCCAACTAGACTATCCTAAATATCAAGTCTATTCTAGCCCTTTATAACCAAATTGTCTACAAATGGTCAAGATAGACACTTAGGTTTATAACCACACCTAATGTCACCTTGCCTTACAAAATAGGACTCTATTACATCATTGGATTCAAGATCAAATCAATCATCTTAACCGTTCACACTAACCCTTCAAGTTTGTTTCCTTTTCTTTGCTAGCAATGGATGAATTTAAGGGTGCTCCTGCACCAATATGTGTGTGTGTGTGTGTGTGTGTGTGAGAGAGAGAGAGAGAGAGAGAGTATTTCTCATCACTATTTAAATCTATCTTAAATAGGGTGCACACCCTATAGAGTGAGCACACTATTGAAATCTATGACTTTCATAAGGTGCATGCCCTATGAAAGTCATAGATTTCAATAGCGTGCTCCCCCTATAGGGCCTGTCCCCTATAACATGCTTTGTAAGGCATAGGAATTTATCAATCCTAAGGCTTGGATTTTCCTAGGAGATCCAACCCAAAGGCTTGGATGCTTGAAATAGGCCTGAGACATGTTTTCCAGCAGACATACAAAAAAATGACATCTTTTTTTGTGTTCTCCTTGTCAGGTTTACTCGTAGCTCAAGAACATAAAAATCAGACAACATGATATTGAAGATCTCTTTGTTAGCTATCTAAGCATATAATTTATTTTTAATTCTGATTATGTTAAGCTTTTCAACTCTAATTTCTTTTATGTGTATGTCCATTTTTTGTAAAAAACCAACATGTAGTATTTTCGGCATAGATTTTGGCTGATTCATTAAATTTTGCAACAAGTTACATTTTTAGAAACTAGACTCCATTCTACACACTTTAAAAAAAAAAAAAATTTATTTTCGATTAGTTTTAAATGATTTCTAGGGGGAGCACACATAAATTTCATGTTTTCAGGCTGTGTGCACTTCGTAAATTCATCAAAAATTATACATTCATCAAAAAATTACCAAAAGATTTTGGGATAAACTACGTGGCGTTAGCTAACTTCTCACTAGAGTGATTAAAAAAATTCAAAAAAAAATTAACATTTTAGGGGGAGCACACCAGATGCTATGTTATGTTTTTTCACAAAAAATAGGACCACTTTTTTTGCTCGCCCTTTTTGAGGGCTTTAATCTACACCATTTTCAAAATAAGTTTGTAGTTTAGGAACTAGATTCAGAGTATTAAAACTCTTGTTTTTGTCGCATCTTAAAATTTTGAGTCTAACTATCTTCAATTTCTTGTTGAAGTTCAAAGTTTGCTTATTTCAAGAAAAAAGTGGCATCTTATACCCCCTTTTTGGTCCCCCATGTTTGTGCACTTACCCTAGATGAAATGAAAACATAATAAAAATTACATGACCATAATGTTGATTCTAAGCTCTACAAAATGGTATTTTTAGATTTTACAGAAATTTAAATTTTGACAGAGAATTCAGGTCCAGAAAGTGAGAACTTCTGAGAGTCACCTTTTTTTGCTTATTTGGCCGCCAAATGGGATGCCACTTAGATAGGTTCAATCGGAAGGGGTTCAGCTAGACCTGGTTCAGTCGAACCCCTGGCTGACTAAACACGGTCTTGTGCATGAGCCACCCAACCCATTTTTGGTGTTTATATAGTTTTTCATGGAACGGTTTCGCCCGGAACCGTTCCGGCTGAAATGGTTTTGACCGAAACTCCCTTTCCATATGGCACCTTCTGTGCACCATGTATGTCTAGTTGAAAGTGGCCCAACCGAACCTATTCTTTTTGGAACCATTAAAAATGTCCTCTAGTGTGACACAACTAGGTACTTTTACCCATTTAAAAGTTGGGAAGGGTTTTGTTAAGAGTAACATTAACACAAAATCTCACAAACACCAACCTGGACTTAGAGTGGGACACCTAATCCACCATAATAAAGGTACCAAAGGAATCACCAATCCTTCTGAACACTTGTTCATCCCTGTATTCAAGTAGTAGTCTTGGGAGGCACACCCAAACTGGTGCCATCCTGCTCAGCTCAGTCGCAGGGTTGAACCCAGGTTTCCACTTTGCCAGAGCCAAAAAGTACTCACCGTAGACCCATGAGCCCAACAGAATAGAGGCTAGATCCTCTAGAGTGTTGAACTTGAAGAGGAAAAGTCCCCCAAGCATAGCTGAAACTAAGATAGACCCCTTGATCTTCCATTGAATGGAAACCCATTTTCTGACCATCTCAATGGTGGGTCAGAAGTTAAAGAACCAACCCACCAACACCAACTGAAAGTCAGCCATAATCCTATTCACCATAGAATCGGGGAGCGAGAGTTCAGAGCCTTCCTCAATCTAGATGAAGTCCACCAGGAGTGATTCCAAAGTGTTCTGAGCCTCACCAACAAAAGCGCCTTTCCAATTATTTTCTGGCAGGGATGAAGGGGAAGCAACAGAAGAGGAGGTCTGGTGGGTTCCATCCGTTGACTCTTTCACAAATTGACATGTACCAAAGGCAGCAGTCTCGGGACCATCATGGTGTCCATCTTAGGGTCCTGTAAGGAATGAAGATTCCCCCCAAGGGAGGCGGGCATGGAATTCGAAGGTTTGAATTTGAAGTATTGAGCGGGAAGTTGAAGAGCGCTTTCTACTTTACATAAAAAAAATTGTTGTGTCAATTTTCTTATTTTCTTTCTTTGACTTACTAATGTTTGGTCTCATTAAAATATTCAATGAATCTTTTAAATTTAACAATCGGTATCAAATTTATAAAACTTTTTAAGTTTTTCCAAGAAGTGATGGATACAATAGATAAGTGAGAATTCAAAAATTTTAATGTCAAAATTTAAGAATTTTGAGATTACAATTACATATCTTCTACATGAAAAATACATCTTACAATTGCATTAGATGGAAGATTGAAGAAGCTTGAAAAAAAGTTTGATGACAATTGATATTGTTGATGTATGTAGCATCGGTAAGATAAATAAAAATAAGTATATGATTATTATGAGAAATGATTTATTACATATAATAATTGTTATTATTATATATATAGTTGATCTATATTTATTATTATAATAATTATATAGTTAATTAATAAATTAGATTAATAAATAGACATGTCCCATGAAGGGACATGTCTCTTTTATCCTTGTCATGTATAAATACAAAGAGATTGATGGATTTGGAAAACACATACAATCAGATAGTGCTATTACAATTGCAATGATCTTAAAAAACCTTAACATGGTATTAGAGCTAGGTTGCAAATGTAAGAGAGTAGTTTGTTGATGGTGTATGTGTGACTGTCTCAGAAAATACAATCTCAGTACGAGGACCATATCTCACAAATGAACTGTTGGATTTTTCTAAATTTTGGATATGTTGGTGATAAAATTTTTTATAAAAATATCATTGGAGTGATTGGAGAAAAAATTTTAGGCTCAAAAGTTATGACCGACTATGTATGGGTATATGCAAAATTTGTAAAAGAGTGAGGTTCCTTCTTTAAAAGCCTAACCGCTTGAAGGAAGATCTAATAAGATTGAAGGTTGTGATAGTGTATAGAACCTTTGGATATTAAAGATAGGTCATGTGAAGAATTCTAAAATGATGACATCATTATGTGAATTTGCATGATATTTTCTATATGGGCTCACCTTATAGAATGAAATACTTAAAATTTATAAAAGATAAGTATTCCATATTTTATTAATGCACATAATTTGTTTAAGTTTGTAATTAATGTTATACTATTGTTTAGTAAAATCTTATATGCTTCTATCATTGGTATTTTCAGTCAAGATAGTTTAGTGAGCTATTTGTAATCTCTCTCTAACATACCTTCAGGATGGAAGCACAAGAAAACTTCATTGAAGGAACATAGATTTTAATGTTTGCAAATGAATTGATGATTGAGACCATATGCAAAGGGAGTCTGACATTTCAAAAGAAGACAAGAGGTTGATACAAGAACTTGAGATTTAGAGGGAGAAAGTGGTTCAGTCAACTTGTGACAATCTTGATCATATTGATTGAGAGGGAGTTCACTATTGAAGGTGAAACACTTATGAGGTAAACTTGATATAATTAATTATTATACTAATGAATCATGATTTTTTGGAGGGGCCTTGTGTAAATCATGAGGAAGTGATGGCTTCCAAATGATTATCACTTTTAAATTTGTTAAAGTTGTTGGAAGGTGACGGTCTTACAATAACTTAACCTTCTATTGTGATAGACATCTCGTGATGGCTAAAACAAATCATAATAGATAGAAATTGTGGATAGAATCATCAATGGAGGCAATCCACCTAAGAGCTTTTGGAGAGAATTGTCAATAGAGGCAATCCACCTAAGATGTTGTGGATAGAATCATCGATAGAGGAAATCAACCTAAGAGCTTGTGGATAGAATCACTGATGGAGGAAATCCACCTATGGAGGAAATCCACCTAAGAGCTTGTGGATAGAATCATCGATGGAGGCAATCCACCTAATATCTTGTGGATAGAATCACTAATAGAGGCAATCCACCCAAGAGCTTGTGGATAGAATCACCAATGGAGGAAATCCACATGAGAGATTATGGATAGAATCACCAATGGAGGAAATCCACCTAAGAGCTTGTGGATAGAATCACTGATGGAGGAAATCCACACGGGATCTTGTGGATAGAATCATTGATGGAGGAAATCCACCTAAGAGCTTGTGGATAGAAGTAGTGATGGAGGAAATCCACCTAAGAGCTTGTGGATAGAATCACCTATGGAGGCAATCCACTTGAGATGTTGTAGATATAATTACCAATGGAGGCAATCCACCTAAGACCTTGTGGATAAAATCATCGATGGAGGCTTTCCACCTGAGAGCTTGTGGATAGAATCACTGATGGAGGCAATCCACCTAAGACCTTGTGGATAGAATCACCAATGGAGGCAATCCACCTGAGAGCTTGTGGATAGAATTGTCGATGGAGGAAATCCACATGAGAGATTGTGGACAAAATCACCGATGGAGGTAATCCACCTAAGAACTTATGGATAGGATCACGGATGGAGGCAATCCACATGGGAGCTCATGGATAGAATCATTGATGGAGGCAATCCACCTGAGAGGTTGTCGATAGAATCAATGATGAAGGAAATCCACATGAGAGATTGTGGATAGAATCACCGATGGAGGAAATCCACCTAAGAGATTGTGGATAGAATCACTAATGGAGGAAATCCACATGGGAGCTTGTGGATAAAATCATTGATGGAGGAAATCCACCTAAGATCTTGTGGACAAAATCATCGATGGAGGCAATCCAAACAAGATCTTGTGGATAGAATCTTTGATGGAGGCAATCCACATCTTGAGACTATGTTTCTACTGATTACATCATGAGGATGATACTTCTATTTCTTATATCTTAGATTTGATACTATCAGGTGTCATAAATGTTGACATTGGATTGATTTAGCCTCCCTAGCTTAGAGGGAGTGTTGATGTATGTAGCATCGGTCAGATAAATAAAACTAACTACATGATTATTATGAGAAATTATTTATTAAATATAAATATATATATATATATATATATATATATATATATATATTAATATATATCGTAATTGTTATTATTATTTTATATATATATATAGCTGATCTATATTTATTCAAATAAATAAAACTAACTATATGATTATTATGAGAAATTATTTATTAAATATAAATATATATATTTATATATATATAATAATAACATATATATCTATATATATATATATATATATAGCTGATCTATATTTATTCTTATAATAATTATATAGTTAATTAATAAATTAGATTAATGAATAGACATGTCCCATGAAGGGAAATGTCTCTTCTTGTCCTTGTCATGTATAAATAGGAAGAGATCAATCCATTTAGGAAATACATAAAATTAGATAGTATATTGTATTTGAGTTAAACCATGATTGAAATTTCATATAATTTTGACATAATTTTGACATTCATGTAGGAACCTCACGATTTACATTAGAAAGAAGCTAAATATATCTTTCATTACCTTCCAACTATTCTCAGTTTTGGAATTAATTATAGTATTTCTATTGAGATTAACTTGGTTTTGTAGATTGACATTGTGTCCATGATACTTATATCCATAAGTCCACTTTAGGTCATATTCTTTCCTTTTGTTTTAGTTATATTAGTTGGTCTAATAAGAAGAAAAATGCTAGTAGTTCATAATCCATAGTGGTTGAGTATACAGGAGCTATCAAAACTACTATTGATGCTAGTTGGCTTCAAGGTTTTCATACTTATTTTAGTATCTATTTCAATCATCCCATAATTCTCCTTTATGACAAATAGAGCACCATTAAGATATGCAAAAATCTAGTTCGAAATCAATCGACCCAACACATAAAGATTCATATCCATTACTTTAAAGAGTTCAGTCATAGTTAGGACATTGACTTATTCATTTTCTAATCTTTAGCAAAGATTGCTAGCATTTTCACCTAACCTTTTACAAAGAGCGACTTACTCATTTATGAGATCTTCTTAGAGTACAATATATTTAAGTAGTATCATCTTCTAATAGGGCACCTTCTAGTTATCTTGCTTTCTCTCTTTTCGTAGGAATTATTTTTACTAGTTTTTATCCCTTTCTCAATTTCTTGTTACTTATGTAAACTTTGGTACCTAATCAAATCTAGTTAGTAAGACTCAATTTTCTTGGCTCACTTAAGTGATTCTTCAGGAGGGTACTATTGTAAAGGTCTTATTGTTTATACTTTGATAGCTAATTAAATCTAGTCGTGGAGACTCAATAAATTTCAATCATCCAAGTGATGCTTTAGCATGGTATTATTGTAAACACATTTTCTAGATATTTAAAGATATTTTTCTCTCATCCACGGGATATTTCTTTTTTTAGGTGTTAACCATTCTTATGCTTAGTTTCTATTTTCACTCTTTCTGCTATAATTTACACACCCACTTTTCTTGTTGGAAATGTTTACCTTTTGCACTATTTTCGTGTATATATTTTCTTAAGTATACAAATGAATTCTAAATGATTTCAAATCTATTTTTTGTCTCTATCTTTTGTTACATATTTTGGGTTTCTCAATTTCAAAGGTGTGTGATTGCTTGACTCATGTGGCCTAACTAATGCCACCTATTATTCTAGAATATTTTAATTTTGATAGCTTTCACATAAATATGTTTACTCTTTCCTTTTAAGTCCAAGAGATTAAATTTTAAAAAATTGTACAGCTGTCATTTTTAATCTTAAGGTATCCTTGGTAGTTGCAACCCTGTCAAATGACAATCTGCCTTACCTTAGACTTAAAATCTGGATTTTGGAGTCAAAATCGAGACTACTAGGGAGCAAACGGAATTCTTAAACCAACTCTGCTACACGTGTTGAATTTTACAAAAATTTTCAATAGAAATTAATTTATTAAATAACATACCTAGAAAGTTGACACAATTTTTATTAATGCTTTTATCTGAAAATCATATTTAGCCTATGGGCTATTCTTAGTGGGAACTCCAATGGAAACATCAAGTCTCATTCTGAGAATTTTTCACTATTGCCTATAAAAAAATATGATTGTCATCTTTCATATTGATTGGAATGTTTGTCAATAAAAATTTCTCTTGTGAAACTCGGCAAGAATTTATTTATTGCACTAATTATGCATTTGGTTGTCATTAATTATACTCAACACCACCTTGTTATCCATTACCTCTTGGTACTCTTTGCCATTGTAGTGAGTTCTTTTCTTTTGTTTTTGTTTGTTGACTAGGGTTTTCAATTGGAGAAACTTGTGGATGCCACCATTGAAGGACTTAAGAAAAAAAAGGGGCTGAGTTAATTGTTTATTTTGAATCAATCTAAAAAAATCTCCATTGATAGCTTACATGAGTTTTACTATCTATGCTCATTTCAAATAAATTTCTTTGAGACCAAATATTGTTTTTACCATGATATTTTTAGGAAGTACAAAGCAAGAATCTTCAAGCTTTGTGGGAAATGCTCTATCAATGAAAAGGCATAGAATGCTTTAATTTTTGAGGCTGTAAGATTCGCCCATAAAAAAATGGCATTTTTAAAAGGAATTTTTCTTGAATATATTGCTATGAAAATTTTTATGTACACAAAATCTGTGTGATAAAAAATTTCCTAGTTTAGTTTTATGGGAACTTCCATTGTTATGTACTTTTAGGCTAATATAGTGCATTCCCTCCTATTGGACATTCTTTTCAATGAATGATTAGTATATGAAGACATATATTTTAAGTACACAATGGACATTCTTTTCAATGAATGATTAGTATATTGCCATGAAAAATTTTAAGTACACAAAAACTGTGTGATAAAAAATTTCTTGGTTTAGTTTTATGGGAACTTCCGTTGTTATGTACTTTTAGGATAATATAGTGCAGTCCCTCCTATTGGACATTCTTTTCAATGAATGATTAGTATATGAAGACATATAACCTTACTCTATGGTGTCTTAATCTAAGTTATATACTAGTTTCACTAAATTTTCATTTGAAAATGTAGGTGTTTTTCTACGAGCTTCTAACTAGTGTGTTGCAAGCATCTAGTAGGAGGGCTATGAAAGATATTAATAACCTCATGGTAGATACCAATGGCGATTACATTGTCAAAAAGAAAAAAATTTGTGTGTGACTATGACTATTTTGTGTTCCGTCTCAGGATTGGCTTAAATATTACTTGATCAATAATTAATGTTAAATTTTAAGGCTCAATTCATAACAAAAAATTGCAAGAATGTGTTGGTTGTAATGAACTCTTTTTTGGAATCAAGATATAATGGTGTTTCTATTTTACAAGAAACTACCTTTCCCTAGTGCCAATCACAACATAAAATGTTTGTTTTATCTATGCCCCATTAGTTCCCCATTGTGGATTTTATGGCCTATCATTAGGAATAAACATGCAGATTTTTCTAGGCATGTTAGTTGTGGCAGAGTGGCATGTGATCACAAAGTAGGTTCGTATTGATTGTGGCCTTCACTTTGGGAAACCTGACAAACCACTTTACCGAGGAAAATGCGGTTTATATATGAAATCAAAATGGCATTATCATATGGTTTTCAAAAAAATTAGTTGGGGAGAAATTCTTTAAATTATGTTGATTGTCTCAAGGGTATTTGGAAACCTATTTGAACAATTAATAATCTTATTATTGATAGCCTTGATATGTTGAAGACCTTTAAAGATTATAAAATTCCCTTGTGTATCAAGAGTGGAATATGATTTCCATTTCTTTTTATAACTATGAGGTTCACCAAGATAACACTTGTTGTTGGGGAACAAATGACCATTTCCTTGAGGCTAGAAATCTAATTGATGATGATAGTTAGATGTGTTGAATTGGTGAATCTTTGTGTATTGATAATGCATTACACTCATTTCATTAGAAATTCATTTTGATTTGGTTGGATTCCATTATGAGATGAAAATGCATGATATCTAAATGTAAGATTTATTGGACCATTGTAATTTCCACTCCTTTAATCACACATTTTTTGGGCATTTTCTCTACTACCTTTCTCATTTTCTTCAATGGATTTTGGCTACTTGTGAGATCCTTATACAACTTCTCAATGGGAGTGGATAAGAATAGGATTGATCCTAGTTCATTTCAAAAATGCTAGAATGATCCCATTGTATGCAATGAAATGAGAGTTAGGAACACAAAGATAAACTAATAATTCAAAAAACAAATAAGTAAAAAAATCTAAGATTAGACAAAGAAAAGCATAAAACTTAATGTGAATGCAAACCTCAAGCACCCAAGAAGCTTTTCTTGATGTGTATATTTGTCCAAGATGAAGAGATGTGTTCTCAATGGATACTTTGCTAGAGCTTCAATGGTGAGTAAGGATTTTGGTATTATGGAGTCTCTTTCCTTATGAATTTGGAGATAAAATGACATTATAACAAAGTATTTATGGTGGATGATTTGTGAGGATAAGAAGGTTCAATTTATAGGAAAATTGAGGGTTGAATGGATGGTCAAGATGAAAATTTGAGGAAGGGTGGAGATAATTTTGAGAGACAACACATGGATTTTTCTTTCTCAAATGTTTCTCAATGTGATAAATGTCGCAAGGTGAGAGGTTTGGAAGAAAGGGGGAATGTGACCATTTTGAGAGATGTGAGAGGGGACAAAGGTGTAAGAAATGGGTGGAGTGTGTAAGAGAGATGAAAAAGCATTTAAGGTTGATAAGAGGTTTGGGGGTTGGGAGATGTGAGGATGTGACAAGAGAGTTGACTTGGGTTTTATTAGTCCATTTGATTACGATTGTCAAAATAATTAAGGGGTAGTTAGGAGTGGATTAGGATTTTATTAGGGTGCAAGTGGGAGAATTAGGAGGATGTGATGGGAGGAGAGAGAATGATTACAGGGTTAGATTAGCTAATCATGGGTCATTAGCTAATTAAGAAGGATTAGTATGTGTAAATGGGTTGGATTGGGTTGGAACTATGTGTTAGGTGTTTGAGATAGGCTAGGTGAGGGGTTAAATTTAAGAGCCATGTGCTCTAATGAATTAAATGTATTATTTAATTTCAAGTGAGAGGAAAAGAATTTCTAAATTAATTTAAATAGATAAATGGGTTCATTTGAATTAATACAGGAAGGGAATTTAATTAATTAAATGTTTATGTGTTTCCATTAGATTAATTGGACTATAGTTAGTTAATTACATTAATATAGCTTGAAGGGTAAAATTAATCAATTAAATAATGTGTGACTATTCAATCAATAATCTAAGTAAGATGACTAAATTTAATTAAAATCATTAATCAAATTTAGGTGTCTACAATTTGCCTCTCTTTAAGATGGTGTTACATAGTAGCATTATTTAAAAGAAAAGTAAAACATAGAGCTATAAAGAAAATGGTTGAATTGGAAAAAGGTGCCCTAGTGAATTAGAAGAGTAACTAGGACAAAGGATTGATAGAAGATGAGGATGGGGAAAAAATAAATCATTAAAAACATATAAGAATTGAGAAAGAAAAACATAAAATTTAATGTCAATGAAAACCTCAAGCACCCAAGAAGCTTTCCTTGATTTCTATATTTTTCCAAGATGGCTCGAGATGTGTGCTCAATGGATACTTTTCTTAGGCTGCAATGGTGAGTAAGTATTTTGGAATTATGGAGTTTCTTTCGTATGTATTTGGAGATAAAATAACATTATAACAATGTATTGACAGTGGATGATTTGTGAGGAGAAGAAGGTTCAATTTATAGGCAAATAGAGGTTGAATGGACAGTCAAGATGCAAAACTGAGAAATGGTGCAGATGCATTTGAGATAGAGCACATGGATTGTTCTTTCTCAAATGCCTCTCATTGTGACAAGTGTCACAAGGAGAGAGGTTTGGAAGAATGGGGGAATGTGACCATTTTGGGAGATACAAGAAGGGAAAAAGGTGTAAGAAATGGGTGGAGTGTGTAAGAGGGATGTAAAAGCATTTAAGGTTGATATGAGGTTTGGATGTTGGGAGATGTGAGGATGTAACAAGAGATTTGACTTGGGTTTTCTTAATCCATTTTATTAGAATTGTGCGAATGATTAAGGAGTCAATAGGAGTGGATTGGGATTTGATTAGTGTGCAATTGGGAGAATTAGGAGGATGTGATGGGAGGAGAGAGAATGAGTGGGGGGTTAGAATATCTAATCATGGGGCATTAGATAATTAAGAAGGATTAGTATGTCTGAATGGATTGGGTTGGGTTGGAACTAGGAGTTAGGTGGTTGAGATAGGTTATGTTAGGGGTTAAAGTTTGGAGCCATGTGCTCTAATGAATTAAATGTATTATTTAATTCCAAGTGGGAGTAATTTAATTTATGAATTAATTTAAATAGATAAATGTATTCATTTAAATTAATAGAGGTAGGATATTTAATTAATTAAATGGTTATGATTTTCTATTAGATTAATTGGACTATAGTTAATTAATTACATTAATATATCTAGAAGGGTAACATTAATCAATTAAAAGATGCATGACTATTCAATCAATAATGTGAGTGAGATGACTAAATTTAATTAAAATCATTAATCAAATTTAGGTGTGTAAAATTTTCCCCTCTTTGAGATGGTGTTACATAGCAGCATCTATTAGGAGTCCCAAGAGATAACTAAGAGGGGGGGGGGGGGGGGGGGGTTGAATTAGTTATCTACAAGTTTCAATTATTTATCCAATTAAGTATACTTAAACATAAAGCATAAACACAATGAAAGAACACTTGAACACAACACCAATATTTTGGTTATGAGGAAACCCAAATAGGTAAAAACCCCAGTGGGAATTGACATCCACTAATATTCTGCACTGGTATATTATGATCCTTGTTAGAAGATCCTTAACCCTGTTAGGAGTTGCTTTACAATATATTTAGTATAGTAGACCTGGTCAAGGGTTAGACCCTGTTAGGAGTCTTTTACAATTAACCCTGTTAGGGGTGAGGACGCACTGTCCGAGAGCACAATGCTCAAAGGGGTGAAGGCTACAACATTTTGTTTAACAGATAAACACTATATATGGATCTTGATGAACTGCACTTTGACCTAATGTCTAGATCAGTTCCTATGTATAGCACAAATACTTTACTTGGTCACATAGACCTTCTTCTAATGGCTCAAAACTTCGCACACTCTGCTCTACTCTTACTGTCAACCATGAACCACACTCTAGCAATCACAAATGACTACCTATAAATATATTTCCTCTAAATGATATAATCAAGTCAGCCTATTAGAACCACCTTGAAATCATATTAGATACATCATAAAAAACTACAATAATAATTCAGTCAGCTCTACTAAGCATGCAACACATTCTGAGACCTGTCCAATATGATAATTATAGACGCATGCTACACACTGTCAACTCTACCAAAACATTTGGATCTTTCTCCTCAATATGAATTAATTCATGCAATCTTAACCGAACATCACTAACTCTTCTCCAAGCTTAAATCCAAGAGTGCATACCGAAATGATAGGTGCAACTCTAGAACCAATATAATCTATGTTTTCTCTTCTAAATAAACACAGGAAATTGCTACTGGTGAATAGCAACTGCATAACTTCACTTCTACTAATCATCAGACTCTGCTTCCATGAATGTAACATCACTAATATGTCTCCATTACATATCCAAAGGTGCAAGGCTTCATGACAACTGTATGGACAAGCATACATAGAACATTGCCTATTACTCTATCAGGAACACTACGGACACAAATGCTATATAATTGTCTATACTAAGAGTTAACCTCTGTGTCCATGATATCATGTTGATAACATGTCCATGTTGTATATACTTAAATCTTATTGCATAAGTCATCCATGCATGATACTTACCATATGTTGTCATCAATGACAAACATATAGTCAGTAATGGCCTACTGGCAAATCTCCAACAATCTCCCCCTTTGGCATTGATGGAAACATATGGAATGAAAAACTCCACCAATCAATAAGAACATTTCTTTTATAACATTCTCCATTTCCTCTTCAAAACTCCCCCAAGGATGAATCCTCCATCTGCTACAATATTTTTCAACATTCTCCATTTCCTCAACTAAACTACTTCCATAACTGAATGTTACTCCTCCTTAGTATATTACTCCTTTTACTTCTATTTTTCATGACTTTATATTACTTCCCTTTGAAATCAATGGAAAAGGTTGCCAATTAGTTTAAGCACCAGTACTACTCCTAAAGTAGAGTAGTCAACCATCCATCAGTCCCTGAGGACTGATGATCTTTCTTCTTTCTTCTAAGTAGAATCAAGGAAGGGAATTACACCCAACTTCTCCCTGAGATACTCAAAAGTATCCTTTGGCAAGGGCTTTGTGAATATGTCTACCAACTGATCTTTAGTATTCTTATAGTCCAACTTGACTTCTTTCTCTACCACTTTCTCTCTTAGGAAATGATACTTGATCTCAATGTGCTTTGTTTTTGCATGCATCACAGGGTTATTCGACATGTTGATAGTGCTAGTGTTATCATAGTGAATAAAAATGGGATAATCAATTTGAATTCCAAAATCCTTTATCATGTGCTTGATCCAAACAATTGTAGAACAATTCAGGGCTGCTGCAACATACTCTGCTTCTGCTATTTACTGAGAGATACAATTTTGCTTCTTGCTTGTCCAAGTGACAAGTCTATCACCAAGAAACACTGCTCCACCTGATGTACTCTATCTATCATCAATGCATCTTGCCCAATTTGCATCACTATACACATGAAGCTCAACACCTTTTGAATTAGGATACCATAAACCATAATTTATAGTGCCCTGCAATTATCTGAATATTCTTTGTATTGCCATGAGGTGACTTTGTTTAGTCTCTATTGCAAATTGTCCAACCATGCCAATTGCACTTGAAATATTAGGTCTAGTTTGAGTAAGATAAATGAGTTTACCAATCATAGACTTGTACAATGTTGTATCTACTACTGGAGAATCATCTTCTTTTATAAGTTTGCATCCAATGATCATAGGTGTCCCTACAAGAAATCCAATCTTTGTTAGATATCCATCAAGTTTCTCATACCAGGCTCTAGGGGCTTGCTTAAGTCTATAGAGGGCTTTCTTTAATCTGCATACCATATGAGGTTTATTCGATAAGGTGAATCCCTCTGGCTGCTCAATGTATACTTCTTCTTTCAAATCTCCATTCAAGAATGTTGACTTGACATCCATCTAATAAACTTTGAAGTTTTTGACTATTGCATAAGATGGAAACAACTTAATAGCTTCTAATCTACTCACAGGTGCAAGTGTGTCTGAATAATCAATGCCTTCTCTTTGTGCATATCCCTTACATTCTAACCTTTTTTTATTTATTACGACTATACCATCTTCATTCATCTTATTTCTAAATATCCACTTTGTTCCAATCACATTCTTATCACTAGGTCTTGGGACCAGTTCCCTAGTATCATTCTTAATAATCTGATCAAGTTCTTCTTTCATAGCATCATTCCAATCTGAATCATTACATGCATCTTCAACACTTAAATGTTCAATCTAAGATAGTAAATGTACTGCCTCATTGCTAGCTGAGTTCTTTGCTTGTGATCTTGTTAAGACTTATCTGTTCTGATCTCCAATGATGTCTTTCTTGGAATGGTTTCTAGATGTAAACTTTGGAACTTTAGGTGATACTATCTCATCTTCCTTAGGATTTTCTTCTTCACTTGTCTCAGGGTCATTGAATAACACATCAATACTATCAAACATTTCTTTAATAATGGTCTTACTAGTGGAGGGTCCGGGTTCTTCTTTAATCATGGGTGAGTAAGCATGGTATCTTTCTTGAACCATGAACTTTTTATCAATCTTAACATGAGAATTTTCAATGATCTTTTTCAATCTTAAATTGAAACATCTATAAGATTTAATTTTATTAGAGTAACCAAGGAAAATACCTTCATTGCTTCTTGCATCAAACTTACCTACTGCTTCATCTCTCTTGATGTAGCAGTTGCTTCCAAAGATTCTAAAGTATTTTACTGTGGGAACATTACCAAACCATATCTCATATGGTGTTTTGTCTGTGCCAGGCCTCAATTGAATTCTATGGATGGTAAAGATTTTTGTATCGACTGCAACTCTCCAATAGGTGTGTGTAACTTTTCCTTCAATCATGATGGTGCACACTATATCAGGGATGATCTTGTTCCTTCTTTCTATAATTACTTTTTGCAATGGCATCAACTACCTTTTGATGCCATGTTCTTCACAGTACTCATAGAATCTATCCAAGGTGAATTATCCTCCTCTATCTGATCTTAAACATTTTATCTTTAGTCTAGATTCATTCTCAACCTTAGCTTTGAATATTTTGAACTTCTCAAATACTTCTGACTTGTCTTTTAAGAACACAACCCACATCATTCTAGTATATTCATCAACAAACAAAATGGAATACCTTTCACCATAGTATGATCTTGTTTGAGTTGGACCACATAGGTCTGTATGAATCAGATCCAACTTGTTCTCTATAGAATTGTGCTTGTTCCTGAATGAGTTTCTCACATGCTTTCCCATCACACATTCCCTGCATATAGTATCAACTGGCTTTTCTATGCTAGGTAGATCTCTTACTGCCTTTACATTGCTTATCTTAACTATGTTATCAAAATTGATATGACATAGTCTTATATGCCACAACCAACTGTCATCTATTTTAGAAACAAAACAACTTGCTTTTGGATTAAGCTGAAAAACATTACCTTTAGTCTTTGAGCCTGATGCAATTATTTCTCCTTCTTTGTTGTTAATAATGCACTTATTTCCATTGAATTCCAATCTGTAACCTTTGTCAAGTAACTTCCCAACACTTAGTAGGTTATGTTTCAAACCATCAACATAAAGAACATCATCAGTGATATGTCTTTATCACTTGTCATGTGATGTGAACAACCACTATCTATAATCCAGTCTGTCCTAATATCAGCTTGTGAAAATAATGCTATCTCTTCTTTCTCATCTTCATGATCTATCTTATTGTTCATTTTCTCTATAATAGCAATAAATCCAATTTCTTCTTCAGCTGAATCATCATCGAAAACTCCATCTTCATCATAGTAACATTCCTTAGAGTATTTAGGCTTGTAGTTATTTTTGAACTTTCTAGTTCTTGTAGGACACTTAGATGTAAAGTGACCAATCTTATTACATTAAAAACATTTAAATGGAAATTGACCTTCATATTTTCCCTTTCCTTTCTTTTCTCTTTTGGAAATCATAGAAATGAAATCATCTAGTGTTTTCTCTTCATCAACATCATGAAAATTACCAAAAGTGTTTGTAGATTTATTACCATGCACTATTGCTTTCAAGGTTGTCTCACTTTTAGGTTTTGTCTTCAATCTTGAAATCTCAAAAGCTAAGATTTTGTTGATCAAGGTCTCTCTCTTGAAATTTGATGTAAGTTGCAAGTTGTCATCAAGGATGTTGATCTTGTTTTCATATTCTAGAGTGAGAGTAGTCATCAATTTGTCCATAATGTCTTCCTCTGAGATCTCTCCACCATTGTTCCCGATTCCACTAACTGCTTCATTGATCCTTTGATTGTAAGCTCTAATGTTTTCTTCAGGTAGCATCTCTAATGCATTGTATCTTTTCTTCCATGTTTTTTTTCATGCATCCTTTTCTTGTTTGTCTCCTTCAAATATGTCTTCTAGGTACTTCCATATTTTTGGGTTGTATCTACTTTCTTTATTTCTAAAAACTCACTATCAGACAAGGCACTAATAAGGGCTTCTTTGGCTATTGCATTCTGATGAATCAATTCCTTTTTCTTTTCAAAAGCATCATCCTTTGCAAGGTCTTCTAAACTAGGGATCTTGACTACTTTGATAGTTACACCAAAAAATTCAAAAGAAATGCATTGCAAATAAGTCACCATCTTGTTCTTCCAATCAAGATAATTCTCTCCATTAAACTTAGGACTTTGTTTTCTGAAGAATGCCATCTACTCAACCTCAAGCTGTTAAAATTTCTCTCCGAGGCACTTGGCTCTAAAACCAATTGTTAGGAATAGTCCCAAGAGATAACTGAGAGGGGGGGGTGAATCAATTATCTACAAGTTTCAATTCTTTATCCAATTAAGTATACTTAAACATAAACCATAAACATAATGAAAGAACACTTGAACACAAAACTAGTATTTTGGTTACGGGGAAACCCAAATAGGTAAAAAGCCCAGTGGTAATTAACACCCACTAATATTCTGCACTAGTGTATTATGATCCTTAACCCTATTAGGAGTTTCTTTACAATATATTTATTATAGTAGACCTAGTCAAGGGCCAAACCCTGTTAGGAGTCTTTTACAATTAACCCTGTTAGGGGTGAGGATGCATTGTCTATGAGCACACTGCTCAAAAGGGTGAAGGATACAACCTTCTATTTAATAGATACACACTATATCTAGATCTTGATGAATTGCACTTTGACCTACTATCTAGATTAGTTACAATGTATAGCACAAATACTTTACTTGGTCACATAGACCTTCTTTGGATGGCTCAACACTTCACACACTCTACTCTACTCTACTCTTACTGTCAACCATGAACCACACTCTAGCAATCAAAAATGAATTCCTATAAATATCTTTCCTCTAAATGATATAATAAAGTTTTCCTATTAGAACCACCTTGAAATCATATTAGAAAATTCATAAAAAACTCCAATAATAATTCAGTTGGCTCTACTAAGCACGTAACACATTATGGGACCTGTCCAATAAGATAATTGTAGATGCACGCTACACACTGTCGGCTCTACCAAAACATCTAGATCTTTCTCCTCAAGCTGAATTACTTCATGCACTCTTAACCAAACATCACTAACTCTTCTCCAAGCTTAAATCCAAGGGTGCATATTGAAATGATAAGCACAACTCTAGAACCAATATAATCTCTATCGGCTCTTCTAAATAAACACATGAAACTGCTACTGGCGAATAGCGACTATATAACTTCACTTATACTAATCATCAAACTTTGTGTCCATGAATGTAACATCACTAACATGTCTCCATCACATATCCAAAGGTGCAAGGCTTCATGACAACTGTACAAACAACCATACATAGAACATTGCCTATTACTCTATTCGGAACACTGCTGACATAAGATGCTATATAATTGTCTGTACTAATAGTTAACCTCTACATCCATGATATCATGTTGATAACATCTCCATGTTGCATATACTTAAATCTTACTACATAAGTCATCCATGCATTCTACTTACAATATGTTGTCATCAATTGCAAACATATAGTCAATACTGGCCTGCTGTAAAATCTCCAATAACATCATTTCAAAGAAAAGTAAAAAATGGGGCTAGAAAGAAAATGGTTGAATTAAAAAAAGGTGTCCGAGTCAATCAGAAGATTAACTAAGATAAATTATTGATAGGAGATGAGGATGAAGATGCCCCCTCAAGAGGACAAGTGGGTTGAATAGAACATGGGTGTACTCTCAAAATAGATGAGAGGATGCATACAGAATGAGTGAATAATGACTAGATGGAGAGTTAAGAAGCATGAGATGTCACCTCCCAAAATGGGAGATGTCATGTAGTGAGAACTTATTTGATTTAGCAATATCCAAGACCTTCCAAGGTTACCTAGGAACCCAAGGTTGTGTCATAGATCTTGCATGTGACTGACTCAAAAAACATGCAAATATTTCCCCAACATCACACATGAGTCACAAAGGAATCTAGGTTGAAATTATATTGGGGAACTATTATACACTGAATTTGCACCTCTGATCTCAAGCTCTCATAGTCTTGATAATCTAGTATAACATGGGAATCATCTCAAGGTTGTGGGACCTTTGCTAACCAAGATGAGACCTCCAAGTTCTAGGCTGGTTCCTCTTGGATAGTCACCTTAGCTTGCTCTTAGATAGGAAAGTAAATCTTTTGAGGGAAAGGGATAGAAAGAATACATGAAAAGGGAAATAACAGGAAAGCAAACTACCTACTGGGTGATGCACCGAAACTAGGGGTTTGGATCTTAGTATAGAGGGATGAAGCCAACGGAGGAAACAGGTCTAATAAGTCACCACTCAATAGATAGGTTTGCATAAGTATTTCATAGGAAGGCTTGAACAAAAGACTCAACCTATGACCTGCAAACAAACATCCTCCTCTATAACTAGGTGTAGGAATGAGACAAGACTGCTAGGGCCTGTAGCATACCCACAAAACATCTAAATTAGATTAGACACAGTAACACACAAAATCACAGAAAGTGAGAGGGACTAGGAACCCCAATTTCTATTAACAACATTCATAAACTTCAATCCAATAAGAGATAACTCACATAAGAAGGCATGAGGACAACAAGAGTGTCACAAAATGCTTTGCCATATCTGAATTATCAATGGGAGATTACAAAGAGTAGAAAACCAGAGGACATAAAAGTGTCTCAAATAGCTTTCTAGGAAAGAAACTTTCCTTTTTACAAAATGTGAACTCTCTGAGCACTAAGGCTCCAATAAACAAATTATATACACCTCTGCACATAGGTAGGAATCAAAATTTTAGGGCAACAAAATAAACAATTCAATATCCAACCCTAGGGTACAAATTCTAATCATATATACAATTCTGCAAATATCTCAACTGATCAGATATTTCTCCTTGCGTGCCCATGCCTGTACTCGTCCTGCCTATAGATCAACAACCTTGATCCATCTACCTCCCTACAAGCCCATTGAGTCATGAATACTCTCAAAATCTGATCAGATACTCGAAAGGACCCAAAATGGTGGCCTAAAGTCTTTGCAAAATTCTATCCAATTGCAACCACCTCCAAAGTCATAAATTTTTAGCTACCTACACTTGCAATATCACCCTCATAAGAAAGCCTATGAAAAACTGGCCACACCGCCTTGAAAAATCATTGATCACATGATCACATGAGCTAAAAAAGCTTCATGTGATCATGCGACAAGCCTTTGAAAACTTTCCTCTGCTACTCCATAGACACCTAGAACTGCAAGACATCACACCTATCAAACTTTACCGCATGGCCCAATAAGAGCTAACCACATGGGCTAGACCCACAAAAACACCACTAGAAAGCACCAAAGAATCCAACAGCGGTCGCATGATCACATGGGATTAGAAGATCCCATGCGAACATGCAACTACCATAGATTTTGAATCTATGGGGTCCTTACTACCTCTGGCCCACTACAGGATGGACACATCACCACTAGAGGACCCACCAGCAGCTGCCATAATGTCAAAGTCCCTACTAACCGTTAGAAAGCTTATCGCATGGTCGCATGTAGTTAGGAAGTTGCATGCGATCATGCGACAAGCATGAAATCGCACCACTGAAACTGTTGTGAACTACCTTAACTGTGACCACGGATGGTTTGTCGCATGGTCGCATGGGCTCGAAAGAGCCCATCCAATCATGTGACCAACTGTAAGATGTTAACCATTGATCATTGGTGGCTTGTTATTTTCTTGACTGCTGACTGGCCCCATGGTGATGTTAGAAACTGGGACCCACCTAGTCATGATAGCGCGCTTAGGAAATATGCCACCTCACTCAAAAATTCAGACCCACTAAGATTTTAATCTGATCATTGTCACATGATCTCATGGGCTTGAAAGATTCCATGAGATTATGTGACAGCCATCAGATCTCCACTGCACTTGCACGGCTATGAGGAACTGGGACCTGCCTAGTCGGAGTTGTGCACTTGAAGGTCAAAAACATAGAGGGTTTTCAAACTAGAGGTTGAAAACACAAAGAAATTTTGGACTGAAAGTCAAAAACATCCTGAGCCTTCAGAGAGAAGGTCAAAAACACACTGAGTTTTTAGGCCAAAAGGTAGAAAACACACTGGACTTTTGACACTAAAAGACAGAAAACACAGAGGGTTTTGACACTTGAGCATTTCTTGGAACAAACAGGATGCGGCCAAAAAAGGAGTGATAGGGAAATTTTGGGCAATATTTTGGCAACCTCTGCGGGATGTCAGCCTGCTAGACATTTAGACTAGTTGCCTTGACAATCCATTGGGCATGGTGTCACTTCTTGAGCACAAAAACTTGACAGAGACAAAACTGTGCTCGAGCACTTCTTGGAAAACCGAAAAAAAAACTAATCTAGAAAGCAAGGAAGCTAACCTAGCCTAAACTAACCAGTGTAGAGACCTGGTTAAACAAAACCATTCACTGGTTGTGAAAAATAGCTTCCCATCCTTCTTAGCTTACAATAATCCACATGCTCTTGGAAAGCTATTAAAAGATAAATACAGGAGACATGCAAAATCACCTGCTTGACAAAGATCTGGCTGATATAGATTTTTCTCACTTGGTCAAGCTAATCATAGGCACCATCATTCTGAGGAGAAATAGAAAGCAGTGATGAGACTTTACTTACTTGGCCAATGGGGACAACAAGCTGATCTAGTTCATTCACAGCCTCAACTTCTGATGGAAAAATATAATGGGATGTTGGCACAACTTGTACTCCTTTGATAACCTCCATCCTAGCCAAATATCTGATAGGGAAACCATGAGAGATGTTGGACCTAGAGCTCTCCTTGATAAACTCAGGCCCTTGAGAGATTACTTTAGTCTGAGTGATCTCCTTCTTATGCTAAATGCAAATGACTATCTCCTATAGATTGTAGGTGTCCTCTGGAAGTGTGGGCTTGTCATCAAGATGCAAGAAAAAGTACTCCATCTTGTCCCAGAATTGATCTTCCTTTTCTTCTTCTAGAGTCTTTTGTAGGAGAAGTATACTGCTGTTAGCATAATCATGATTTGTTGAGGACTTATTTATCTTAACCTATTTAGAGAGAGCCTCTCTTAGATTAGCAATCTTCTTCGCAATGATCTCCTTTTCTTCCTCCAGTTGAGAGCATTTCTCAACCTGCATTTGATAGCCTCTTTTATATGTTTCAGTTGTAGAAGCTAGGGATCCAATATTTTGTTTGACATCCTACAGCTCTCTCTCATGAAACTCCTCATGAGCTCTCAGTTCCTTTTCTTTCTCAATCTGAAATTTGTTTCCTGTATCAAACATGGCCTCCATCAAAACCTTTTGGTCTTGGACCACCTTTTCACAATTATTCTTATGAATTTCCAACTCCTCATAAGCAACCCTCTGAGCTACTAATGTTCTTTGAAAATATTCCTCTTTCTCAGCTATAGCAGCACTAACCTTAATCAGGTTTTCCTTGTAAACTTTGTGTAGTGTTGCCAAGTTACTTGTAAGGGTTGCTTGACTTTTTTGATGTCCTACAATGATTTCTTCACACTACTTCCATCTAGCATCAAACTGCTCCTTTGCTTGTGTCCGCATATGCCCCCTTTGTGTTTCTAGCACCTCCTCATAGTGTTTCTTTTGTGCTTTCAGCCCCTCAGCAAGCATGGTCTCATTTCTTTTGTATTGCTCTACTAGATACCTCCTGTAACCTTGATCCTGCTGAGCCAAAGCTTGTTGTTGTTGGATCTGGGCACGATGAACATGCTCTTTTAGGGAAAGCATCTCCCCTTGAGGTTCCTGGTATGTGTATTGATGCTGCCATGATGCTAGAAGTTGGGTGGGTGGGGGGTAAGCATGAGATGACTATTGCTGACCTCCATGAAATGAAGGGATACCCTCATGAAAAGAAGGATGGTAATCCATCTTAGGTACTGAATCTCCTTGAAACTAGTATATGTGAACTTGGAGTCACCAGATATGCAAAACAATGACCTCTCAAAGGTCTGCAACTTGTTGGATGCATATCAAAACCAACAAGAACTATGAAAACTATGACTTCTTGGTCCCACCGGGCATGCCAAAAATGTTATACATTGAATTTGCACCTTTGATCTCAAGCTCTCTTAGTCTTGATCATCCAGTATAACATGGGAATCATCTCAAGGTTGTGGGACCTTTGCTAATCGAGATGAGACCTCCAGGTTCTAGGCTGGTTCCTCTTGGATAGTCACCTTAGCTTGCTCTTAGACAGGAAAGTAAATCTTTTGAGGGAAAGGGATAGAAGGAATACATGAAAAGGGAAATAACAGGAAAGAAAACTACCTACTAGGTGATTCACCGAAACTAGGGGTTTGGATCTCAATATAGAGGGATGAAGACAATGGAGGAATCAGGTCTAATAAGTCACCACTCAATAGATAGGTTTGCATAAGTATTTCATAGGAAGGCTTGAACAGAAGACTCAACCTATGACCTACAAAAAAACATCCTCCTTTGTAACTAGGTGTAGGAATGAGACAAGACTGCTAGGGCCTGTAGCATACCCACAAAACATCTAAATCAGATCAGACATAGTAACACACAAAATCACAAAAAGTGAGAGGGACCAGGAACCCCAATTTCTATTGACAACATTCATAAACTTCAATCCAATAAGAGATAACTCACATAAGAAGGCATGAGGACAACAAGAGTGTCACAAAATGCTTTGCCATATCTGAATTATCAATGGGAGATTACAAAGAGTAGAAAACCAGAGGACATAAAAGTGTCTCAGATAGCTTTCTAAGAAAGAAAATTTCCTTTTTACAAAATGTGAACTCTCTGAGCACTAAGGCTCCAAAAAAAAAATTATATACACCTCTGCACGTAGGTAGGAATCAAACTTTTAGGGCTATAGATTAAACAATACAATATCTAACCCTAGGGTACAAATTCTAATCATAAATACAATTCTGAAAATATCTCAACCGATCAGATATTTCTCCTTGTGTCCCCATGCCTGTACTGATCCTTCCTATAGATCAACAACCTTGATCCATCTACCTCCCTGCAAGCCCACTGAGTCATGAATACTCTCAAAATCTGATCAAATACTGGAAAGGACCCAAAATGGCAGCCTAAAATCTCTGCAAAATTCTATCCAACTGCAACCACCTCCAAAGTCATAAATTTTTAGCTACCTGCACTTGCAACATCCCCCTTAGAAGAAAGCCCACAAAAAACTGGCCGCACCGCCTTGAAAATATCATTGGTTGCATGATCACATGAGCTAAAAAAGCCTCATGTGATCATGCGACAAGCCTTTGAAAACTTGCCTCTGCTACCGCATAGACACCTGGACCTGCAAGACATCACACCTATCAAACTTTACCATGTGGCCCAACAAGAGCCGACCACAGGGGCAGGACCCACGACAACACCACCAAAAAGCACCAAAGAATCCAACGGTGGTCACATGATCACATGGGATCAGAAGATCCCATGCAAACATGTGACCACTATAGATTTTGAATCTATAGGGTCCTTACTACCTCTGGCCCACTGCAGGATAGACACATCACCACCAGAGGACCCACCAGTAGCTGCCACAATGTTGAAGTCCCTGCTGACCATTAGAAAGCTTGTTGCATGGTCACATGCCATTAGGAAGCTGCATGTGATCATGAGACAAGCATGAAACCGCCCCACCAAAACCATTGTGAACTACCTTAACTGTGACCGCTGACAGTTTTTCGCATGGTCACATGGGCTCGGAAGAGCCCATGCGATCATGTGACCAACCATAAGATGTTAACCACTGACCACTGTTGGCTTGTTGTTTTCTTGACTACTGACTGGCCCCGCGATGATGTTAGAAACTGGGACCCACTTGGTCGCGATAGTGCACTTAGGAAATATGCCACCTCACTCAAAAATGCAGACCCACTGAGATTCTAATCTAACCATTGTCACATGATCTCATGGGCTCAAAAGATTCCATGAGATTATGTGATAGTCGTCAGATCTCCATTGCACTTGCATGGCTATGAGGAACTGGGACTTTCCTAGTTAGAGTTGCACACTTGAAGGTCAAAAAATAGAGGGTTTTCAAACTAGAGGTCAA
This sequence comes from Chamaecyparis obtusa, assembly GCA_027943335.1. Lineage (NCBI taxonomy): Eukaryota > Viridiplantae > Streptophyta > Pinopsida > Cupressales > Cupressaceae > Chamaecyparis > Chamaecyparis obtusa. Next base: position 130,667 of record BSBK01010217.1, on the reverse strand, counting down.
AAACACAGAGAATTTTTGGGCGGAAAGTCAAAAACATCCTGAGCCTTCAGAGAGAAGGTCGAAAACACACTGAGTTTTTAGGCTAAAAGGCAGAAAACACACTAGACTTGCGACACTAAAAGGTAGAAAACACAAAGGGTTTTGACACTTGAGCATTTCTTGGAACAAACAAGATGCGGCCAAAAAGGGAGTGATAGGGAAATTTTGGGCAACAGGAACTAATAAGAAAATTATATTTCCCAAGTGCACCATGTGACCATAGGGGATCACATGTTTGAATATGCAAGGGTCATATCTGACTGATTCTTAAATAGAAAATATCAAGACCTTGCCCCAAGTTTCACCATTCATAATGCACCATGATATAAAGGATCATGGTGACCATGAGGAGTTGGACCAAGCAAGCTCAAGGTAAAAGATAAACAAAGATCCAAAAGTACTAGAGAAATAAAAAATATCTCATAATTTTTTTTTCCATTTGGAGGATGAAGGATGATGAATGATTTCATTTTTATGATATGAGGAAGGGTACATCCCACAAAGATTGATGATGGAGTGATAGACTAGGAATATTATGTCAAGAGATAAGCAAGACACTCAAACTTCAAAGGGACCTGGAGAGGATTTAAGAAGCAAAAGCTAGATAGGGATACATGTCATGATGACACAAGGACTAACTAACAAAAAGGATGGTACCTAAAGCTACATATATACAAATGAGCCTAGGTGGAGACACGACTGATGCTATATACAAGACACTAGCTACAAGATGTATAGGGGATTGGGTGATGAATATGATGATGTAAATATATGCATGTTGGCTAGAGTGTTGGTGATGTGGGAATGATATACCCTAAAAAACACAAGGATTGAGATGGATGTATCCCAATGATGATGGTAGGATTGTGATAAAGGTTGGGAACAAGAGTATGAATGTCACTCCATGGGTTGATTAATGTTTGATTTTGGACAGTTGGAGGAGAAGGATAGGATTTTCATGTGATGGTAGAATGTAAGGACCATTGGGATATAAATGATGGACATTGGATGCATGTGGGTAGCCTAGAACTAGATACCAATGACAAAGGAAGTACTAGGTGATCAAACAATGGATGAGATAATGGGGTGATTTGAGATGGAATTATTAATAGACAAGGAGTGATGGATGAAATAAATTGGGTGAAGGAAGGGAGGAAGATAAGGATTGGGAAATTAAAGGATTGGGTATGAGGAGATGGAACTAAAACAAGGATGGAGAGATCAAAACATGGATGTGATAGGGTCTCCAAGAAATATGTTAGAAAGGAATAAGATGCCCCCACTTAGGATAGTTCATACATGAGAAGGTATATTACGAAGGGTGTGATAGGATGTAAGATATGACAACTAGGAGATGAGGGAGATAGATGGAATCTAGGATAATGGGTGGAGAGGTAGGGATACATAGGATAAATATGATGGGAGGATTAGGTTGATAAAGGTAGGTGGAGGGATTTAATGGAAGGAAGGTTAAGTGAATAAAGGATGGGTGGTTGAAATTTGTGATGCGTAAAAGGGATGTCAATGTAGGTATAGGATTTATTACTAATAGGGGGAGTGAATGAGTAATCACCAAATTAAACTTAATTTCACAGTCTCAATACTTCTTTAACAAATTTACTGATTAAGATATGTTTTAACTTATAACATAATTATGAATTAACTCAACATTTAGCATTCATTGAACATATGAAATCATCCATGAAATAATAAAACAAGTATTTATCTCGTGGAAACCCAATTAGGTTGAAAACCATGGTGTGAGAACAATGACCATAGAAATTTATACTCTTCTTAAATTATCTTGGTGAAGATCATGCCTTGTTAAAGGCTCACTCAATTAGGGTTACAAAAGAACTATTAAATGGTACCCTATAAAGGGATTTCCCTCAGACTTGTTAGATTCTTTACCTAATTAGGAGTAACCTAGTTAGATGATTTTAAACATTCTTTTGTGAATGCCACCTGGTTAGAGGATTTTACAATAGACATGTTAGGGTCACTCGATAAGGGGTTTTACTATCACAATTGTTAGAGAGTAATAGACAAAAAATGATCTATAGTTCACACTATCCTTTCTAATTCAGATCCAATGAAGTACAATAACATACCAATTCAATTCTATGTTCTTCTCTATATCCTTCTATGTATCATCCTATGTATCCTTGTCTGATCCATTGATATCCACAATCTTCTTCTTCTGCAGTGCGATGCCAGATTCCTTATTTCTTCTAAGTCCTTAACTATTATTTTCCTATCATAAACCCTAAATTTCAATCCAACAATCTATATCTTTCATATTTGATCTAACCATCCATATTTATTTCCTTTACATCCTTGTCAACTTGCTAAATGAAAAACCATTTTCTTCTTGTAGAAAATTCCTTGATACACTTTACCTCAATCATTGTCTCATCATATTTTTCCTTAAGATAATCTTTGAGTCATCCCTGTTTCTTAATTCATCATCTATTCTTCACTTGTCCTTAGGTATTCACTATTTTTGATAAGGCTTCCTTTGCACCGATAAGAATTTATTCAGTGTATCAATAAGTGAATAGTTTATAGGTAGGCACTTTAATCAAATTACCTTCACCTTTAATCATATTTGATTAACATCTTTATGAATAGAATCCTTCAGCTTAACTTCTTATCATACTCTAATAAAAAATTAAATCATTCATCTCTCCACCATTATTAGTCTTAACAATTACCCGATAAGGTTGCTATCATCATATCCATTACCTTGTAGCTTAAATTCTCATTAAAGAGATAATAGTTTTCTACTGGATAGATATGGAAACAAGTTAAAACATCATGAAAAATAGTTTGACATCAATGAAAAATACATAACTTATTATCATGTATTTTAATCACATGTTCTTACTAATAACAACCTTCTTCAACATGTTATGCCAATAGCTATGCAGTTATGCCAACAATATTCATCTTTTCTATTGATGGAAAAACCTAATTTCAATCATCTAATGTGTGCATGTCTCTTTCCTTGTACTTTCTTTTGATTATTTGATATCTTCCCTTTAACATTTATCTCTCTTCCATACTAATCTCTCCTGCATACTAATTTCTCATCCATTCTGATCTAACTAATCTCTCCCCCTTTGATAAGAATGCCAAAGGTGATTAACCTTTCAGATCTTGTCTTTTGAATGTGTGCTTATTTTGTGCTTCCTCTTTGCCTAGCGTGGACTGCTCCTCCATAGAGTATACCTCCAATATGTCAATTCATGTTGATAATATTTTGATTAATTTCTATAAACTGATGCATATTGCATCTCTTCTTAATCTATATCTGGTAGGGGTAGGACCTCTAATCTACATCTTATATATTCAAAAATCTCCTTAGGTAGTGGTTTAGTGAATATATCTACAACTTTCTCTTTTGTAGGTATATATTCCAATCTCACTTCTTTAAATCTCGTATCTTCTCTCTTAGAAAATGATATTTGATAGCTATGTGCTTGGTCTTTGAGTGCATTATAGGGTTCTTTGATATATTGATGGCACTAGTATTATCACAATGTATAACAATAGGCTCATTTAATTTTTCTCGTATACCTTCCATTATTTTCTTAATCCATAAAACTTGATGACATTTTGTAGAAGCAACCACATATGTTGCTTTAGCAGTAGATTGTGAAATACAAATTTTCTTCTTGCTCATCCATGATGTACTAATCTATTTCTAAGATAAAAAATATCATCCACTTGTACTTTATCTATCATCAATGTTTCCTACCCAATCTACGTCTATATAAACTTTAAGATCAAAATCTCCTTTCTTTTCATACCACAATCCATAATCTTTTGTTCCTTTTAAATATCCAAATATCCTTTTAACTACAATCATGTGTGAATCTTTAGGATTACATGAAAATATATAAACTATTCCAATAGCATGTGCAATATTAGGTCTATTGTGAACAACAAATAATAATTTTCCTATCATTGATTTGTATAATGTTTCATTTAATTCCTTAGAATCATCTTCTTTTGACAATTTATAGCTAGTAACCATGGGTGTATCAAGAGGTTTTGAATCTTCCATTCAAATATTTTTCAATATTTCCTTGACATACTTAGACTGAGTCATGTATATTCATTTCTTCATATGTTGTACTTGTAATCCAATAAATAATTTTATTCTCCTATCATACACATTTCAAATTCTTTCCTCATTTCTTTAGCAAAAGATTTACTCATTAAATCATTTCCTCCAAAGATTATATCATCAACAAATATTTCAACAATCAATACTTTATCCTTACTTTCATATTTCAAATAAATATTATGGTTATAATTTTTTTTTTCAAATCCAATCTTAATAAGATAAGAGTTTAGTCTTTCATACCATGATCTTGGTGATTTATTTAGACCATATAATATTTTTTACAACTTGCAAATTAAATCTTTACCTTCTTCTGCAACAAATCCTTCAAGTTGTTCAATGTATACTTCTTCTAGAATTTCATTTCAAAAAGCAAATTTCACATCTATTTGATAGACACTAAATCCTTTGTAGGCAGCACAAGCCAACAATATTCTGACTCCTTCCAATCTAGAAACAGGTGAAAATGTCTCTCCATAATCTATTCTTTCTTCTTGTGCATAACCTTTACATACCAGGCTTTCTTTATTTATAATAACTTCACCATTCTCATTTAGTTTATTTTTAAAAACCCATTTAGTACCTATAAAATTTTTGTCTTTTGTCCTGGGTACTAATAACATGTTTTGTTCTTCTAAATCTATTCAATTTCTTTCTTCATTACTTGCAAATAGACATCATCTTTTAGTGCATCCTTTACCATTCTTAGTTCTATCTTTGATAGTAAACATGTATTGTCTCTATGTCTTAATTGACTTCTCATGAATACTCCTTCATTCCTTCCTCCAATTATATTTGACAAACTATGACTTCCTCTTATGATTATTGGTGTTATAGGCTCCGCATTGTAAATCCATTCATTTCTTTCCCTAGTTTCACCTTGTTGTTCTGTTCTTTGTTGTTTTTGTGTTGTCAGTTGAGGATTTCAGTTCTTGTACTTTCTTATTGTGTTTCTATGTCAGATTTAAAATAGATCAATTCACTATATCCTTATAGTTTTTGTCCACTGTCTTTCTCATTCTATTATGAGAATTCATTAATCTTTACATTGGCAATTTCTATTAATTTCTTTATCCTTTTGTTGAAGCACTTGTAGGATTTGCTTTTGGTAGAATGTCTTAGAAATATTCCTTCATCACTTTTGGTATCAAATTTTCCTTTCATTTCATCTTTCTTGATATAACATTTTCTTCAAAATATCTTGAAATAGCTTACATTAGGTATTCATCCATACTAGAGTTCATATGGTGTCGTATTTGTTCCTTTCTTGACTTGTACTTCATTCAATGTGTATACTGTAGTGCTAATAGATTCTCTCTAGAACTTTTGTACAACTGCTTTCTAATTCAATAAAGTTCTAGAACATTCAACAATAGATCTATTTCTTCTTTCTACATTTCCATTCTTTGGAGGTGTTCTCAGTGCATTTAATTATTTTTTGATTCCATTTTCATCACAATACTCATTAAATTAATTTGAAGTAAATTCACCTCCTCTATCTAATTTGAGAAATTTTAAAGATTTTCTAGTTTCCTTGTCAACTCTTGCTCTATACATTTTACACATATGAAAAGCTTCTAATTTTACTTTTAAAAACATAAAGGATATCATTCTTGAGTAGTCATCAACAAATAGTGTGAATTAATTATCACCATGATAACTTTATGTACTTATAGGACCACATAAATTTGTGTACTAAGTCTAGAATATTTTCAGTAGAATATCTACCTTAATTGTGAAACTTGAACTAGTCATCTTCCCTAGTTGACATTCTTTACATACAACATTCTCCAGTCTTTTTAGTATTAGTATTCCTCTAACACTTTTCTTTTCGCTAACTTTTATAAAATTATCAAAGTTCACATGACAAAGTCTTTTATGCCATAACCAACTTTCTTCTATTTTAGCAATTAGGTAATGACTAAACATTATATTCATCTTGAAAAGATTAAATTTTGTTTGTTTAGTGATAGCAATCAATCCATCATTCTTTTTTTTATATCTTGCATTTTCCATTAATACACTCAAATTTGAATACTTGTTATTCAATTGAGATATAGTTAGAAAATTGTACCTTAATCTGTTAGCCCAATAGACATCTTCACAAGTTATATTGCCACTTCAAGAAATATAACCTTTACCTCTAATTACATAGGGAGAACCATTTCCAAATTTGACTAAACCTTCATCACAATGTTCCAATGTTATGAATTTATTCTTATTTCTTGTCATATGATGTGCGGAACCACTATCGATTATCCAATCACTGTTATAGTTCATGAAAGACATCAAAGCTTGTTTTTCATCAGTTTCAAAGTTATTGGTAGAGGGATCTTCCTTTATGGAAAGAAATACTATTTCATCATCATTATCATCAATATCATCATCTTTTTCTTCATCTATGTAAGAAATCTTCTTGTTCTTATGATCGTAGTCTTTGTATTTCTTGTATTTATCCTTCTTTTCACTATCATATTCTTTTTTCAGTTTGTTGGGACATATGTGTGCAAAGTGACCAATCTATCTGCAATTCCAACATGCCATAGGAATTTTTAATTTATATCATCATTTTCCTTTGGGAAATATCTTGGCTATTAAAGCTTAAAATTCATTTGACTCTTATTCTTCAATAGGTAAACCTCCATAGTCATCTAAATCATAAACAACTTTTCCTTTTCTAGATGATCCAATATTTTTTGAGGCTTGAAAATAAAATTTAGTAGTAGTAGGTTGACTATTATCAAAATTACTCAATTCAAATGTAGTCAACTTGCCTATTAATGAATCAAGTGTGACATTATCTTGATCAATAAATCTTAACTCTTGAATAATAGAAACTCTAATTGCATACCTTGGCATAAGTGTGCTGAGAATTTTACTTACAACATTGTCATCTTTAAGATTTCCTCCAGCTCCTTTGGTAGTAGCAACAATCTCTTTTATCCTTATATTGTATTTTGTGATGTTTTCTTCATCTTCCATCTTTATTTCATGTGAATCACCTCCATAGATACTATTCAACTTATCCCACATATATTTTGCATTATCCATGTGTCATATATCAACATATTCAACATCAGTTAGGGCACTTGCAATCTCTATCATTACTAAGTTGTATATCAACATTTCCTTTTTCTCATCCGATGTAAGTATTTCATTAGGTGGTTTGTACTATGAGGTAAGATAGCTAACAATTGTTTCTAACAATCCTAACAAATGTAATTTCATTTTTCTTGCCTATGTATTGAGATTATCCTTTGCAAACTTGGGTGCTTCCTTCCTATACATCTTCAAGTATTTTCCCTAAGAGGTTGAACTTTCTGAATCAAGGAACTTATCTCTAATACCAATTGTAGGTATAGGATCAATTATTGAGAGGGGGGGGGGGGTGAATTAGCAATCACCAAATTAAACTTAATTTCATAGTCTTAATACTTATTTAACAGATTTACCGATTAAGATATGTTTTAACTTATAACCTCATTATTAGTTAACTCAACATTAAGAATTCATGCAACATATGAAATCATCCATACAAAAATAACACAAGTATTTATCTCGAGGAAACCCTATTAGGATGAAAACCATGGTGAGAATAATTCCCACATAAATTTGTACTCTTCTAAAATACGCTCGATTAAGAGCATGTCGTGTTAAAGGCTCACCCAATTAGGGTTACAAAAGCATTGTTAAATACTAACCACTTAAGGGATTTTTGTGAGACCTCTTAGATTCTTTACCATATTAGGAGTAACTTGGTTAGAGAATTCTAAACATTCTTTTGTGAATTCCACCTAGTCACAGGATTTTGCAATACACCTATTAGGGTCACCCGATAAGGGATTTTACTATCACAATTGTTAGAGAGTAATAGGCAATAAATGATCTATATTTTTCACTATCCTTGGTGATTTAGATGCAATGAAGTACAATAACATACCAATTCAATTCTCTATTCTTCTTTGTATCCTTTTTTGTATCCTTCTTTGACCCATCGATATCCACAATCTCCTTCTTCTCTAGCAAGATACAAGATTCCTTCTTTCTTCTTCATTAAGTATGTTTCCTAAATCATAAACTCTAAATTTCAATACAATAATGTATATCTTTCATATCTGAGCTAACCATCTATATTTCTTTCATTTACATCCTTGTCAGCTTGCTAAATGATAAACTATTTTCTTCTTATAGAAACTTCCTTTATACGCTTTACCTCAATCTTTGTTTCATCACCATTTTCCTTAAGAGACCATTTGGTTGTTGGAATATGCCTAGAATTGGCATTATCTAATTCCCAACTCTGTTTCTTCCATGTTTGTGTCCATCCAAAAAAATTGGAATTGGAATTTAAAAATTTAATTTGGCCCCAAAATAGCCATATGCATCTTCCACTCAAATAGGTGGAATTGGAATTTCAAATTCCAATTCCAAAAAACCAAAATTAAAATGTGGTTGGGTCCGTGAGGAAGAGGAAAAGCAGGGAATTAGGTCATCTATTATAGGGTGAAGTTGCCTCTTAACCTGAAAGGAACATCTACAATATTGTACTTGGAGATGGATGATGTGGAGAGTGTTTGAAAGGGAAGTGGAGGAAAGAGAAATAGTGACAGAGTATATATCAGAGAAACCATGGGGACAATTTTATGGAAATCTCAAGAATACCTTTGGTTTTGTTTGAAGCATTGGCACTCCTATGAAGCACAAATCAACATGCCCAGTAGTGCTAATTGAAAAATAGTATTAGATTCATATTTTTTTCACTAAATATGGGTCACCTGGCGCTCATTTAACAAGAGCCCTCTTGCTGGTGTTATTTTTTTGATGGTATTAAAATTTTTGTAGAAAATATATCTTGTTAGTTATCTTCTAGGTGAACCAAATGGGTCTAGCTCATATTCTAGAAATAATTTTCAGGATAAGTATCTTCTAGAATTTTAGCATCTTCTAGAATTGACGTGATCTAGCATTTCATATTCCAACACCCAAACATGCCCTAAGATTATCTTTGAGTCATCCCACTTTCTCAATTCATAATCTATTCTTCACTTGTATTTAGACCTTCACCATCTCTAATAAGTCTTCCTTTGTACTGATAAGACTTTATTTAGTGTACTGATAAGACAATAGTTTACCAATAGGAACCTTAATCAAATTACCTTAACCTTTACTCATATCTGATTAAAATATTTATGAATAACATCCTTTAGCTTAACTTCTTATCATACTCTGATAAACAATTAAATCATTCATTTGTCCACTATTATCAGTCTTAGCAGTTATCTAATAAGGTTCCTATCAACATATCCATTACCTTACTTAACTTCTCATTATAGTTCAACAATAGTTTCTTGTTTGATACATATGGTAACAAGTCAAAACATCATGCCAAATAGTTTGAAGTTAATGAAAAAGATATAAAAGATTATTTATATGTAGAAGTTTGAAATGGAGCATGAAAGCGGAAGTGAGAATGCTAGTAGAGTGAGTGGAAGCTGAGTGGAAGGAATCTTTGGTACTGGCGAAGATGATGGAGACTCAGAAGACACATATAGAGACCCATGAGGGGTTTTGGGGGATTTCATGGTGGGGGGTGGCTATTATTGCATCTAGTGCCCTCATCTCTCACTTGCTGCATCTTTTGAGAATGGGGATAGGGCTCTCAGTGATGGTAAAGGCTTGGGGGGGGATTTGCTCCCCTATACTTTGGAGAGGAGTTGTTCTTGGTTTTCTTAGAAGATTTGCATTGGTGAGTGGCGGCTTTGGGTCTTCTTTGGAGACCTTGTTGTTCAGGCCTATTCTTGGGGTCACCACTCTCTTTGGGTTTCTCAGTTCCTTTCATTCAGGTGGGAGAGTGGTGATGGTTCTTTGGGAGTGGTCTCATGTGGGATCCCTATTGAGGTGGGGTTGCACATTTGTGCTCTTTGGCAGTTTTTGGTTTCTTTTCCCCATTACTCCTCTTCTCTGCTTCCTACAGAGGTGGAGGCTCATTTTGAGGTGAAGGTTCCCTTCCCTCTTAACTTCTCTTTCTAGCTTTCTATAGAGGTAGAAGTTCCTTCTGAGGTGGAGGCTATGCCTATTGATGTGGCTAGTTGCTGGATGGAAGAGGTGGGTTGGAGTTTTGGGGGTGAGATTGGCCATTGCTGGAGGGTACCATTTATGCTAGTAATCCTTGATAGTATTATTCTTTTCTTGGTAGGTTGTGATAAGGAGGAGTGGGGAGTTTTCCTCATTTCTTTCTCCTTGTTTAAGGTTGGGGGAGCCTTTCAAAACCCTACTGTGCTCATCCTTTTTTGGAGAGTCCTGTTTATGCTAGAGATCTTTGAAGGTCTTATATTTTTTTTGGCTTATGGTGATTTGGTGGTTTGGGGAGTCTCCCTCAATCTTGTTTCTTTCGGTGAGCCTGGCTATTGCTAGAGGGTTCTGAAGTTGCTAGAGACCACTAATGACCTTATTTTTTTCCTGGCAAGTAGAGATTTGGGGGTTTGGGGGGTCTTTCTCATTCACTTGTTTTTGGTTGGGGGAGCCCTTCATGTCCCTGATGAAATGGTGCAGCTAAAGCCTAACATGCTCAAATATTTAAGCTATTGTTTTTCTTTTGGTTGTGATTTGGTGGCTTGGGGTACTTGCCTCATTCCAATTTCTTTGTTTAAGGTTGAGGGAGCCTTTCAAAACCCTGATCGTTTGGTGTAGCTGAATCTTAACATGATCAACTATTTAAGCTGTTGTTTTCTAACTTGTGGTGAGTTGGGGGTTTGGGGATTTTTCCTCATATCCAGTTCTTTGTTTATGGTTGGGGGAGCCTTTCAAAACCCTAATAGGTTAGAGTAGTGGAAGATCTACTTGCATAATTACTTAAGCTGCAGTCTCATAAAGTTTGGTTATGGGAGCCATCAAAACCCTTATGTTTAGTTTAGGGAGCTTGAAAACCCTAGAGATCTGGTGATGCTGTAAGGCGCTGGCTTTACACATTTGTTCTCAGCAGCTTGAGCTTTCTTGATTATTTTCCTTTTGGCTGCTATTGCTTTGCTAGGTATTTCTGCTAGTTTTTCTACTGGCTTTGTGTGCTGGGGGACACTGTATGGTTTATCTTTTTCCCCAATTGTTTCACTTTGGTTTGATCTAATGCTTCCTATCTTTAAGCTCAGGGTTATAGTTCCCTTCAAAAACTAATTGTACATGGTTTCAAGGCCCATTCAAAACCCACTTTTACCTTAATCAAAAACATATAAATGATTATCATGTATGTAATACCCCAAAATTGGCACCTTATAATTTCAATCAATTTTGGTGCATTTCTTCAATTTTACATCATTAAAGTCCTATTTTACTAGGCAAGTTTCTCTATCCCACCTGACTTTATTTGACTTGATGTCAATTGCAAAAACCCTAAATTGCATTAATCTCACACTATAATTAATTCCTAAGTATTCAACTTTACTAACTAAATAATCCCTATGATAAATTGATTTAATTCTAAAGTCCTAAGTGTTTTAAATTAAATTAAAATCCACCCCCTTTAGCTAATACACATAAAAGGAATTAATATTACTTGGTTATTTGAATGGATTATCTTATTTGGATTTAATAATTCAAAATATTCGAAGGGTCACCCATATGTGGCAATAATTTATTCTTTAATTAAGTAATTCCTCAATATTTGTCTCAATTGGGAATGAAGAGTCAACCGTTTCATTTCAAGAAACTCTTCATTCATTCTCCGGGCTTGTCTATATTATGAACCTCATTTTCTCATTTTGAAGAGGACAATTTGAGAGCACATAAACTATAGAGAATTTTAGTCTCAATTATTCATATTTTCAAAGCTTTCATTGCACATTAGCTTAATTTATCATTTAGTGTAAATTGTATTCTCGTTTAATATAGTTGCTTATTGCTATTAGTTTAATTATCATATTTCTTTCATGTTCTTAGCTTAAAATATGCATTATCATGTTTCCTTCATGTTCTTAGCTTAAAATTTGCACTTCATTTTAGATTACTTGCATCTTCATAATAGCTTAATTTCTCATTTGTTTATCTTTCAAGCTTTAAAAAATCCTCCATGTTAGCTAATGCAGGAGCATCCTGGGTGTAAGAGCAATCTTTCATCACCCAAAAATATTGTTGTTTGCTTTTCAATAAGGGCTATCTTGTGCAGAGCTGCTATTTATGGAAACTTATTATTTTTAATAAGTTATTCATATGATCTCATAATGTTCTGGTTTCACAATTGGAGGTTCATCCTAGTCATTTCAGCCTACCAGTTGAGTTTCATTGCCACATCATCAGTATTGGTGAAGTTATTGATATTTTTTGGTACAAAATATTTCATGTCAATTTTGAAGGCCTTAGAGGCTCTGGATTGTGATCGATCCTTGATTGATTGGCACTAGTGCATGTCAAGCACTATAGATCTCATCATGGCATTTCTGAAAAGTGGTTACAATAAAAAAATAGAGCTATGGTTAAAAAGTTATGGCCTCCGAAAGTTGGGCTACCTAAAAGCATATGTTGTACTTCTTTTGAGCTGACCCTATTGTAAAAATTGTGAAAATAAAATAATTCTATGTATAGTCGGCCTTAAGGGCTAAATTTCTGGAACCTTCTCGAGCAGTGGAAATTACCTATATAAAGAATGCCCATAGTGTTGTCTAGCCAGTTCTGGGTAGTAGATCTGGGTATTGATTTGAGGCTTTGACCTATAGAATATTGTAAGGGAATGTCCATGTGGCTTCGCATATTGTAATTCTAAAAGTTTTTAATTCCACATTTGTGGAGATAATAAGAAGCCAACTTTTTGTTCTTGCATATTGTTGTTGTTTCTCTATTTCTGTTATGTGTTTGTGGTATTAAGGGGACCTCCCTTCATCAAGTGGTATCAAAGTAGGAGTTCCTGAGCATGTAAATAGATCATTGATGATGAGGTAGTTTTCACCAGGACTGTGGTTAGAGTTTCAATATGCATCGCAAAAATGCCTCCACCAAGGGAACGTGGTAAAAGAGCTGGTGTTGTAACACCTGAGGTTAGAGTGCTCCAGAGACAAGTGCGAGCATTGCAAGAAGAGATTCATAGAGGAAGGAATCTTAATGTCAGAGATGAAAGCGAGCCTGAAGCCAAAGAAGAAGCTCAAGAAGGGGAAGTCAAAGTTGTGAACTAGGAGGAAGAAAGACTTTTTTGGGCCATTTCTAAGATTGGGAAAAGACATAAGATTGAGGTTTATGCATTTTAAGGGAAATCTTAACCCAGAGGAGTTGATCGATTGGATCAATGAATGTAAAGAATATTTTAAGTATGAAGATATTGAGGATCCTGATAGGGTCAAATTCATAAAGGCCACACTGAAAGGTCATGCGAAGATTTGGTGGCAAGAGATTCAATTGGAGTGAAATAGCAGAGGGAAAGATAAAATCACAAGATGGGATCAGATGGTGGATAAATTAAAGCGATAGTTCATCCTTGTTGATTATGAGCTTGACCTACTAAAGAAAATGCAAAGTTTGAAGCAAGTGGGATGATCTGTTCAGGACTATACAGAGGAGTTCTATCGAATCCTCATTAGAACAGGTGATGCAGAAGCTGATAAGGAGAAAGTTGCCTGTTACCTTAATGGGTTGAGGCCAAGCATTCAGGAGGAGATGAATTTGGTTCAAATGAACAGTATTGAAGAGGCATACTAGTTTGCCCTAAATGTAGAGGGAAAGTTGAACAAAAAGTTTGAGAGAAAATAAAATGGAAGAGGTCGTGGTGGACGATTTGGTGGATGGTCATATGGAGGTCGAAATGAAGATTTGAAAAAGAAGGATGAGGCTAGTAGCAGTCAAAATTAGAGAGGAAATAATTCCAATCATTTCCAAGATCAGAACAATAGAGATCAGAGAGGAAGAGGGAGAGAACAAGGTTCAAAAAGAGGAGGCTTCCGTGGAACATGTTTTCACTGTGGACAAGAAGGTCATAGGGCATTTGAATGTCCTCAATGCCAAGGAATGATGGATAGGAGGAATGAAGGCCAGACCAGAGTTGTACATGTAGATGAAGATGCTAGATCATCAAATTTTGAAGATACTGAAAGAGGAGAAATGTTGATTAACAGAAGAGTCCTGTTGAGTGGTGAGAATGAACCTGAGAAAAGGAGGAGCCTATTTCACACTAGATGCAAGTGTGAGGGTAAATGATGTGATGTGATTATTGATAGTGGAAGCATTAAAAATTTGGTGTTAGAAGAGATGGTGACAAAGTTGAAGCTCAAGAGATAGAAATACCCACATCCATATCAGATTGCCTGTGTGCAGGATGACCACAAGGTCATGGTTAGTGAATAATGCTTAGTAAAGTTCAAGATTGGCGGGTACCATAATGAGGTACTGTGTGATATCATACCTATGGATGCATGTCACATGTTGTTGGGTAGGCCGTGGTAGTTTGATAGATGTGTTATACATGATGGTTGTACGAATACCTATTCCCTGACAAAGGATGGAGTGCAACATAAGCTAAAGCCATTTAAGGAGACCGAAGAAAAGGTATATGGTAATGCAAGAATAACTTTTGTTGATGGAAGAAAATTCCTAGATGGTATGAAGCATGAGCATGTGTTTTTTGCTTTAATTCCAAAAGTTTGTAAAGAGGAAGTAGAAGATGTACCTGTAAAGGTTGTCGATTTGTTGAATGAAGTTTAGGATATTGTATCTAATAATGTACCTAATGGATTACCACTAGTAAGGAAGATTAGTCATCAGATGGATTTGATTCCAGGAGCTAGTTTTCCAAACAAGGCAACACATAGAATGACACCAGCAAAAAGTGAAGAGTTGAATAGACAAGTACATGAGTTATTGTAGAGGGGGTTGATTCAAGAGAGTCTGAGTCCCTATGTTGTACTAGTGGTATTAGAACCAAAGAAGAATGGATAATGGAGGATGTGTACAGATTCCAAAAAAATAAACAAGATCACAATCAAGTATAGGTTTTCATTGCCACGAATGGATGATATTATGGATTGTTTGAGTGGAGCTATGTATTTTTTAAAGATAGATCTGAAGAGTGGATATCACTAGATTCAGATCAAAGAAGCAAATGAATGGAAGACTACCTTCAAGACAAAGGAAGGACTGTATGAGTGGTTAGTCATGCCTTTTGGGCTAACCAATGCACCGAGCACTTTCATGCGGCTCATGAACAAGGTTTTGAAAGAATTTCTGGGTAAGTTTTTCATTGTGTACTTAGATTATATTTTGATTTTTATTAAGACATTAGAAGAGCATATGATGCATATTCGTATGGTGTTTGAGAAGTTAAGAGATGAAGAATTGTTGATTAATTTGAAGAATTGTTGATTAATTTGAAGAAGTGCAGTTTTGTGAAGGAGTTAGTGTATTTGGGATTTGTAGTTTCAATAGAAGGTCTGAAAATGTACCCAAAGAAAGTACATGCTATCCTTGAATGGCCTAATCCAAGTAGTGCTACTAAGGTAAGATCTTTTCATGGCTTGGATAGTTTTTCTCGAAAGTTTATCAAAAAATTTAGTAGTATTTGTGGACCCTTGACTGAAACAATGAGAGGGGATAGAAAAGAGTTCAAGTGGACTAATGGGGTAGATAAGAGTTTTAAACTATTGAAACAGAAAGTTACGGAACAACCTTTTTTAGCACTTCCATATTTTAATAAGGTGTTTCAAGTAGATTGTGATGCTAGTGGTACTGCAATAGGAGCTATTATGAGCCAAGAAGGTAAACCTATTGCTTATTTCAGTGAGAAGTTAAATGATGCCAAGAGAAAATATTCTATTTATGATTAGGAATTTTATGATATAGTTTAGGCATTAAAGAAGTGGAGACATTATCTACTTCCTAAGGAGTTTGTTTTTTATACTGATCATCAAGCTTTGCAATATTTGAATAGTCAAGGAAAGTTGAATCAAAGACATTTGAAATGGGTTGAGTTTTTGCAGAGTTATACATTTATTTTGAAACACAGAAGTGGAAAGTCTAATAGGGTTGTGGAAGTGCTTAGCAAAAGGAAATTATTGCTAACAGAGATGCAAATTGAGGTGGTTGGGTTCAAGGAACTCAAGAATTTGTATCTAGAGGATCCTGATTTTGGTGAAGCTTGGAAAGCTTTTAAAGAACCTGTTACTCTAGACAAAATGAAGTGGCTGGATTTCATCATTTAGGATGATATGCTAATCAAAGGGAGTCAGTTGTGCATTCCAAGAAGTTCTATGAGGGAGAATCTCATCAAGGAGAAGCATAGCAGAGGATTGGCTGGACATTTTGGTCATGATAAAATCTTTGCTCTGGTTAGTGAGAATTATTATTGGCCACAGTTGCAGGAAGATGTCAAGAAGTTTGTACAAAATTATAGAGTATGTCAGTTGGTGAAAGGAGTGAAGTAGAATACAAGGTTGTATTAGCCATTACCTGTACTAGAGAGGCCTTGGGAGGATATTAGTATGGACTTTGTTCTTGGTTTACCAAGGCCACATTGGGGACATGATTCAATTTTTGTTGTAGTTGACAAATTTTCAAATATGGCACATTTTATTCCTTGCAAGAAGACTAATGATGTTTTTCATGTAGCAAAATTGTTTTTCAGAGAAGTAGCGAGACTACATGGTTTGCCAAGAACCATAGTTTCAGATAGGGACACTAAGTTTGTTGGATATTTAGGCATACATTGTGGAAGAAGTTGAAGATAGATTTGAAGTTTACTTTATCGCATCATACACAGACTGATGGACATACATAGGTGGTGAATAGGAGTTTGGAAAATTTTCTGAGATGTTTGGTTGGAGATAAGCCAATAGGATGGGATTTGATTTTACCATAGGCAGAATTTGCATACAATAATTATGTCAACAGGAGCACTAGTAAATCACCATTCTAGATTATATATGGGAGTAGTCCAAGAAATGCATCTAAGTTGAGAAAGATAGATAAAGGAGAAATAAGTAGTGTTGAAGTTGAGGATTTTGCAGAACATTTGAAGAACATCCATGAGGAGGTGAGGAAGCATATTACCAAGATGAATGCACAGTATAAGGCTAAGGTAGATCAGAAAAGGAGGCATAAAGAATTTCAAGTTGGAGAAGAAGTCATGGTTCATTTGCAGAAGGAAAGATTTCTGGTTGGTACATATAACAAGTTGAAAATGAAGAACTTTGGGCCATGTAAGATACTGAAGAAGCATGATTCAGGAAATGCATATGAGGTTGAGTTGCCTACTGAGCTAAATATTTCACTAATATTTAATGTTTCAGATCTGATAGAGTATCATGAAGGAGGTGTTGAAGATGAGGTTACAGTAGCATAGTGGAGTATTCCAACAACCAATTCAGATATCAAGGAGATTGAAGACATACTGGATAGTCATGTTGGCAAAAACATAAGGAACAGGACATATGAAGAGTATTTGATCAAATGAAAAGGATGACCTATTGAAGATTCATCATGGCTAACAAAGGAGGAGGTTAACCATCTTGCTTTTCCTCTGTACACCTGAGTCGTGATAGGGTCACTTCTCAAATTACCCTAGGTGTCTGATGCAGGAGCATCCTGGGTGTAAGAGAAATCTTGCATCACCCAAAAATATTTCTGTTTGCTTTTAAATAAGGGCTATCTTCTACAGAGCTGCTATTTATGGAAACTTACTATTTTTATTAAGCTGGTCATATGATCTCAGAATGTTCTGGTTTCACAGTTGGAGGTTCATCCTAGTCAATTCAGCCTACCAGTTGAGTTTCATTGCCACATCATCAGTATTGGTGAAGTTATTGATGTTTTTGGGTATGAAATCTTTCAAGTCAATTTTGAAGGCCTTAAAGGCTTTGGATCATGATCGACCCCTGACTGTCTGGCACTGGCGCATGTTAGACACTGTAGATCTCATCATGGAATTTCTAAAAAGTGGTTCCAATAGAAAAATGAAGCTATGGTTAAAAAGGTATGGCCTCTAGAAGTTGGGCTACCTAAAAGCATATTTTGTATTTCTTTTGAGCTGACCCTATTGTAAAAATTGTGAAACTAAAATAATTCTATTTATAGTCTGCCTTAAGGGCTAAATTTTCAGAACCTTCTCGAGTAGTGGAAATTGCCTATATAAAGAAGGCTCGTTATGTTGTCTAGGTAGTTCTAGGTAGTAGATATGGGTATTGATTTGAGGCTTTGTCCTACAAAATATTGTAAGGGAATGCCCTTGTGGCTTCGCATATTGTAATTCTGAAAGTTTGTAATTCCACATTTGTGGAGATAATAAGAAGCCAATTTTCTGTTCTTGCATATTGTTGTTGTTTTTCTATTTTTGTTATGTGTTTGTGGTATTAAGGGGAGCACCCTTCATCATTAGCTTGGTCTTATTGTTGTTGTCTTTCCAATCTAAGAGTAATTCAAACACCCCAGTTAATTAGGAGGCAACAGGTTGAATTGATAAACATTGCAAATTGAGTAATTCATACTCACCTTCATAATTTTGATGATCGAGCAATGTCTATGTTGTGTATGTAGCTAGATTAGAGGTCCACGTTTAGCTATAGACATTCTGGCGCCCACCGTGGGGCAAAAAAATTGATTTATGGCCTCATGAATCTTAAACTTTTTTTGAATTCTTCAATCTACCATACGTCCATAATTCTTTGTGTATAGAAGTTCACATGAGATTTTTGAGTGTACCATGCAAAGTTTTTCTTCTGATAGCACTCTCTCACGTGAAATAGTACTTTCTCATGCATAGCACTGCACTTCCTCACGTGAAGTTTCACTGTCAGACATTTAAAATTTTTAGATTCTGCAATTTACTATTGTTTTTTTCTAACATTTTCTTTCTATTGTTGATTTCATATCTTTGTTTCTATGACAACATAAAAGTGGTTTGTAGGTCACTTTGTCGAAGATCATAAAAATTGCTAACATTTTGCTTGCAGGATGATTGTCGAAGATCATTTAAAATGTTGTGTTTGTTTTCTTACTTTCATTCACATGGTATAATTAGGGCTTTCTTAAAATTTCTCAAGGGTCCTGATAGCAAAGTAGGGGAATAGGCTCTTCATTATGTGGAAATGATGACCACGGATGAAACCAAGACCCAGATGTTGCTAAAATGATGGATACCTAGGAAAGAAAAGCAAGGTAGTGAATCTTTAGCACTTCTACTTACCAGGGGATTATGCTCTTCTCTCTTTGAGAGAACTAGAAACCCAAAAGCTTGTGGATTTGGTGGAGTGAAGCTAGCTCGATGATGAATATGCTTGATGTGTTTGGGTAAGGTGAAGAGGTAGAAAAGTATGCTCTTCTCTCTTTGAGAGAAATAAAAAATGAAACCCTTAGATCCAAGCCAATTTGTGTCACCTTTAGAGGGCCTACCGAAAGTTGAACCTCTAGGAACAACCCAAGTGAGTATGCACCTATCACCGGTGATTTCACCTCACTATAATAAAGAATGTTTTGTTGAGTCTAAAGACTCCAAAACCATGTTAACTTCCTTCTCTTGATTTTGACTATCATCTTGAGAAGGCTCTGTTTGTTGTACTGAGTGGTGCCACTCCTAGCCCTACTTGTGGGGGTGTATGACTTTCAGGTGTTGGTGTGGCTGGGAAGCCTCAACTCTGTATCAGGGGCACCAAAGGTTAGTGTGAATGGAAGCCTAGTAAAAAAATTCTTTAGTTAGTTGCGTACTTGGATCACCTCTGAAAGGAGTCATAATCTTTGCATAGGGAGGGGGAAGAATCTCTCACATAGATTCTCACCATAGGCATGCACCTGGATGCTTGAAGGTGGTATATGATGCTGGCCTATTCTTCAAGGGTAACCTTCGAACATATACTATTGAGTCCTTGGAAACATGAAAAACATGAGTGCCCTCTAGTGGGTGACATGGTTGTGTGAGGTAAACGCATGTGCATAAGCAGTGAGGCAAAGGTTTTGTCTTCTCACCATTTTTTTGTAGAGATAACTATGTGTTTTTTTATCAAGTCTTAAACTTATCCAACATGATTAAACAAAGACTCTCATGATATTGCCAAGTTGCTTTGTCCTTGGTAGGTCTATTTACGACTACTTCTTGTGTCACCATTGCTTGATCAAACCTTTACACTTGTAAATGAATGCTTGAAACCTTCAAACTGAGATTGTTGATTAAACTGTCCTTTAAACTATCTGAAACCTAGAAATTTTGTTAGAGAACAGTTTAGGCTGTCTCAGAACTTGACTTTTTACCTTTTAAATTGTGTCAAACTGTCAAACATAAATTCTTTCCTATGTGAAATTTCATCTTTTAGAGCATTTCCTCATGTGAGATTTCATTCTCTCACATGAAGTTTGGTATTTTCTCATGTGGACTGGTACTTTCTTGCGTGAACCTATATCCTAGTTTTCAAAATAGAGACTTATTTCCCATTGACTGGTGAACGTTCTCCTTGATCTAGTTTTTGTTTAAGGTCTATTTGTCTATTTTCTTGTCGTTCACTATCAGAAATTGAGTGTCTCGAGCTGCAAATCGATCGATTATTGCTTTGACTCATTTTGTCTCTCCTTTTTTTATCTTATCTCTTTGTGCTTTTGTACCCCACATTGTGATAGTCTTATCTTGGCTGTTCTAGCCATACTCCTGATAATTCGTACCAAGTGCATCTCACATCTTGGTTGTTTTGGCCTTTATCTCCTTTTCATTATTCATAGAGATAGAGTTTTAGCATTATCCCAAGTTTTCTCTCATTTTATCTTCATCTATGACTATCATGACTCAAAGTGGAAACACTTATCCCATTCGTAATACTGGTCAAGGTAGAGGTAAACCTCGTAATTAGAAAACAATTTGTCCCAAACCTATTGTTCAATCTGAACATTGTGAGGGATCCTCAAGTTCTTCATTGAGTACTTTGAAAGATAGCCCATCTCAATCACCTTCAGTGTTCCAAGAGTGTTTTAATCTATTGTTTCAAGTGCAACCTAGTTTCTCATTTCAAGAGCAGGACAACTCATTCTTCCAAAATAACTCATTATTTCATAACTTTGGAAGACCACTTCCTTGGACTAGTCCTATCATTGAACCTATCGATCCTGTTGACAATATCAACTCATTTGAACCTATTGATCTTCTTGATCCTATTAGAGCACCAAGAGTTAGCTGCACCCTTCCAACATCTTTCATATCATTTTACCGAGTCTTCATTTGTTGCACAGTCCTACATTGACAAGATGGGAGAGTCATTTGACTTTCAACCAAGCAAATACAGCCATACTTTTGATCAATCTCAAAAAAACCAACATCATGGTCAATCTTCCAATGACCAACGTCATGCTCAACCTCAAAATGAGCAATGTTATGATCAATCCTAGAATGATCTGAATCAGCACCAAGCTCAAAACAAAGGTCAAGGTGGTCAACCAGCATATCACTATTGTCCTGCCCCTTTCAATCAAAGTCAAGATCAAGTCCTGATCATTTATGAGATCCTTGGAAATGATGGTGATGACACCATAAATAAAAATAGCATAGATGTTGTGAGAGAAAACAAAAGTCTTATTAAGATGATGGAGATCCTCCTTCTAGAGGAGAAGGAAAAATACTTTCTTGAGTTGGCCAAACAAGGGGCTAAATTACCCTCAGATTTTCAAGTTGAAACACTTGTGGCCAAGGAAGAAGAAACCAAGACTGTTAAGTTACAAAAGATGGTCTAAGTTATGCAAGACTAGATTAGTCAACTTGCAAATAATAAGGAAAAACCTACGCAACAATTCACAATGGAAAGCATATGTCGTTTCCACTTTGATAGGAGTCTTCATATGCCACCTTTTCCCAGAGGTGTAGAGATCCCTAAATATGACAAATACTTGGGTGCTACTGATCCCCAAGATTAGTTAAGCAAGTTTGGTGCTTTATCCATGGAATTTAGACATGATCAGACATATCATATGCACCTATTTCCTCGTAGCTTGGGTGGACCAGCTATGGAGTGGTTTTCTTGATTTCCCACTGGCATTAAGACTTTTGATGAAATAGATAACCTATTTCTCCAAAATTACTCACATAATATTCAACATCCAGTCAACATCTAGGATCTTTGCAATTTGAAGCAGTGACAAGAGGAATCTTTTTTGACATTTCTCCAAAGGTGGAGACAATTATGTACAAGGTGTCCGGATAAACTACCAGAGTCTAAGAGACTCAACATCTTTTTGGATAATCTTGTCCCAAACCTTGGATACCAAGTGCAATTACAAGGTCCCCTAACCTTTGATAGCATGATTAAACAAGTAGTGTGAATAGAGGCCTTTATGATCAAGAAAGGGGAATTGACTTGGAACAAAAACAACAAACGAGGATCGTCAAACTCAAACAAAGATAAGGGGAATTTTGTCAACAAGAATAGAGACATTATGAATGATGGAGTGGTCCAAAATGTGACCATGAAGCCTGCTAAGTTTTTTTTCAATCTCTCTTCTAGCATATAGTAAATCAAAGCTACTGAACAGCCTACGATGAAAAACTAGCAACCTTCAAGGTTTTCTAGGAAGAAACCTTGGGCATCTCGACCCAAGTGTGAATTCACTTCCTTGGGAGAACTTCTTGATGTGGTCTATAAAATGCTTATGTAGAATTAGATTCTTACTCATTTGGAAAAGCATCTCTATGACCCACAACCATGACCTCATTGGTGGAATGACAACGCATACTATGACTATCACCAGAATAAGGGTCACAAAACTTCTACTTGTCTCCAGCTGAAACATAAGGTCCAAGATTTGATTGATAGTGGTGACATTGTTATGGATGGCCATAAGGAGAATTTTGACCATCAAACATTTAAGGATCCCTTCCCTCCTCACGAGAAGGGTGAATCTTCAAACACTAAGAATACCAATGCTAAGATCAATTACACATACACTAATGATGACAATGTCATTGGTATGATTGAACTTGTTGGAGTTGAGTACTACAACGTGATTACTATTAAGGGGAGCAGTGATGCTCCTAAACCTAAGACTCCTTCAATCTTGCATAGTTTCACATCTCATTCATCTAAATCTGAACAACCTCAATATTGTGCCAATGTTGTTACTCGATCATGTGGAAGAGTTGTTTTGAAAGGTCCCGATACTTCTACATCCACTCTGAAGCAAACTGCGGATAAGACAGTTGTTGGCCCAGCCAACAAGAATATGAAATCAGTCCCTACATCTAGCTTAGCTAGTTATAGCATCTTATATCAACTCCAGTGAACCAACACTCAAATTACCATTTTTGAGCTATTGAAGATCTCACCTACTCACAGGCAGATTTTGGATAAAGCCCTCATCGAGGCAAATGTTCCCAAGGATCTCAATCTCGACCGGTTCCAATCTATGGTGGGTCATTTGACTTCACCTCATTATTTGTCCTTCTCTAAAGAAGATGATCACTCTCTGAGCCATCCACATAATGCTCCCTTACATATAGAGGTCATGATAGGTCCTAAGTGCATCTTCCGTGCTCATAAACAATGGTGCTGGTCTCAATATCTATTCTACTAAGCTTCTTACCCAGCTAGGTTATGATCATAATTGTATAGACTCCCACAAAAAGATTACCATCAAAGCTTATGATGAGGAAGAATGAAAATCCCAAGGCTTACTTGTGCTACCTATCCGCATAGGACCTTTTGAGAGAGATGTTACTTTTAAAGTTCTTGACATTCCTCTTGCCTACAACATCTTGTTGGGGAGGTCATAGATTCATGAGATGTAGGATGTTCCATCTACGTACCATCAATGCATTAAGTTTCCATTTCATGGAGCTGAAGTCACTATTCTTGCTAATACCAATTATTCTTGCAACACCCTTGCACAATCTGTAGATAGATTTGTTCCAGCTAATAGAGAGTCCACTGAGTTTTATGATACCAAGCTTAAAGAAATGGAACAAACTTTGAAACTTAAGGATGCATGCATGGGAGAATACTGAATTGAACCTGTGCTATCACTGGCTACTCTCCCTCCATCTCCACACTCTTATGGGAGACCTTCTAAGAGTAACAAAACTTATGATGACTCTCCTCAAATAGTTTACAATGGTGCCATTGTACGGGCCTCTACACCTTTAGAAGATGAGGATGAAGAAAGAGCTATCATAGCTTGGATCTATAAAGGAAAAGAAACTTCTAAAACAACTAGTCCACCTCCATATTTAGAGCAAGAGCCATACAGTGAAGCCTTCAAGATCATGAAGCGCTTTGGCTATAAAGGGAGTGATTTTATAGGACTGAATGATAATGGTTTGTTGAAACCCATTGAAGCTACAGGTCACCGCACAAAGGATACTACTAGCTTAGGCTTCAAAAAGATCCCCTTTCATTTAGGGATAAACAAATTTATGCCAAAACCTAAACCAGGATTTAAGATACTACTCCAGAGGTAAATCCAAAGGCCAGCTCTGATGATGACACATTTCTATATCCTATTCCTCCATAACTTGCTGCACTCTTTGCAAAACTGGATGAAACTATTATACATGTCCACATGGTAGACACTGATAGTGATTCTGATGAGACCACTTCAGTACATCGACTCACATATGACTAATGGAAAGAAATGCAAATGGCTGAGTCTAATTCTTAGGGTGAATAGTACATACCCACACATTTCCAAGAATAATTTGAGAAATATTGACTTCAGCAAGCCATTAATGCTACAAGGGTTAAAGATAAGTTAGATGATATAGCTAGTGCTAATGGAATTCCCACATCAAGTACTGAGTCACATGAGTACAAGTTTGAATCTTTGTTTGATGCTACTTATGATAAAGATATAGACACGGTGCATACCTATGAAAGACTTCTCAAAGTCAGTGAAGGGTCTAGCATTAGGTCACATGAATTAGATGCCATCAGTGTTAACTTGTCCTCTACTTCCAATGTGAGTTCTCATAGGGATTCAAATGCTCCTTTGGACAAGATCACTCTAGGTCTTGACTTGCTTGCCCGTGCTTTTGATGGTTATACCGTGAATGCAATTGAACTAGTCACTACTTCTCTCTCACTCAAAAATCTTGAGCTGATAAACTAGAACTCCCCTTCCTCATCCAATGAAGTCCTAACATTCCATAATGATTATGCTCTATCCTATTACCTCCATGCTATTGAACCTATGATATCCTCCACTAGTGAAAGTAGTGTCAGCATGACAGAGGCAAATATCAAGTATCTTAGTCAAAAAATTAAAAGAAAAAAAAAAAGATGCTCTGATGGTGAAAAAAACATTGTGGCAGTGTCAGAGCCAAAAATAGTAAAAATAAAAGACATATTCGATGGTGAAAACCTCTATGAGGCACCCAAGGATGAGATACTTGATACACTTCCAAACCACTTTCAAGAGAGATCATCAGTATTGATTGAGCTAAAACAACTAGTAAATTTTGGTACAGAGGCTCCTCCACAAATTATTCATCTAGCACAGTCATTATCTACAAAAGAAAAGGAAGATTTCACTAGCTTCTTTCAAAGCAAGAAAATAAACTTTGCATGGACTTACTCTGACATGCCTATATTAGATCCCAATCTAATCATGCACCATCTATCCATTGCACCAGGTATTAAACCTATCAAACAAAAGCTCTAAAAGATGCATCCACATGTGGCACTTTTAGTCAAAGCAGAGCTAGAAAAGGTTCTTAAGGATAGTTTCATAAGGACTATTGATTATGCAGAGTGGATTTCAAATATTGTTCCAGTCACCAAACATGATAAATCCATTTGTGTGTGCACAGACATTAGGGATCTAAATAAGGCATGTCCAATAGATAACTTCCCATTGCCTAATATTGACATGATAGTGGATATGACAGCAGGATATGAGATGTATTCCTTGATGGATGGATTTTCTAGCTATAATCAAATAAAAATTGCACTAGAATATTAAGAAAAGATCGCTTTCATGTGTGCCAGGGGCACCTTTTGCTAGAATGTCATGCCCTTTGGGCTTAAGAATGATGAAACAACATATCAAAGAGTTGTCACTACCATTTTCCATGATATGATGCATTAAATAATGAAATATTATGTGGATGACACTCTAGCCAAAAGCATGTAGCAGAAAACTCATTTGACAGATTTGGGTCCCATACTTGACCGTATGGAACAATTTAGTCTCAGACTTAATCTAAAAAAATGTGCATTTGGCATCACTTCTGGGAAACTCTTGGGTTACATCATTTTAGCTAAAGGCATAGAAGTTGATCTGGAAAAATCTCAAACTATTATGGACATGCCTCCACCTACAAACATCAATCAAATGAGAGGACTATAGGGAAGGCTACAATCTATTTGGTGTTTCATTTCACAGTTGGTCGACAAGTCACAATCATTTACTAAGACTTTGCATAAGGGGGTCACTTATGAATGGAATGAAGAATGTGATAGAGGACTAACTCAAATCAAACAATATCTTGCTAATCCACCTATATTGATGCCTCCTATTCATGGGAAGCTACTTACACTATACATCTCAGCAATGAACACATCTTTGGGTGCTCTCCTAGCTCAAGAGGATCAGAACAACAAAGAGAGGGCCATTTATTATATCAACAGAACATTGGTTTCGTATGAAATGAATTATTCTATCATTGAGAAAGCTTGTTTAGTAGTAGTGTTTTCTTCACAAAAGTTGTGATATTATATGCTTGCTCACACTACGAGGCTTATTGAAAAAATTTATCCACTAAAGTACTTACTGAGCAAGGCCACCCTCACAAGTAGGCTAGCAAAATGGGTGATGATACTTAGTGAATTTGACATTGAGTATGTAGAAAGAAAAGCTATTAAAGGATAAGCAATTGCTGATCAATTGGAAAAAGCTCCTCTAAAAGATCATTAGCCTTTAAAAATTGAATTCCTAGATGAATCCATCATGCTTCTCACACATTAGGCTTGGAGCATGTTCTTTGATGAATCATTCACAAAGCAAGGATCAGGTGCAGGCATTCTATTTGTAACACCTCAAAGATACTCATTACCAAAAGCTTACAAAATGTTGTTTCCCTACACAAACAACATTGCTGAATATGAAGCTCTCATCAATGGTATGAAGATAGCCATTGAGTGGCATGTGGATGAGCTTATGGTCTTTGGAGACTCTTAGTTAATCATCAACCAAGTTAATGATATCTATTAAACAAAAGATGACAAGCTAGTGTCTTACAAACAAATGGTGGATGATCTCAAACAGTATTTTGGACACATTTCTTTCCAGAAAATTCCAAGGGCAGAAAATAAAGTAGTTAACACTATGGCCACTCTTGCCTCAATGTTACAAATGCCATAAAATGACTTTAGACATGAATTCCTAGTGGAGGCATTACACTACCCTACCTATGACATTCCTAAATCTAGGATGATCTATTTAGTCATTGGACATGATTCATCCTGCTACCACCATATCTATTCCTACCTTTGTGACCAAATCATTCTAGACACCTATACCTGGAATGAAAAATGTCACCTAATTCATAATGCTTCATAGTATGTCATCATAGAAAATGACTTGTATAGATGGGGTCTATACGGGACCCTCCTTAGGTGTCTAAAACCTAATGATTCCAAACATGCGTTAGTTAAGGTACATGAAGATATATGTGGGTCTTATTCAAGTGGTCTGATGTTAGTTCAAAAACTTATTAGAGCTGGTTACTACTGGCCAGATATGGAGAAAGAAACTGTTCAATATGCCAAGGCTTGTAAACAATGCTAATTTCATGAAAATATGACCCATGCTCCTGCTAAAGAGCTTATTCCTTTCATCAATTTCTGGCCATTTCAGCAATGGGCCTTTGATCTGGTGGGTTAGATACATCCTTCTTCTTCAAGAGGACATAATTTTATCATCACAGCTACTGACTATTTTACTAAGTGGGTTGAGGTACTACCTTTGGCTGTAGTTGATGGCAAGTCTATGGCTATGTTTATACTAAACTATATCATTTGTAGATATGGTGTACCCTCATCCATTATCACTGACAATGGGTGACAATTCAAGAACAAGGATCTTAAAGAGTTATGCACCAAATTAAAGATCATTCAACATTGGTTGTCTATCTATTATCCCCAAGGTAATGGACAAGAAGAAGCTTCTAATAAGACAATTCTCAAGATCTTGCACAGAAGAGTTCATCAATCTGGTAGAGATTGGTACCTCCAGATTAATCTGGCTTTGTGGGCCTATAGAAAAAGTATTCAAACATCAATGGGGGCCATGCCCTTTACCTTGGTTTATGGAGTAGATGTAGTATTGCCTATTGAGGTCAAGATTCCTACATTGTAAATCTCTTTGAGGGGCCTTATCACTAATGAAGAAATAGAATATCCTGGCTTCAAGAGCTTGAGTTACTGGATGAACACCGGAAGGTGGCATTCGATTATCTTTGAGCATACCAAAAGAGAATGTCCAAAGCCTATAATAAGAAAGTTAGAAAAAGAGAATTCCAAGTGGGTGATCTCATCCTGAGAGAGAACCCCAAAAATCAGTAGTAGCAAGTCTAGAAAGGGAAATTTGAACCAAACTAACTTGGTCTGTATGTTATTACTACAACATTTGGGTTTGGTGCTTACCAACTCTCCACCACTGAAGGAGAACAACTAAAAGAGCCTATGAACACTCTTCACTTGAAGAAATTCTATAGCTGAGGTATTCTTTGTGTGCTCATGTACATACTTATTGATCCTGAAATATCCCAAAAAATGGTATATTAGCAAAAATCCTAAAAATTGCAAAATGTCCTGAAAAAATGATCATTTTAGTGAAAACTTGGTAAACAGGCACTTTGATATATCTATTATCCTGGTAAACATGTGCCTTGATAATAATTTAAAAAAATGGAAAATTTGAAAAAATACAAAAAAAATCAAAAAAGAGAAAAGAACAAAAACATTGAGAAAGAAGAAAAATGTGGCATTGATGAAAACCTAGTAAATAGGCATCATGGTAGCAAAAATAGAATCTTTTCCAAGATGGTGAAAACCTGGTAAATAGGTGCCTCTTGTTTCCTAAAGCTATATCTCATCTTGGCACCATTTGGCTCTTGCTTTCTTGCTTTAGGTTTCTTTCCCGCTTTCCTGCTTTAGTTTGTTTCCTACTTTAGTTTGTTTCCTCCTTTAGTTCATTTCCTGCTTTAGTTCATTTCCTGCTTTACTTTGCCAGCTCATGCACTTATTTTTAGTTATCTTTGAGATTTTTCTTGACTCTACATGGATTGGAACTAGTCACACTATGGGGTACCTTCTCGGTCTAGGGGGCATTGTCCTATCACTTTTGGAGATGCTTTCTTGTATCAGTCACCAGTGGTTCTCACTGTGTCTTCCTACTAATACCCAACTATTGCTTGGATCTCTCACCTTGACGATCCCTCATACATCAATCACCAGTGGTTCTCACTATTTCTTCCTACTGATGTTTCACTTGTATCTCTGAGATCTCTCTCCTTGAGGCTCTCTCTCTTGTATCAGTCACTAACATTTTGTTGCGTTTGCCTGTCGATACTTTGTTTAGCTCTCTGATTTTCTCTTCGAGACAACTTCTTGCATTGTATTCTTCCAATTTGAATTCAATGCACTTGATCATAGACTTAAACTAAAACTAAAACTAACTTTGTGATTCTTTGAAGCATGTTGAGCTTTTCTTTTGTGTATTGTTCTTTCTCTTTATCATTCCTCCTCAAGAAAATCTAAGATGTCTCCTTGACCAAGAGAAGCAAAGACTAGGGGCATGATCTTTCCTTTTCTTTCTGTTCACTGGATTAGTTCCAATGATCCAATGGATTTCACATAAGAGGGGTGTCCATCTATAAGAGCCTTAATCTTGTATTGAATGGCCATCTGTACCTTGACTCCTTTTATATGGAAACTTTGGTGAGGTTGCTTCTTCTCCTTGTCTGTTTTGAGTGATTGCTTTCTACTACAAGTAAAATTGCTAATGCTTGTCTTGCTAAGTGAACATAAGGGTCACTATGAGCATTCTTTGGAAAAAGGAGGAACTCTCATGTGTCTGGCATGTTTGTATGCAAGCAAAATTTTGGTCATTCTAGCAATTATGCTTTGATTCTTATGTTAACTTGCTAAATCAAAAGGAATAGGTGTTCAGGTCATTCTGGCTTCTTGTGCCTTAATGCTTACACCTCATTCTGACAAATCTAAGACTTATCTCATATTCATATTCTCATGATTGCAATGTTGGTGAGGATTGTATGGCATCTTGCGATCATCCTATACCTAAAAGAACTCTATGATGATAATACAATGAGTCCAGCAACAAAGTCCTAGGGTTGCATCTAGTTTAGGCTTGCATTTTCATTCTAGGCTTGCATTGAGACAATGTTTTGGTGCTCTCTTTATTGTCTTCTTCTGGATATCTTCATCGAAGGTTCTCATCTTTTTGTCCTGGGTTCATCATAGCTACACACGTGTCTGATCCTCGCTCTTGATCTTTGAAACATCCTTTTGATTAGTACCTATCATATATTGCTAAGTCCTGCATGAGATGATTAGTACCATTTTTATTGCATTTTCATTACATATTCATTTGCATGTGCATCTTTTATAAGCATACATAAAACCATACATTACATTTTGCAAATCATACATTTCATTCATTATATCCATCTACCATCTATCATTGCATTTCACATTTCATATTCATATACTATCACAAAAAGAAAGCATGTGCATACATCTAAATCATCTAAGCATATAGGAAACATCTCATAAACATCAACATTAAAGCAATATATCAACAAGTATAATGATATCAAAAGGCAATCTCATATATATATCTTGATTAGATCAATGTCATGCACAAAAGAATGGTGCTACTCGAGCACAGTATCAAAACTGAGTTGTACAATATGTGTATCAAAATGTGCTAACTCTTCCCATTACCCCCTAGAGGAGGAGGTGGTGGTGGTCCCTATGCTGGTGCCTATGGAGGTGGCATCGGTCTCTGTGGGGGAGGCATCAGACATTGTGGAGGTTCCTTTGGTGGAGGAGCCTATGGTGCTCTGGTGTACTCAAAAAGTTATGGCACCTACTCTGATAGATCTAGAACAACACCCACATAAGCTATGTAGTAATAGGCTACTTGAGTAGACTCATATCTTGCCTCTAGTCATGCCCTCACCAACTCCTCTCTAAGATCCCTAATCTCTCAATCCCTCTCGATCACCCGTGTCTCCTGGATGATGACCTGTGTGTGGAAGTCATCTCTATTCCGCTGCACCTGCCGAAATCT
Source organism: Chamaecyparis obtusa (assembly GCA_027943335.1). NCBI lineage: Eukaryota > Viridiplantae > Streptophyta > Pinopsida > Cupressales > Cupressaceae > Chamaecyparis > Chamaecyparis obtusa. The sequence goes on along the minus strand of BSBK01010217.1, from coordinate 99,259 downwards.
CTCCTAGCTCTTCCTCAAAGCCTCCTGTACTTGTGTAATTTGAGGTGGCCCTTGTGTGGCCTGATCTAAAATTTTAGTATCATCACTCTATACCTCCTTATCAGGAGGTGGCTATTGTGAGGAATCTCCTATCCTCTATCTAGTGGACCTCTATTGGGTCCCACTACTCCCAGCACCTACATTTGACACCATAGTCTATAGGGGGATGTCTGTCTATGTTGTCTTGGGCCTCAATACTCTCTACCCAGGTCACTATAATGCTACCTACTACTGGACAAGTACCTATTTCTACTACTACTATCCTTGTGGCTACTACTATGTAGGCTGCTACTGTGTAGGCTACTACTACGTGAGCTATCCCATCATAGTAGGATCTGTGAATCTAAGAAAGGGATGTGCCAAGAATTGATCTCTATATGTAGGCATCATCCCTACATTGGTGACATCCACCATGTAATCCCATTACACTATAGGCACTCATGCTTCAATAATACACCTACCCTAATCTAACCTGGGCTGCCATCCCTCCTTCATCTCATTGACAAAGTGAGCATAAGTGGCATACTCTTGGGAGATGTCCTTTTGTCTCCCTAACTATCTCATCACATGAGTGAGAAAGAATCACTCAATAACACTAATAGTGTGTCCAATTAGTGGATGTAAGATGAACATATGAGATAGCTCTCATTGAGCATCATCCCATGGCTCTGTAGCAATCCAAGGTCTTGAGAAAACTATCGCCATGTCATCTAGCTATCCTCACCACTGCTTGGTCTTTCTCAGCACTAGCTGAGTCATAGGACTGGTGTATAAATAGATATAAGGCTCAAGAGACTACCGTGTATCATGGAAAATTAACCTGCAAATAGGGAGATGCTCCCAGGCCTAGATCTACAAAACAAGAACTTCATTCACCATGGTCTTGGTGCTCTAATACAATACCTTATGCATCTCATGGTACATCTATGAAAGCATGCAATCACCCCATCCAAATCTAACAATTGGCCTATCTAGCATCCTCTGCAGCATGTGACAATAGCCACACTCTAATCTATGTTGTCCCCTATTTGGAACCAAGTAGCAGCTCAAGAAAATGGCTAGAATAGCTGCTAATCTATGGGCCCCACCATATCTACTGACCAAGTCCTCCCATGAGATGGCTCAGCCCATCACTAAATCATCTCTAAAAAATGGCCCTCAGTACTAGTGTGCCTACTCTCAGTTGTACATCGTACTCAACTTGAGCACCATGGAAGGGTATCTGCAAGATCCTATAAATGTCCTTGGGAGTGACTGTCATCTCCCCCATTGGCAAGTGGAATGTGTTTGTCTCCGAATGGAAATGCTCGACCAGTGCACCTAGAAGATCATGATTTACCTAAATGTTGAGTATATCACGCAAGAATGATAATCCTAGTCCCTCAATGTGAGTACTCTCAGCCTCGGTCAATCTCTAGACTACTGTGGTGATAATAGGGTGGTGCGACCAGAATGCAACATCTGGGAAATCAACCTAAAAAGTGAGTGACAACATTGGATTAGTATCTCAACATGATGATTTCTCAAAGCAACAACAACAAATGAGGCTACACATCTATCTTAGACATGACTCTAGAATACTTTAATTGGCTAATTTTATGCAAAATTGGAAGAAGACTCAAAATGCTATAGTAGTTTCCCATACGAGGAAACTATTCCCTCACATGAGATAGGACCTCTTCTTGCGCGAGAAAGAGAAATTTTGTATAGTGTACACTTTCACTTCGCGTGAGCTTGTAGGCAGACCTTGGGCAAGGAAGCCCTAGACCATGTGAGGAAACCATTTCCTCACATGAGTGGTGACCTAGGTCGGTGTGAGGAAACTATTTCCTTGTGTGAGAGTTGAAGAACTTGGCCTTAGACATGCTAAATCTAGCCTAAATCAACCTAATAAAGTCTTAAAATTTGAAATGCAGGATGGTTTATCGACTACTCATAAGTGGGTCATACTCTGGTGGTGAGAGCACTTGAATTGATGCATATGCATTGGGATGCCCTCCATTTCTCTCTCAGAGCTCTCAGAATCACAAGAAGACAAAGTGAATAATGATTTGAAAATGACCCCTCCGGGCCCTATATAGCTTGTTGACCTAATTTTCAAAGTGCTCAATTTTGTGCAAAAATTGCACCCTTGGCTAAATCGACTGCTCTGAATCCATTTTCAAGATCTAAATCAAAATCTGACATCTCTAGATGGCTCAAAATTGCATTTTAAATTTTGGGATCCTTTTGGATCGGATGCTTGTGCAGTCAACCTTCTGGCATCATTTTCCTACCAAATTCTCATCTTCTCATCATTTTCTCAGCTTCTTCAATCTTTTAATCAAATTTAGCTCAAGTCAAATTACTTCTGTAGCTTCTTGAATCTAGTTTGATTTCTTCTACTTTGCAACCCCTTATCAATTGTCCTTCTGATATGTCATCTTTTGATTTCACTCTTGAGGGGGCAGGATGATTACACCATTTGAATCTTGTCAAACCAGTCTCATATCAATCTGATCTAAATCAAAGACCTCACCACTTGGGGCATCTCTTCATTAGCAGCATCTTTGTACCTCACAATTGGTCATATGGTCATCTATCTTTTAGGTATCTGAGCAATCTAACTCAGATCCTCGGGAATCAAGCTTTGTTCTGGAGATGGTTCTCAAAATCTCATTAGGTATTGGGGCAATCTAACCCTAAGTCTTGAAAGTCAAGCTTTGTTTTGGAGATGGCTTTCAAAATCTCTTTTGAACTATTATCTGGGAAATCTAACCTAGGTTTCAGAGGGCTAAGCTTCATATTGGGGTAATCTAACCCTGATTTTGGAGATTAGTCATAAATCTGCATCTGTCATCATTTGATCAATGGGCATTGGGGCAATATAACCCTAATCATAGTCTCCTCTCAAGCTATCATTAGACCGTTGTCTTCACAATCTAACTTAGACTTCGGAGAATCATGCCTTGTTCTAGAGGTGGTTCTGCAATTCAATCTATTTCGATGTCTTGGCATCCTAACCTTGACTTCCAAGGGTTAAGCTTCATTCTAGGGATAATCCTGAAACCTCATCTATCACATTAGACTATTATTTGAATTAACACATTGTTTGCACATGAATTCAAAGAGGGGCAAATGTAATAACCCAAAATTGGCACCTTATAATTTCAATCAATTTTGGTGCATTTCTTCAATTTTACATCAATTAAGTCCTATTTTACTAGGCAATTTTCTCTCCTACTTGACTTTATTTGACTTGATGTCAATTGAAAAAACCATAAATTGCATTAATCTCACACTATAATTAATTTCTAAGTATTCAACTTTATTACCTAAATAATCCCTATGATAAATTGATTTAATTCTAAAGTCCTAAGTGCTTTAAATTAAATTAAAATCCACCCCCTTTAGCTAATACACATAAAAGGAATTAATATTACTTGGTTATTTGAATGGATTATCTTATTTGGATTTAATAATTCAAAATATTTGAAGGGTCACCCATATGTGGCAATAATTCATTCTTTAATTAAGTAATTCCTCAATATTTGTCTCAATTGGGAATGAAGAGTCAACTGTTTCATTTCAAGAAACTCTTCATTCCTTCTCTAGGCTTGTCTATATTATGAACCTCATTTTCTCATTTTGAAGAGGACAATTTGAGAGCACATAAAGTATAGAAAATTTTAGTCTCAATTATTCATATTTTCAAAGCTTTCATTGCACATTAGCTTAATTTCTCATTTAGTGTAAATTGTATTCTCATTTAATATAGTTGCTTGTTTCTATTAGTTTATTTATCCTATTTCTTTTATGTTCTTAGCTTAAAATCTGCATTATCATGTTTCCTTCATGTTCTTAGCTTAAAATTTGCACTTCATTTTAGATTAATTGCATCTTCATAATAGCTTAATTTATCATTTGTTTATCTTTCAAGCTTTTGAAAATCCTCCATGTTAGCTTGGTCTTATGGTTGTTGGCTCTCCAATCTAAGAGTAATTCAAACACCCCAGTTAATTAGGAGGCAACAGGTTGAATCGATAGACATTGTGAATTGAGTAATTCATACTCACCTTCATAATTTTGATGATCGAGCAATGACTATGTTGTGTATGTGGCTGGATTAGAGGTCCACATTCAGTTATAGACAATGTATACCAATTATATTCTTACCAATAGAAACCTTCTTCAACATGTTATGCCAACAACTATGCATTTATGCCAACCATCAAAAAGGTGCCCAAAAGCATTTATACATGGTGGCTTTTATTGTAAAATGAAGATCCCAAGAAGGATGGTGAAAGTGATAGGTATGAGAGGAAAATGAGATGGAGGACATGATTGGTAAAATATTCTAGAATAAATTGCCCCTAGTGGAGGAACTGGATGGAGGGATTACATATGATGCTTGTTTGCCAGGTTTTCATCATGTTACTTATCCAAGGTGCCTGTTTGCCAAGTTTTCACCATTGGAAGAATGTTTTTCTTTTTTCTTTTCTTTTGCAATTTTTTTTTACTTTTTGGATGGAGATTATGGATAGAATTATAATGAGGAAATGGATGGATGACTCAAGCATCAAGTTCATAATCAAGGTAATAGGAGCCCATTTGGAGTGTTCAATAGATGTTGGTACAACCTTATTTTGGATGAGTGCTTTATGCAAAGGCATGGATAAGATGGTTTTGATGGGAGCTAAATATAGGGTAAGGGATGTGTTGGTAGGAAGTGTTTGGATAGAATGATGGAAAGAAAGTGCAATAGGGAGACATTGTCAGGACCAACATTGGCACATGTTGTGAGGTGGATGGATGGAGTGAATGGGAAGTGGATGGTACATGTAGATATGATCAAGGGGTTATGTTAGGTAGTTTTGGGACATGAGGAACCAAAATAGATTTAGGAGATGGGGGAGAAGAATGCTTGATTGGTGGACTAGAAAATTTATATGTCATTGTGCATTTTTGTTTTAGATGAATTTCATCTAATTTCTTTAGGAACTACATAGTGTTAATATGATTTAGAACAACAAAGAAGGGGGTGAATCAATTATTCTCAAGTCCAGATGTATAAATTAAACTTTTAAAAATTTCAACAACTCAGATCTAACAACCAATAGCTACTCGATCATTATAGAATGTATATCAGAAACATATAACAATCCAGTCCACTATGCAATAGTATTTAACTTGCAAAACATAGAAATGTTCAAACCAAATCATTCACACAAGTATTAACACTAGGATTTATAGTGGAAACCCAATTTGAGAAAAACCACTTTGTAACATGTTACTGATATTTTCACTCTTTTGAAGTGAGCTCTTTGAAAAGTGAACCCTATCAAAGGTTTACAAACACAATGCTAGGTGTGACCCGGTTAAAGGATTTCAACCACCCTGTTAGGAGTGCGCCTTGTTAGAGGACTTAAGTTCATTCTATTAGAATGCAACCTTGATTAAAGGATTTATACAATGATTGTTAGGTCAACCATGATTAAAAGATTTAAACTGATACAATGGCTAGAAATTAACAACAATGTTTGATCTGAAAACATACAACTCACTTTGCAAATAATAGATCCAATTCTTACATATATATGTTGGCTTACTGACTTAGATCTATTTCCTTCTCCATCACTGATCTACTCAAAAATCCCTTCAAGTAATCACAACTCCTTTTCCTTCAACCTTTTCTACTTATTCAGTCAATAAAAAAAACTCCAACATGCTACTTCAACCTCACTCTTAGGTTTCCTCAATACCTCTTCAATAGGTAGATCCATCTTTTTCCTCTTAATCTCCTTCGTAGATCTTAGGGTTAGGTCAGATTTATCAAATCCTTCCAATAGTATGTTTCTTCATCCATCCTTCTAGAAACATCTCTAATCTCTTTATGGAATCACAATAAAATGGTTTACTATGCATTACATGCTCCATACATTCAATAAATAAAGTCAACACAATTTACATAATCCAAGAATTCAAACATGTCGGATAGGAATCTAAATTCTTCCTCAAATGTAAATTACTAATGCTCAGTCAATACTGTGTTCAACACCTTGGTCATCACTATGTAGCTCGGTCATCAATTGAAACTATTTCCCTCAGCTAATACTATCTTCCTCAGCAATAAACTGTTGTTCGGTCAACACTAAATTTACTCGGCATATACTGGCTTGGTCAACACTAACATCACTTGGCTTAAACTACATTTCTTCACTTCTACTTGATTAAGCCTACTTTTTTAGTCTTTCTTCTCACTTAGATAAATAATACATTCTCTTATCATTGTGCCACATAATCAAGTACTCATTCAAGTATTAAGATAACTCATCCTTTCCTTAGGTGCTATTTTTATCACCCTTGCCATAATCCTTCTCAACAATCAAATAGATATAGTAGTTTCTTAGATAGAAAAAGTCTTACCAGTTAAGGTTTGACATCAATGACAATATAAAAATTGCTTCAATTGTAGTTTCCAACAATCTCCATCTTTGGCATTGATGGCAACACCATATGAATAACACATGATTCACCAACCAATCCAAAACTTGTCTTTGCATTAGAAATATTTATAATATCCTTAGCTTCATTTTGATTCTAAATCACTTAGCCTTGCTTCCTTGACCATCCACAGTAACTTCCATTGAATCTTTTATGTGTTCCTTTCCTCTAAATATCTCCCTCTTACTTGATCTTCCATGAAATCTCACCATGTGTTTTCATCTTACTCATCTCCCTCTTTGACAATAATGCCAAAGAAACAACTTAGAACATGCATCTTTCAGATGCAGATGTCATCTTGTCATTTCAATAACAATATTTCTCCCTCTGTCATCTTTTCTTATGACTAATTATCAGCTTTGGTGTACTTTTCACAACTCTAGGCTATTGCTAAACTATGACCTTTTCTGCATCAATTTGTCAGATACTCTTTACAGGACATTTGATGTAGTGCTCCTAGCTTGACTAGGCAACCTCAGTGAGGGGAAGAACCCCTAATTTTCCTCTTAGATATTCATGAGCTTCCTTATGTAAGGCTTTGGTGAATATGTCTAGTAGTTGTTCCTTTGTATTCACATTTTCCATTCTAACCTCTTTATCTTGTACCAATTCCCTCAAGTAATGATACTTGATATCAATATGTTTGGTTTTTGTAAGCATCACTGTGTTCTTTGATATGTTGATAGAACTTGTGTTGTCATAGTAGATGACAACTAGTTCATTGATCTCTTCTTTCATGCCTATGAAAAATTGCTTAATCCATATTAGGTTTGAATAGTTCACTACAGTAGCTACATACTTAGCTTCAGCTGTAGATTGGGAAATGCAATTTTTTTTCTTTCTTGTCAACAAAACTAATCTTTGTCCAAGAAAGAAAGCTCCACCACTAGTACTCTTTCTATCATCCACATTTCCTACCAAATCTACATCAGTATAGACTCTCAGTTCAAATATTTCATGATTCTTGAAGTACAATCCATAATCTATAGTCCCTTTCAAATATCTCATTATCCTCTTCACAACCATCATATGAGTTTCCTTAGGATTGGTAGAGAATCTTGCCACAATCCCAACTACTAGAGCAATATCTGGTCTGATGTGAACAACATATTGCATCTTACCAATCATGGACCTATACAAAGTTTGGTTTACTTTAGCATCATCATCATTTTTAGAAAATTTATGTCTAGTGGCCATGGGAGTACTTACTGGCCTTGAATCCCCCATACCAAAGGTTTTCAATATTTCATTAATATATTTAGATTGTGTGATGAAAATACCTTTCTCGATCTAATATAATTGTAAACCAACAAAGAATTTAATCTCCCCAAACATTGACATTTCAAATTCAGTTTGTATCTCATTTGAAAATTTCTTACACAGGGCATCTTGTCCACCAAATATGATATCATCTACAAAAATCTTAGCTAACAAGATTCCTTTACCTTCTTCATCTTTCATGTATAGATTCCCAGTGTCATTTGTCCTTGAGAATCCAATCAGTATCAAGTAATTGTGTAGCCTCTCATACCATGATTTGGGGGCTTGCTTCAATCCATACAGTGCCTTATTTAGTTTGCAAACCATGTGTCTCTTGTTTGGATCAAAAAATCCTTTAGGTTGTTCAATGTACACTTCTTCTAATATACCATTTAAAAATGCAGACTTGACATCCATTTGGTATACCTTGAAATCTTAGTAGGCAGCATATGCAAGTAGATTTCTTACTCCTTCTCATCTTGCTATAGTGGAAAATATATCCCCATAGTCTATTCCTTCTTCTTGTGCATAGCCCTTGTACACCAGCCTTGCTTTGTTCCTTTTGATTTGTCCATGTTCATTAAGCTTATTTCTAAATACCCATTTTATTTCAATGACATTTTTGTTTTCTGGTCTCAGCACCAGGGTTGAGGTATCATAATTCTTTTCTATTTGGTCTATCTCCTCATTCATGGCTTGAATCCATTCTTAATTTTCTAGTGCCTCCCTTGTTTTCTTAGGCTTGGATTCACACAATAAACATGTAGGCTCTTTTAACTTGCTTCTGGTCATAACTCTAGTTTCTTTGTCTCCAATGATTTGTTCAGGCTTGTGATGTCTCCTTACATACTATGCCAAAATAGGTTCTACTTTCTTTTTTCCTTTCTCTTCAAGTTCATCAATAAGATTGTCAGATTCAACCTCTAATTTCTCAGCAACCTCTTCCTGATACTCGGCAACATCCTCCTGTCACTTGATATTTTCTTCCTATCGCTTGGCATTGTTTCCCTGATGCTCAAAATTTCTTACCCATGACTCTGCATCAGGTGCAAGTGTATCACTTGGCTCTCCTTCTTCTATATAGAAAAAATATCTATAATCTTCTGGTTCTCTCTTGCTTTCCTATTCATTTTTCTCTACATATTCATCAATCTTCACATTTACACTTTCCGTAATTTTTTTAGTATTAGAGTTCAAACACTTGTAAGCTTTACTCTTTGTGGAATAAACTAGTAATATTCCCTCATCACTTTTAGCATCAAACTTTCCATTCCTATTGTCTTTTAGTATATAGCATTTTCTACCAAAAATTCTAAAGTATTAAACATTAGGTGAATACCCATCCCATAACTCATAACCCATAACATTTGTACCTTTTTTGATTTGTACTCAATTTAAAGTATAAAAAACTATACTTACAACTTCTTTCCAGTACTTTTGTGCAACATTCTTCTCAATCATTGGTGTTCTTGCACAATCCATGATAGATCTGTTCCTCCTCTCTGCTATACCATTCTACGGAGGTGTTCTAGGTGCAGACATCTGTCTCTTAATTCCTCTATCATTGTAGAATAGATTGAACTCATTTTATATGAATTCCCCACCTCGGTCAGATCTTAGACACTTTAGGTTACTACCTATCTCCTTTTCAACCTTAACCAAATACCACTTAAATAACTAAAATGCATAAGATTTTTGTTTTAAAAACATTATAGTCATCATTCTAGTGTAATCATCAACAAATAGAATAAAGTATCTAGCACCAAAATAGATTTGTACACCTATAGGTCCAAAAATGTCAGTATGAACCAAATCTAAAACATTTTCAGAGGTAAAAGTCTTGCTCTTGAAACTAGACTTTGTCATCTTACCCAATTGAAATTGTTTACACATTGCATTATCAGGTTTCTTTAATCTCAACAATCCTCTCACTTTCTTCTTTTTACTAATATCTACCAGATTTTCAAAGTTAACATGACATAGCCTCTTATTCCATAACCATTTATCATCAAGTTGTGCAATCAAACATGTCTCCTCAGATAGGTCTAGATAGAACAAATTACCTCTTCTCTGTTCTCCACTTCCAATCAGTTCACCAGTGGCATCAAATATTTTAGCCATCATGTGATTAAATTCTACTCAATAACCAGTGCTATTAAGTTGTGCAACACTTAACAGATTATAGTTAAGACCTTCAACCCAATAAGCATTTTCACAAGTGATCTTATCAGTTAGCTTAATTAATCCTTTACCCTTAAGAGGACATGGTGCATCATTACCAAACTTCACACTTCTACCTTTGTAATGATCTAGGGTATCAAACTTACTTTTGTCACTAGTCATGTGGTATGAGCAACCACTATCAATAATCCATTTATCATTTTTGTTAACATAGGATACAAGTGCAGTTTTCTCATCTTCATCAAACTCATCTTTCATAGCAACATAGACTACTTCAATTTCAAAATCATCATTATTAGTGTCAGTTTCTTCTTCAGCAATATAACAAGATTTCTTACCTCTATCTTTGTAGTCCTTGTACCTTAGGTAGCCTTTTTTTTCTCCCTTATCTTTGTGCTTACTATCTCTTTCCTCATCCTTCTCATCCCTATTAGGACATCTTGCAACTATATGACCAACTTTGTTACATGAGAAACATGTGATAGGGAGTTTACCTTTATACTTGCCTTTTCCTCTTTTCAATCTTATGGACATAAGAGCTTCAAGATCCTCCAGTTCTTCATCAGAAGTGTCACTATCACTTTCACTCTCACCGATGCATCTTTCTTTTTCTTTCTTACACTTATTCAGAACCATTTATGACTTAAATGCAGTTTCAACATTAGCAAAAGTGAAGTTATCATAATTAGAAATCTCAAAAGTAGTAAGCTTGCCAACAAGACTTTTGAAAGTTAGAGCATTACTAGGGTTACATCTAGATTCTTGAATTGCTAAAATTTTGATGGCATAAATAGGATGCAAAGTTCTCAATAATTTTCCAATAACAGTCTCATCATCAATAGTCCCATTATCTCCTCTAATAGCATTTACAACCTCTTTTATCCTACCACAATATTGAGCAATATTCTCACCTTCTTGTATTTTCATTTCATCAAATTTACCTCCTAGGATTTCAGCTTTTGCTCTTAGTACATTCACATCGACACCATAGATGTTTGCAAGAGTGTCCCACATTTTCTTTTCATTTGTGCAATCTTTAATGTCTTCAAATTTAGGATAACTTTAAGGTAGATTCAATCTCCAACATTCCTTGGTTGTGTTCGTGTTTAACTCTAATCTCCTTGGCAATCAAGGGTGCAGTAGGTGTAACATAGTCATGTTCAACATAATACTTCGCTGAGTCACCAATACTAGCTAGATACAATTTTATCAGATTCTGCTAGGCAGTGAAGTTCTCCTTATTCAGCTTTAGTACCTCCTTCTTATACATCCTGATCATTTACTTTAAGTACCTTTAAACTTGTTCTTTGTAAGCACCAACAACTCTGATACCAATTTTTAATATGATTTAGAACAACAAAGAGGGGGGGCTGAATTAGTTGTTCCCAGGTCCAGATGTATAAATTAAAATTTTAAACACTTCAACAACTTAGATCTAACAACCAACAGCTACTCGGTCATTACAGAATGTGTTGGTTCTTCAAAAGATTTTATACTCCAAGAGATACCAATATGCTTATGACTGATGTTAAGGATTGGTTAATTCCAAATATGAGAAATCTCTAGGCAACTGGACCAACTATAGGGACAAGACTACCCTCTTCACTTCTGGCTCTACAAAACCAAGGTGGGTACACCTGATCCAATAGTTTTAACTCTATTTCTTATCTAATACTAGATCTTACAATAGATAACAGTGAGAAAGTACTAAGTAACAACCTATTACTCATTGACTCTCCATCACTGGGTAGAATAACATATAAAGTAATAAAAGTAAAATAACTGGTAGTGATTTAATCTTTTCAGGATTACAAGATTTCAATCATTCCATACAAAGAAAAGATGGGAAAATATAGGCCAGTGCCCTATCCATTGGGAAAAATATCAGAAGATAGAATGAATACAATAGTGCTTGAAAGATAACTAGTCTTAAAACATAAATACAAAATATCCCAAATCTTTCCTACTTATAGAGAATCCCTAAATAGATTCAGTAAACATGTACCCCACTCAAAGCAATATTTAATCTAATCCTAGATCAGAACTCAGAGTTAAACACATACATATAAACCTTCAAAAAAGGCTTAAAAATTCACTGAATAAACTCACAAGAGAGACAAAGACTTGATATTTTTATTAAGTGTAACCTTGAACGTTGTATACATCATACTCTAAATCAATAAGCTCACAAAATAGTAGCAGCAACCTGTACTTCTTTTCTATTTCTTTGATAAAATGATACAAGATTTTATAATCCTCAACTGAGGGTTAGGGTTTTAGAGTTTCTATCTTTTCAACTCCTAAACTCTCAATGCCTAGAATGATCCTAAAAAATCCTTTATATACAAGGAGATGAAACAAGCTACCGATCATTCTAGGGCTTACAAAATTTCTAACCTGAAAAACCTTTTCAACAACCTCAAAAATTTACAATAAATACATTGATGAAATAGATGAGATATTTGATCAAGCAGTTGGGATATTTGAAGATGATTCACCTTCCTTTTCATCTTCAATGTTGTCCTTGGCTTTCTTCGACAAATTTGATCTGCAACATCTCTTTGTCCCTTATGCAATGAATGCTCTCCTATATCTCAACATCTTCTATGACTCAAAAGCAACTGCCTTTACTTGCTCTAGGAAGCTTGCAGAGCATTAACCTATTCAACATGAGGTATGTACTGATACCTCCATTTATCATACATCTCCTTTCCTGGGAACTCAAAATTAGCAAATTTAGCCTTTTTCTTTGACAATTGTTCCCATTCATTTTTTATCTGACCAACCTTATGCTGAATATTGTCAAACATTGATTTAGCATTTATTAACAACTTGATAACACTACTAATAGAAAAAGTGCCATTTAGGACACCAGTCACCCTTTTTGACAAAAGTGCATCCAGTTCTTCTCTCCATTGATATGCTTCTTTAAATTTTCCCTTATCTATAAAAATGGTGGGCACCAGCTCATAGTTTGAAAGCATCAACTTAGCTTTCACCATACTTGATCTTCTAATAAAATTATCAAAAATGATGCCATACTGTTGTTGGATACAATTGTCTGAAGAAGATTATTGGATTAATTGTGTGTTCTCTTTGATGTCACACAAATGTCATATCATTAAGCAGTTTTGTGTGTCTACCAAGCTCAGTTGGTCAGCAGGCGGTTTTTCAGTGTCTACTGAGATCTTTCGGGCGTTAAAGGAAAGTATGGCAGAAAAAAGTGTTAACCAAGCTTACATGGTTATCAAAGGAAAGTTAGTGTTTACTGAGTTCACTCAGTCTCCAAAGGATGTTGCAGAATTCACAGTGTTTACCAAGTTCACTCGGTCACCGAAGGAAATCTTTTTTGGATTAGTATTTACCAAGCAAGGTGAGCCCAATAAAGAATTTTGTTAATTTGAGAAATAAAGTTTGTTTATCCCAGCCAACTATTGTAATGAGTGTTAATGATTATTAGTGCCGAGTTGACAATTTGAATGGTATATATATAGAAGGTCAAGTGGTAAATTAAAGTTTGAAAAAGAATAGTGTGCAATGTGGAAGTTTGTGAGCAAACATGCAAATCATTTTGAAGGAAGGTGTGTGCAAATTTTGAAGGATGGTTAGATATCCTTGAGGTGCAACAAAGATTTATTTGATCAGGAAGGATCTAGCAAAGTAGAATAGAGATCTATAATCAGCAATTCAATTGCATCATTATTCAGGTCATTTCATTGTTATTTTCTTACCGTTGTAGCAGTGATTTCAAAATCTCTTAATCGAGTTGGTTTAATAGCCATTTTGTAAATCCTCTAACAAGGTGATAGTTCTATTGAATTGTTCAAAGATCTCTTACAAGGCCACTCCTGATAGGGTGATTAAATCCTCTAACAAGGTCACACCTAACAGTGTGTTTTGTAACCTTTTACTGGGTTGGCTCCTAATAGGGCATCACTTCAAAAGAGTGAAAAATAGTAACTAGTTACATTGGTGGTTTTTCCCATATTGGGTTTCCATGTTAAATCTGGTGTCTCTTATGTTCATGTTATTTTATTTATACATGCATTTTAATCATTGGTGAATGCTTAAGAACAGTTATAATTAATACTCATTGCAATAACTGAGTTACGGCATTTCACTATATGTTTACTGAGTAACAGTAGCAAATGATTTAATAAGATATCTAAGGGATCTGTGGTAATGTTTTTTTTGTTAACTGATTCATCCCCCCCTCTCAGTTACTCCATCTATATTTCCAACAATTGGTATCAGAGCTTTTGGTGCTTGCAGGAAGGGTTTCAAGGACCTAAGCTAAATATCAGGATGTCTTACAAGAGAGAAATTCCAAGGCTTAACAGAGATAAATTTTCAGCATGGCAAGGTCTCATGAGACTTCATCTAGCTTCCATTGGTGATTCAGGATGCAAATATCTTGATCAAGAATATACAGTTCTTACTGGCACATTAACTATTGAAGACATTGCAGAGAAAAAGAACCATAACACCATGATGATAGACATTGCATCAGCTCTTAGCTATGAAGAATTTGATGAGATCAAAGACTGCACAACTGCTTATGCAATGTGGAACAAGCTGAAGAAAATTTATGGTGGTGATGAAAATGTGAAGAGAGCCAAACCAGAAAGCCTAAGAGGATAGTTTGATTAGATGAAAATGAGAGAAGATGAAAACATTGCAAAATATGTTGAAAGGATCAAGGTAAGTGTTAGTGCAATCAGAGCTTATGGAGGAACAATTGATGATGAAATAGTTATAAGTAAGGTTCTTAGAACATTACTCCCTATCTATGCAATAAGAGTATCTGTTATTCAAGAAAGAAGATGTGAAAAAAATCACAATATAACTTTGGATGCCTTAGTTGGAAGATTAACAGCCTTTGAATTGGATAACTATGACAACTATGTTCCAACTGTTAGAAATAGGAAATACTGAGAGGGGGGGTTGAATCAGTATTTCACAAAATTTTACTTTTGCCCACTTATGGATATAACAAATTACTTTAGTGCATACAAATATTATCAAGCTGATTAACAAACATACTAGTAAATAGAAAGAACTCATAACACATGATGTGTTCTCGAGGAAACCCTGGCCAAGGGAAAACCCCGGTGGGGATGGTACCCACAAAGATCACTAATCAAAAGTATCTTGTTAGGGATATTGGACCCTGTTAAGAGTCAATTTAAAATATATAGTAGATCTATCTTGGTTAAAGGACTTTAGGCCTTGTTAGAAGCCTTAACCATGTTAGGAGTTAGATTACAAAACCTGATCACCAGCTGAGCTCACTTCCCAAATAGGTAATACAAAATGTTTATGACTATATTATGGTACTTCTTACAACTTCACATCAATAGCCTTTTCTGCTATCACAATATACAACTATCGCAAGTTATCTTTTTCTTTCTTTTCACACATCATATCATATCATTATCATTACATTTCAAGTATGCCTAATATATGAGTTATTAGAGCTAATAACTTTATATGGTCAGCTTCCAAAATATTTATCCAAGAGTAAACATCTAGGATGTCATCCCTTCATAATGTTAAGTCATTATTTTGACAAGCAAAAATAATCCCTTAACTCTTTCGATAATACTGTCTCCAAAACTATTCTGTTTGCAAAAACTATCTTCGGTAAACTTTGAATAACTTCATCTGTACTACTCCACACTTTATGCGCACTAAGATGGGGTATCCTTATACTTTTTAGAAGCTTTAGTTAACTGTGCAAACAAAAATATTGCTCCAGTGGATGTCGCCAACTAAATCTTCATCGGGTGCTCTGTCAGGATCACTGTATCCATACTTAGACAATTTCTTCCTTTAAATTTCCATCCTTGCATTCCAAATTCTATGCTCTCAGTAGAGATCATATGTTTCCATAATGACAACATCTATGCATCCATATTAGCCAAATTTCCAACAATCTCCCCCTTTGTCATTGGTGGCAACATATGGGAAAATTGGCTAAGTGTGCAAACAAAACTTCAAAGCATTTACACAAAATTGTGGCCAAATGTTATACAACACATATACAATATTGTACTCCATAGAATAGCTCTCCCTATGAGTATCCTTCCTCAACATATTATCAATTTTCTACTAGCTCTCCCCCTTTGACAACAATGACAAAGATAGGGTGTACAAAAATTTCAATAAAAAACTTGATACCTTGTTATCAGCTATTGCAAAGCCAGTAGGCTTGCAACACAGTCACCAAACTCTGACTTCCATGATTCCAAATCTTTCTCCCATATCTTCCTAATGGATTCAACAACATTGAGTAGAGTACTCAATCCGTATGCTGTTGTCTGACAAGCTTGTAGGGAATTAAAGCTAACCTTCTGAAAAGATGTCTTTGCTAAAAGACACTACTCAATTTGATCTTCAACAATTGAGGTCTTGATTGAAATATTCTCTCTCAAGATGTTAATCCTGATCATCTTTTTGTTCTTCTCCTCTGCTAACATTCTGATTTCATCATTTAACTTCCTTATGTTCTTCTCCACAGAACGTATCTTTATATTTGGGCTTGTCAAGGTGTTTGTTTCCGCTGTAATTGCATATATCTTCTCTCTGATCTTCTTATCTTCTTCAGCTATTAGGGTTTCTAATTTTGTGCATTGTATATACAAACTCTTTCTAGTCTCAAAATGTTTCCTCAAATTCTTTATGCATACATCCAAATTACCAATATCATTTTGAATATTTACACTTAAATTTTGTTTCATTTCTGCTTCAAAGGCTTCCTGAACTTTTATTCTAGAAATATCCTTTAAGTTAGAAAATTTAGAGTCAAAAGAGTTTATTACCATTTTAGCTTTCTCAAGTAGATCCGATTCAAATACCTTAGTGTTGATCACACTCTCAAGTTTCTCTGTCAAAACTCTAACTTTTCCTTCAAGGTCCTTCACCTTCTTATTCTTTCCAATAATTTTATTAAGAGATGTGATGAACTCAAGCTGATCATCATCTTCAACCTCTTTTCCAAGGTCTTCAAAAATTGAACCAATTTGTCTCTTCTTATTGTCAGGTGCACTAGGGGTAGTGACCTCCGTCAAAATTTGTTTACCTTTAACTGTCTACTCTACTGGAACTGATTCTGATACAACTGGTGCTTCCACTGCCTCTATATCCTTTTTTGATTCTGTAATCTTCTCTTGCTCTTCTAAAGCCAAATTGTCAACAATGTTTCCTAGATCATGAAATACTACATCATCTGACTCTAGTGTCACTTTGGTTCCTTCAATGTCCATTGATTCTTCACCAATATTGATATGTGAAGAAGATGGGACTTCTTCAATACCAACTTCCTCTGCATGCGGTTCCTCTAATTGCTTCTACTGAGGATCTGATTCAACACGCTTTCCTGCAACTATATCTGCAAGAATTTGCATTACTGCTTGCTCAGTCTCTTTCTGTACTTCCTACTTTTTGCCTCCTATTATAAGAATTATTCTTCTCTTAGTTCTCAATAAAGTTCCAAGAGGCTTCAAGATTCTCTTCAAATGATCTTCATCCTCAACTTCACAGAACCGTCTAATTACATGTTCTCTCATCTTTATGTCCTCTTCTTGTGCTCTCTATTTTCTATTCACAAGTCTGTTATACAAATCTTCTAGGATCTTACCATGAATAGTGCTAAGTTTCTTATCTGTCAAAATCATATGTGTAATCATTTCATTTTCAAAATTCAATCTGTCAAATGATCCATATAGATCATAGAATTTATTTATCTTAGTGAAGTCTCCATGCTACAATATATCTTCATTAACTCTTTCAATTCTTGGTTTCCAAGTTTTCTTCTTGATTGAAACTTCATCATCATCTTTAATTACTACTACTTTTCTAGGTACAGGTGGTACAATCACTTTCTATCTCTTGCCGGGTCCTATTGCACTCACTTTTACTCTTTTGCTAGAAATAGGAGAAAAAGGTTTTTCTCCTTCATCTTTTTCAGGTACTTCAACTTTTACCTTTACTGCAATAGGATCAACAGGGTCTGCACTAGATGCCACAGGTGGAACTACAAGATTTTCACTTTGCTTCAAGGCTTCTGTAGTCTTCTTAGCTATGTCAAACTCATGACTTGACATATCTGATTCTTTCAGTATTTTCTTCATAGTAGATTCAACTCTCCTACTAGATTGCTTCTTTTCTTTCAAGCTTATTGTAGAGTTGAAATTCTCTTCATAGGTTCCAAACCTATCTACATGACCATCCAACTCATACTTTAACAGTCTATTCACATATCGTACTATTTCTACTTCAGATATTTCATAGCCAAGAGGGTCTATGAATTCCATTCTAGGCTCAACTACTTCAATGTAGGTGAAATCAATGTCTACCATAAAACAAATGTCATCTTTATGCTTTTCAACTAAGGATTGAGGAATCCTTGATCTGTTCTTAACAATATTCTGAAAAGTCTTCAATACAAGCTTCACACTGTCATTGACTTTATCAATTAGGTGCTTCATGTAGACTGAGTTTATTCTTTCCGTTGTGTTCACATTGTCACTCCAGTCAATTGTGTAAGGAAATCTTCACAAAATATGGAAAAACATATAGGTTATCAGAGATGAAAACCTAAACTGTGTGTACTTAGCCTTAATCTTTTCTAAATTCTCAAATAACTGAATTTTCAGAATTTCACATAAGTCTACTTGTTTCTTCTCAATACACATAAGATAAGCTACATGAACCATTCCTGCAGCCATGTCATCTTCCCTTGAACTACCATAGAATTTAGATGTTAGGATCTTGCAAAGGTACCTAAAATCATCTTGCTTAATCTTACTTATTGCAATTCCTCTACCATTATAACTAGATCCAGTGTTGTCTAAAACAATCTTTCTCATGTTATTTTCATTTAGTGGAATCTCTCCAACTTTTGATAATCTAGTAACATCATGAATTAGGTTGGCAGTTATATCAATAACTCTATCCTCCATCCAGAATTTCCCATTGTGGATTCTACTTAAAATGCTCTTGGTACATTCCTCATCATTAAATTCATACTTCATGGAATAATTGATAATTTCATTGTTCTCTAGGTGCCCATAAGCTATTTTAATTGACATGTCTTGATTATACAATTTCCTGTAATCATCACTAAAATTTGCATCTCCCAAAGTTTCAAACTTGCAACCTAAATATCTTTTAACATTCTTAATGTGTAATACTCCATCTGGTATAGATGATAATGCTAGTCTGTCATCAATTTCAGCTGGTTCTATTGGTTCTTTCTTAATCTTAGGTCTATTCTTATCCTTAACATTATGAACCATAGAAATATCCATCTTATCAACTGATTAAAGATCAAAAAATACCTCAACTTTGCAAATCTAGGGTTTCGGTATGATCGATGCTGCAAACTGCTTCCAAACTTCTTCAAATCATCCTCAAATCACTTTTTCTTCTTTCAAATTTGTTTTCAATTGCTTTTTAATCATGATAACTTTGATTTCAACCTTATAACACTTCACATTAACTCAATCTGACATCACATTAATTCATTTTGCCGCTAAAACCTCAAAAAGATGATTCTGCAAACCTGCAACCATAAAACTTTTTGCGACCTCACAAAACATAATATTTTCTTTTGCACACTTAACCATAGCATTAGTACAACATAACAAACCTATATCTAATTGTGCAAAAATTAACTCATTCAAATTCCTAATCTACACTAATCCTAGGTCCTAAACTACAGAAACTTACATAATTTAAGTACTTAAAGAAGGGTCAGGTAAAGATTCATCCTTACCATTAGTTACATTACCTTCCTGACTACTTTCAATGCTGAATATACCTCCTTGATCTGTGCCTTTATCAAATTTTACTTCATCTTTATTGCTACAACAACCTTTCTCTTTGTTTCCTGCATTTTCATTCCTTCTTGCATTGTTCCTAGGGTTAGGGTTATGATGATAACCTCCATTGTTCATTCTGCAAACTCTTGCTGAGTGTCCAAACTTGTTGCATATCTAACAAATGATTCCATTGTTTCCAAATCTCTGTCCTTGCTGGTAAATCTATGACCTACAATTTCTAGCAATATGTCCTACTTTGTTGCATCTAAAACATACTACCACTTTTCTTTTATTCATTTCTTCAATAGATCTCTTATCTGCATTGTTAGTATTCCTAATCATTCTATTATCATAATTATTCAAAATTACTTTAGGTCTTCTACATTCGTTAGCTCTATGTCCAAAACCATGACAATTATAACAATGTCCATTAAGAGGTTTAAATTGCTTACCTGTGCAATCTCTCTTCATGTGCCCAATAGTATTATAAGAAAAACATCTACCTTTGAATTCTCTTTGCATACCTTTAGATGATTCTTCCTATTTTGATTCTTCTTGCTTTGATTCTTCTTTCTCTGTAGGTGGTTCTTCTTTAGGTGGATCTTCCAATGTGTTCTCATCTAGCTTCATTTCCTCCATACTTTCAGATGTCTTCAGATCTGGCTTCTTACTTTCATGATTTATTCTAAACATACTAAATCCAAATCCAGTACTATCAAATAATGGTTCTCCAAAAGAAATTTGTTTTTCAGTCCTATCACTATTTGAATATAGCCTTTCAAGTTGTTGTTTAGATTGAGTTAATTCACCTTTCACAATTTTATTATACTTCTCAAGTTCCACATACTGCACTTTTACTTTTTTAGATTCGGATGTTTCCTTTTCAAGTCTTGATCTCAAATCTTCATTCTCAATTTTCAATTTTTCATTATCAGATCTCAAATTTCCATCTTTCATACTAAGCTTCAGATTTACTATCTTAAGCTCATGCTTAAGGATCTCATTTTCTTTTTCTAATTCATCACAATCTTCAACAAGAATATTAGATTTCTTTTCAGATTTCAGATCTTCAATCTTACCTTTTAATTTGTCAATAGCATTCTTTGCATCTTCATACTTTCTTCTTAAGGAGTTTCTTTCATCAGTAAGCATATCAATCTATTCAAGAGCTTCTTCAAGATTCTTCTGAAGTTGATCCATATCCATAGAGATCTTACTCAAGTTGCTAAGCTTTCCTTCAATGTTCCTTCTCCGAGTAACTATTCTCTAATACCAATTGTTAGAAATAGAAAATATTGAGAGGGGGGGGTGAATCAGTATTTCACAAACTTTTACTTTTTCCCACTTATGGGTATAACAGATTACTTTAGTGCATACAAAGATTATCAAGCTGATTAACAAACATAGTAGTAAATAGAAAGAACTCATAACACATGATATGTTCTCGAGGCAACCCTAGCCAAGGGAAAACCCTGGTGGGGATGGTACCCACAAAGATCACTAATCAAAAGTATCCTATTAGGGATATTGGACCCTATTAAGAGTCAATTTACAATATATAGTAGATCTGTCCTGGTTAAAGGACTTTAGGCCTTGTTAGAAGCCTTAACCCTGTTAGGAGTTAGATTACAAAACCTGATCACCAGTTGAGCTCACTACCCAAATAGGTAATACAAAATGTTTCTGACTATATTATGGTACTTCTTACAACTTCACATCAATAGCCTTTGCTGCTATCACAATATACAACTATCGCAAGTTATCTTTTTCTTTCTTTTCACACATCATATCATATCATTATCATTACATTTCAAGTATGCCTAATATATGAGTTATTAGAGCTAATAAATTTATATGGTCAGCTTCCAAAATATTTATCCAAGATTAAACATCTAGGATGCCATCCCTTCATAATGTTAAGTCATTATTTTGACAAGCAAAAATAATCCCTTAACTCTTTTGCTAATACTGTCTCCAAAACTGTTCTATCTGCAAAAACTGTCTTCGGTAAACTTCAAATAACTTTGTTTGTATTGCTCCAAACTTTATGCACACTGAGATGGGGTATCCTCATACTCTGTAGAAGCTTTAGTTAACTTTGCAAACAAAAATATTGCTCCAGTGGACGTCGCCAACTAAATCTTCATCGGGTGGTCTGTCAGGATCACTGTATCCATACTTAGACAATTTCTTCCTTCAACTTGCCATACTTGCATTCTAGATTTTGTGCTCTCAGTAGAGATCATATGTTTCCATAATGACAACATCTATGCATCCATATTAGCCAAATTTCCAACACCAACTTCTAAAAATATTGAATCAGCATTTGAGGCCAAACTTTCACTCAAGAAGGGAAAGAAAATCCAATCAGAAAGTGAAGAAGAATCAGAGGAAAGTTATGATAGTGATCTTGAAGTTATTGAAGCATTACTTGCAAAGAAATAGTCTAGAGGCAGAAGTAAATACAAAGGTAAAACTCCCTTAATCTATTTTTCATGTGAATAAATTGGTCATATTGCAGCTAGGTGCCCAAACAAGCAAAGCAAGGATGAAAAGAAAGGTCACAAGTACAATGGCAAGAAGAATTTCAAATCATTCAAGGATAAAGGTAAAAAAACATGTTTTTTGGCTAAAGATTCTGATGATAGTGAAGAAGAAATTGTCTTCATTGCTGTAAAAGATGAATATGATCATGATGAAGATGAGATGGAACTTATCTCTCATATAAGCAAAAATGATACATGGATCATAAACAGTGGATGTTCACATCATATGACTGGTGATAAAACAAAGTTTGAACATTTTGAAGTCTATGATGGTGGTAGTGTAAGGTTTGGAAACAATGAACCTTGTTGTATAAAAGGAAGAGGATGAATTTCACTAACCAAAGAACTTATATGTGATAATGCATATTGGGTTGAAGGACTAAAGCATAATCTTCTAAGTGTAGCATAGCTAATCAACATTGGATTCAAAGTTGAATTCATGAATGGCAAAGCAAGACTACTGGATGACAAGGGAAAATTGATTAGATCACGCAAACAAACCAAAGGTAACCTATTTTTCTTGATCTTGGTGAATGCTCATGTTTTGTTGCTAAAATTGAAGAAAGTTGTTTATGGCACAAAAGGTTATGTCATGTAAATTTTGATAACATGGTGAAAATAAGAAAATTTAAGAAAGTAAGAGGCATTCCTACTTTGAAGAAACTTGATGTTGGTCTATGCAAGAATTGTCAGATTGGAAAAATGGGAAAGACAAGCTTTAAAAGTAAAAACTATTAGTCTGAAGATATTTTGGAAATTGTGCATACTGATTTATGTGGACCTATTGGAATTGAAAGCTATACTAAAGAAAAATTCTTTATTCTCTTTGTTGATGATTACTCTAGAATGATGACTGTTATGTATTTAAGAGAAAAGTTAGAAGCATTTGAGAAGTTAAAATGGTATTTGGCAAGAGGAGAAAATGAAACAGGGAAAAAAATGAAGTGCTTGAGATTAGATAGAGGTGGTGAATTCATCTCCCATGAATTCAATAATTTTTTCATTAAAAGAGGAATCAAAAGATAGGTATCATCCCCGGGAACTCCTGAGTAGAATGGAATAGTCAAAAGGAGGAATAGATCTATCATGGATTGTGCAAGGACTTTAATGATTGAAAGGAACATTGCTATGAAATACTGGAAGGAAGCTATCAGCACTATAGTTCATACCTTGAACTGAGTATAGTTGAGGAAAGACACATTCAAAACTCCTTATGAGTTATGGTATGGCTATAAACCCAATGTAAGTTACCTAAAAGTATTTGGTAGTAAATGTTACATCTTAAAAGAATCTAGAAAAGGCAAATTTGATGTAAAAAGTGATGAAAGAATATTCTTGGGATATTCTTGTAAAAGTAAGGCATATAGATGTCTGAATTTGTCTACTCACCAAGTCATAGAAAGTGCACATGTGAAAGTTGATGAGTTTACAGAAAAGACTGAAGAAGAAAGCAAAAAGGAACCAGAGGATTACAGGAGATTTGTTTACATTGAACTTGATACATTGCCAGACACATCTGTCAATAAGGAAACTGCATCTACCGAGCCCAGTATAGTAACCGAGTGACAAGAAGAAGTTCAAACCGAGTCACAAGGAATCGAGTCACAATCTGAAGCTATCGAGCTAGTATCTACCGAGCCCAAGCAACCTGAACCTAAAGATGAAATTCAAGAAGATGACAATGTAACTCATTCAAGAGGTAAGTAACCTGTATTGGCCAAGTATGTTAGGAGGCATCATACGCCAGATCAGATTATTGGGAACAAATCAGATGGTACTATGACAAGAAGTAAACTAAAAGGTACATGTTTACTTGCTAATTTTGAACCTAGAAATGTCAAAGATGCATTAGAAAATGAAAGTTGGATTGAGGCTATAAATGAAGAAATAGAACAAATAGAGAAGAATAAAACATGGACTCTTGTACCTAGGCCTAAAGATAAAAATGTAATTGGAACAAAATGGGTATTCAGGAATAAGTTGAATGAAGATGGTCAAGTATCAAGAAACAAAGCAAGATTGGTATGTAAAGGATATTCTCAAGAAGAAGGTATAAATTATGGAGAGACTTTTTCTCCTATTGCAAGATTAGAAGGTGTAAGGACTCTTCTCACATATGCAGCACATAAAGGATTTAAGGTATATCAGATGGATATAAAATCTACATTTCTCAATGGTATTCTTGATGAAGAAGTCTACATTGAGCAGCCTGAAGGTTTCATTAATCCAGACAAAAAGGATATGGTCTGCAAGTTACACAAAGCATTGTATGGTCTAAAACAAGCCCCTAGAGCATGGTATGAAAGATTACATAACTATCTTATTCAGATTGATTTCAAAAGAGCTAATGATAACAGTAATTTATACATCAAAGAAGGACCAGATAACAAAATTGTTTTGGTAGAAATATTTGTGGATGATACTGTGTTTACAAGGAATGATGATCAGTGCAAATAATTTTCATATAAAATGAAAAAAGAATTTGAAATGTCTATGTTTGGTCAAATAAAGTTCTTTGTTGGTCTTCAGATTCAGCAGAACAAGAATGGTATCTACATTACTCAGTCTAAATACATCAAGGAAATACTCAAGAAGTTTGGTATGGAAGATTCAAAACTAGTTGGTACACCCATGTGTACTAGACTAAATCTTACCAAAGATGATGATTCAAAAGAAGTAGATCAGACCTTATATAGATCAATGATTGGAAAGTTACAGTATGTAGTGCATACAAGGCCTGATATTGCCTTAGCAGTTGGTATAGTAGCAAGATTCTCAGCAAAACCCAAAGAAAATCATATGATGCAAATCAAAAGAATCTTGAGGTACTTGAAAGGAACTGAAGATTATGGCTTGTGGTATAAATTTGGAGACAATCTGGACTTAAAAGTGTTTACTGATGTTGATTGGGCAAGAAACATTGATGATAGAAAGAGTACAAGTGGTGGAGCATTCTTTCTTGGCAAGAGGTTGGTATCTTGGACTAGTAAAAAGAAAAATTGCACATCCCAATCCATAGTAGAAGCAGAATATGTTGCTACAGTAGTAAACTACTCTAATATTGTTTGGTTTAAACAATTATTGGAAGGAATGAAGGTTGAAATCAAAGAACTAGTTGTTATGTTTTGTGATAATACAAGTGCAATAAATATTTCAAAGAATCCAGTAATGCATTCCAAAACCAAGCACATTGCTATTAAATATCACTTGGTCAGAGAATTGGTGTAGGACAAGGAAATCAGATTAGAATATGTTCATACAAAAGAACAGATTGCAGATATATTCACCAAGCCACTACCTAAGGATGCATTCTTGTATCTAAGAGGTAAGTTAGGGGTCATTCCCCTGTCCGAAGCTCACTAAATAAATTTTTAGTGATGCATCAAACAGAACATGCTAAAGATTAGTTAGTTGATGCAGCATAGTCAAGGAATCATTGCATATGAATTAGTACTTAAGGTACATTGGTATTCACCAGAAGTGTGTGAGTTGTCTTTGGCATGTGTTGTCAAAGAGGGAGAGTTTGATGTCATTACAAGAAATTTCTAAGAAGGATAATTTGAGAAGTTAAGAGGGAGAGTTTTTAGTCAGAGAGAGAAGTTTGAGGAAGATGGGAATCAGAATGAAGCTAAGGATATGTTTCTTATTCTATGTTTTCTATGAAATTTCATTGTCCTATGACATGTATTGTTTCCATCAATGCCAAAGAGGGAGATTGTTGGATACAATTGTCTAAAGAAGATTGTTGGATTAATTGTGTGTTGTCTTTGATGTCACACAAATGTCATATCATTAAGTAGTTTTGTGTGTCTACTGAGCTCAGTCAGTCAGCAGGTAGTTTTTCAGTGTCTACTAAGATCTTTCGGGCATTAAAGGAAAGTATGGTAGAAAATAGTGTTAACCAAGCTTCTATGGTTATCGAAGGAAAGTTAGTGTTTACCGAGTTCACTCAATCTCCAAAGGATGTTGCAGAATTCATAGTGTTTACCAAGTTCACTCGGTCACCGAAGGAAATCTTTTTTGGATTAGTATTTACCGAGCAAGGTCAGGCCAATAAAGAATTTTGTTAATTTGAAAAATAAAGTTTGTTTATCCCAGCCAACTGTTGTAATGAGTGTTAATGATTATTAGTGCTGACTTGAAAATCTAAATCATATATATATAGAAGGTCAAGTGGTAAATTAAAGTGTGAAAAATAATAGTGTGCAAGTGTGGAAGTTTGTGAGTGAACATGCAAATCATTTTGAAGGAAGGTGTGTGCAAATTTTGAAGGATGGTTAGATATCCTTGAGGTGTAGCAAA
This sequence comes from Chamaecyparis obtusa, assembly GCA_027943335.1. NCBI lineage: Eukaryota > Viridiplantae > Streptophyta > Pinopsida > Cupressales > Cupressaceae > Chamaecyparis > Chamaecyparis obtusa. The sequence goes on along the minus strand of BSBK01010217.1, from coordinate 72,624 downwards.
GATTTATTTGATCAGGAAGGATCTAGCAAAGCAAAACAAAGATCTGTAATTAGAAATTCAGTTGCATCATTATTCAAGTCATTTCATTGTTACTTTCTTACCATTGTAGCAGTGATTTCAAAATCTCTTAACCGAGTTGGTTTAACAACCATTTTGTAAATCCTCTAAAAAGGTGACAGTTCTATTGAATTGTTCAAAGACCTCTTACAAGGCCACTACTAATAGGGTGATTAAATCCTCTAACAAGGTCACACCTAAAAATGTGTTTTGTAACCTTTTACCGTATTGGCTCCTAACAGGGCATCACTTCAGAAGAGTGAAAAATAGTAACTAGTTACATTGGTGGTTTTTCCCATATTAGGTATCCACATTACATCTGGTGTCTCTTGTGTTCATGTTATTTTCTTTATGCATGCATGTTAATCACTCATGAATGCTTAAGAATAGTTATAATTAATACTCACTGCAATAATTGAGTTACAACATTTCATTGTATGTTTACCGAGTAACAGTAGCAAATGATTTAATAAGATATTTGAGGGATCTGTGGTAATATTTTTGTGGTTAACTGATTCACTCCCCCCTCTCAGTTACTCCATCTATATTTCCAACAACTGTACCATTTTCTTTACAACCTGATGTACTGGCTTAATTAGTGGATCAGGGTCTTCTTGGCCTTTTGATAGCATACAAAATAACTTTATATAAGGAGACCTCTCACTCCATTTCTTCAAAATTGGTGACAATTCCACCTTCTCCTTATTTAAAGTTTCAAGTAATGAATATAACTTACTAGCATGACTATGGAGAATGGAGGGCTTTAAATCAATAGCAAACTGCATGATTGCATCTATTATTTTCTCCTCATACTTTTGGTTTTCCAAAGTTGTGGTCATCACATTTTCATCTTTTTCCTTCTCTAGTTGTATTCTTATTTCCCTCAATTTATTTGTCTCCTTTGTTAATCTTTGTTTCTCCCAACTAACCTTTGCATCCATACTTGTGTATGGGTAGGGGATGGTGGTAACTCAACAATTGGGCTTGAGGATGAAGCCACTGTAGGCTTATCAAAAATTGTCAATTGGGGAGATCTATGATCCTGAGGCCCTGATAGCTATGCAATCAGTTTGTCCTTTTGAATTAGCTCAACCTCGAACTCATTATAAGATTTAAGGACCAATTCCAATTTGAGTATGAGGTCCTCCTTTTCTTGGGCATCCTTTTTTGCCACTTTGACATTGAACTTAGCAATTAACAGGATCAAATTTGATGCCTCTACACTAGAATTTTTTCCTACTCTTTGCAATAATAAACTACCTGTATACCCTATAGGGAGAGCCTCCTTTCTTCCTTTGTCTTCCTCCCTATTTAGGGACCACGTGACCAAAGCTACATGATCTTCTGAGAAGGAAATGCTCCTAGAAGCCTCTTTGGCCTACTCTACTATAGTAAGAATCTTTACCCTACGCTTCTTGATCTAATAAAAAATAATTACATCAACAATGTCCCACTCTGGCAGAATTAATACCCCTACATTATGGACCATAGCCCTTCCCTCCTCAAGATTATTCTTCTCAAATTGTTTGACCATTTCTACCTTGGCCTCATTTTCAATCTTTGTTATGTCCTTATCAGGGCACTACTCTTTTTCCTTCTCACATATCTCCTTAAATTGATTTATTTTCATTCTCCAAAGAAATTGGGAGAATTCCCTAGTCTTAACAAATTTATCATCAGCTAGGAAAGAATCACTTGCTTGTTTTAAAATAGGGTCCAATTGTTTACCCTCAAATTCATCTATAGTTAAGTCCATGGCCACTTCCTTAGGTGCCTCAAGCATCCCTTCTTGCAACTCATCAATGGAAACAAAAATGTTTCCCTCATTTCTCAGTTGTACAAGTTGCTTTGCTACCCCATGTTCATCCAATTGGATTGCGGATTGGGAAGGAGAATAAGCTTCCTCTCCCAGCCTTAAGTCTTCTTTTATTTGTCTTTGAGGAGAGGATCCTTGCCCTATTGGATCATCTATAGGCCTTTTCCCTTTAAAAGTAGAGGGAGTATCATCACCCTTATGATGTGGTGGTACAAGGACCATGTACCCACTTCTCTTCTACACTATATAAACTCCTTTTGCGGTTAACTTCATGTATCTAGGTTGGCTCAAAATTTTTTTGGCCCTCTTAGGGTCTATCTTGCTTATAGCAGCCCTATTTTCATTTAATACATGCATAATTCCTTCAAAATGTTCCATAAGGGCATCCACTTTCTTTGCCCATGGCTCAAATCCCTTTAATGGATCATTGGCCCTATAGAAATTCTGAATAAAATATAGAATTTTTCTGAAGATAATCCATTTCTCTTTTTTGATCTCTATGTCCTCAGGGAAATTGAATTGATGCTCAATATGAGCACACCTTATCTTATCTTTGAACATCCCTGACTGAAAACCCTATGTATCTACACACCTAACCACTACTTTGGACATTCTTTAGGGTTGCAAGACTTTATTTAAATGCACCCATCCTCCTTTAGTAATCACATATTGGTGTGCAATAGTTATATCTGGGAAGAAAGTTCCCCTTCCCTTACCAGTGAGAGTGGACTCCTGCAAGTCACCAATTTGTCTCAAAATCTCACCATATCCCAACTTCAACAGGACCTAATAAGGTAAAATATATGGTGCCACCTACAACCATACACTCTAAAAACTATGGAAACTAGATATAAAATTATATCCCCAAAATTGTGGACAATAGTGATGTCCTAACAATACTCCTTTTGTCTAATAAGTCTCAATAGCTCCCTTGGGATTCTAGGATTGTCAAAAAATAGCAAAGTCTTGAGTCTAGAAGAAAAATCTCTATCAAAAGCAATGTAACTAGCATCAATTCTTTCCCATGATAGGGCTGTAGTCCATAGTTGTACTGGAAGGGTTTCTCCATTTCTTTCTTTCACAATATTCACTGTTGAACTAAAACAATTCTCACCTTTGTATAAGAACATATGCATAAGCTTTGGATACCATCCAAATGGGGTAGTAACCTTCATGTTCTTAATTCCCTGCAATCCCTCCTGGATTAAGTCAACCAAATGAGATGCAAAATCAAAAATCAATGCCAATTGAGGATGCATTGATTGTACCATCATGAACATGTATTGTATAGGCATGTGAGTTGTTTGATCGTGCCCTAAAATTAAAGTTAATGACTTGTAGACCTCTAGTGCTCTTTTACTAAACAAATCTAGCCTAAAATGCTCTAGTGTGCTTTAACTAACAACACACATAGATCCAAATTCTTCAAAAAATTCCCTCAGAGGCCATGTTCTCAAATAATCTCTCTGTGCCTCATAAATTTATGTGAATTCTTTGAAATCTATCTTCTCTAACCCTACCAAAGGATCATTCAATGAAAGAAATTCCCTAACTCATCCTCTGTGATGCTGATTAAGTCCTTACCATTTACATTCTTTACACACTTTGTCACAGGATCATAGCATCTAGCAACCTGAATCAATAACTCAGCATCCATGAAAACTCCAGGGCATACTAACTTCCCAATATCGAACTTCCATATATTGCTAAGGGGGGCACAAGAATTTCTTTGTGATTAAGCTACCCTAAATAAGATTAAACCATTATGATCCTCTCCCACCCTTACATCTTGCATCCAATTTCCTCTATCATGGAGTGCCTTAGCCACCGAGTCCCTAGGGTTTCTTGGGACAAGCTCTTTCATCCTTGTAGCCCAATTATCAGAATGCGGGAGTAGTTGCATCAAATCTTCAAAGACCCCTCTCTTGCTATACTCTGTCTGACTAGACAAATTCCTCTTTGGTGACATTTTGAAACTAGGGCCTTTCTAAAACAATATATCTAAACCTGAGAAAAAACCCTAAAAACCTTGCAATTGGCAACACAATTTTGTTTATAACACCTTTACAAATTTTAAGCAATTTTCAAATGCAGAAAGAGACATACCAGGCACCTATGAGTTCCTTACTTGAAATCATTGCTCAAACAAAAATCCAGATCGCTAGAAGCTTTATGAGAGCAGTAAAGAGAGACAATGATCAAATTTTGATATATAATGTCACCAACTACTCACAGCCCATCCGCATGTAGCTCATTAAACCACCATTACTGAAAGTTGGCAGCCTCAACATTCATAGGATGTGAAAAACATCACTGAGCACAATTTTAATTCTGACCATTGATATATCTCCATTTCGGTGCATCAAACAGTTGGTAAGTCTTAATAGCAAAACTCTATATTACTTTTCCCCAAGTTAGTTCTCAACCAATTAGAACATTTCAATTTAATCATGTGGGAAAAAATAGAACTTAACTTTATCTTGATCTGAATGGAGAGGTGTCACCTTGTCACTAAATCCCAAGCATAAAACTTGATCATCTCCACCCAGTGGTGTAACAACAGCCATAAGATCCTCATGAACCTGTGGGCTCTTTATCTCCTTTAAAAAACTATGGCCCTACATGACACATCACTATACTTCCATCAAATCAAAAGATGCCACGTTGCAAAAATTGGTAAGTGGACCCCCTCTTACTTTAATTTCTCAGCACTGAAAACCCTGACAACCGTCAAATCACAATATACTGCACCAATAGAAAGTGAACATGTTAGAGTGAGCTAGCACTTTAGGGCCCACTTCACACTTCAATCTTTAAAGAGAATCAGATGATCGTCGATATACCGTAAGCTTAAATTCCTCACATCTTTCATCAATGGTATAACAACAACCATCAAATCTACTTGATGATTAAACCTTTGAGAAGTCTGATCCCACAACTTGACACATCACTTGTCTGTACTCGAATCATAGCATGCCACATTTACAAATGGGCAGGCCCCTTTCTTGAAATCCCTTTTATCATTATAAAGTTCAGTCAACCACCACATCACTATACCTTAACCAATCATGAATGTACACATCATACTGACTTGGAAGTTCAAGGTCCCACCTACCATCTCATCCACCTTAAAACATCAGACGACTGTCACTATACCCCGATGCTTAAAAGTTTATTATCTTGGTCCAATGGTATAGTGATAGCCATTGGATCAATCCATTTTTTATCTGCCAGTAGACCTTGATGATGGGCCTGCCGAGACAGGTGGCCTGTTGTCGCTATATTGCATGTCAGAGATTCTGATAGCAAACAATCTTGTGAAACAATGATAGCCACACAATTAAAAAGGGGTGATACTTAGGAAATATTTAATCAGAGACTTAGGCTTTGTGGCAAATATTAAAAAGGGTCCCAATATCATAACCTAATTACTCAACACATGAAGTGATAAATAAAGGGGAGGAAATTAACACATGCTCATTTAGAGATTTTAGTGAACCAAAAAAAGGTAACACTAAAATATAACAAAGTCACAGCTCAATTAGGGCTCTCATTAAAACTTAGGGTTTTCTAGCATAAAGATTAACCCTCAAACCTTGAAATTGGATTATTTTTCAAAAATACTAGCCTAGAGCTGGACAAATTTATAATAGTGATAACAATGGCTCATGCTTGGGGATGAGTGTCTCTTGCAGATACAATGAGAAACTAGAATCTCCTAGCAGAGAAGACCACAACAAAAATTTGAATGAAAATAAGGAATTGTACACAAAAACTTGAGACTACAACTGTACAGGGAAGTAAAAGATCCTTTTAAGAGAAATAAAACTTTAAGAATTGACCATGAACTGGTAATTCTAGAAGCTCTCCTATTAGATTCTTCAGTAAATAAGAATTTTCTCCCCATTTCTCCTCAATGATATATGGTCCTAACTAGATGGGATCAAACTTCCCATGCTTCCCTTTAGCTTCTAGCCTTGCATTCCACATTAAGATCATGTCACCATTCATAAAACTCCTCTAAGTAGTCCTCTTGTCATACATAACTTTGCACTGGGCCTGAAACTTCTCATTCTTGTTATGTGCATCATTTCATATCTCATTTAATTGAATCAAATCATTCATTCTGACTGTCATATCTTCTCCCACATCATCATCATATTCTTGTATGAATTGATACATCTGTAATAAATTGTTTTGGGGCAATCTTACATTGATTCCATACACCAAGTCAAAAGGGGCACATTATATAGCCTTTTTGATTGTAACCCTATCAGCCCATAGGGCTTGCAACAACTTGGAATCCTAGGCTTTCTTATTTTTACCTAGGACCCTTTTTAGAATTTTAATCAAACTTTTGTTGCTGGATTATGCTTGGCCATTACCCTATGTATGATATGGAGAAGAATATGAGATTTTTATACCATTGTTTTGATATAAATCAACCAATTCCTCTAACCTAAAACACATTGCATTATCAACAACTATGGACTCCGGGCAACCAAATCTTGTCATGATATTTTGCATCATAAAATCTATCACCACTTTGCTAGTTTCTCTTCTTGTGGGGATTGCCTCAACCCACTTGGTGAAATAGTCTATTGCCACCAGGATATAAGAGTGTCCACCACTAGATTTGTTAGGAATTTCACCAATAAAATCCATACCCCACTTCTAGAAGGGAGCTTGAATAGACACAGGTTTTAGAGGTAGATCTCCATTAAATTTCAATTTCCTTGCAAACCTCTGGCAAGGATCACATTTCTTTACAAACTAATGGGTATCTTTGAAAAGTGATGGCCACCAAAAAAATGACCTGATGATCTTATGGGTTCTTGTCCTTGCCATATAATGTCCTCTACAAACCCCATTATGCATCTCATCCATCAGAAGTTTGGCCCTATCTTGATCTACACATTTAAGTAAGACACCCTCATTACTCCTCCACCATAACTCACCATTTATAATTTCATACCTTATAGAGTGAAGTTTAATGGTTCTTTTCTTATTGTCATCCAATTTTGGGGGCAGGACCATCTTTTGCAAATATTTGACAATGTCCTTGTACCATTCACAATAATCCATGTTACATATAAAAGGTCTCTGATCCTCCTCCAACATGTTTATCTGATTTGCATTTAAATTACTTTGAGCCATCAATTTTGCCAGGCCCAACCCTCTTACCAGTTTTGTAATGTGGATATCTATATTAAATTCTTGAATCCTATTAATCCACCCACATCTTCTTCCTGAAACCTCTTGTTGGACCAAAATGTCCTTGACTACAACACTTGGAACATAGGCAACCATTGTGGCTCCCACTAAATAGCATCTGAATGTTTTAATGGCCTTTACCAAGGCATAAGCTTTCTTTTGAACAATATCATAATTTAATTCTACTACCTAAAAAGTCTTGCTGAAAAAGAAAATAGGTTGTTCAAAACCATCAGCATTTATTTGTAATAGCACTGCAACAATGGTATGGGTAGATGCAAAAGAGAAGATTTGCATTGGTTTGTTGTAATCTGGTGTCTTCAGGACTAGGGCATGCTTTATAGCCTTCTTAATGTCATTAAAACCCTGCATTGCTTCAATATTCCATTCAACCTTTCTCCCTTTCTTCAACATGCTTGATATGGGAATACTGATTTCTACAAAATTTGTGATAAACCTTCTTAAAAAATTGACTTGTCCTAGAAAAGACTGAATCCCTTTAATATTCTTTGGCAAAGACAATTTATCAATAGCTTCCACCCTTTTAGGGTCTATCCTCACTCCATCCTTTGAAAAAATATGTCCTAGAAGCTTTCCTTCTACTATGCCAAAGGCACACTTCTTTGGGTTCAAAGAAACCCCATACTCCAAAGCTCTAATGAAAATTTTCTCAAGATGTTGGCAATGTTGTTCCTCCTTGGCTGAGAAAGTTGTCAAGTCATCCTGATACACCACCATAAATCTATCAATGAAATCTGCAAAGGCCACATCCATAGCCCTTTGTAAAGTAGCACCATCATTAGTCAACCCAAAAGGCATCCTGACATAAACATATGTCCCCCATGGGGTTGTAAATATAGTTTTAAATTGCTCTATGTCTTTAACCATAACTTGGTTGTAACCAGAAAATCCATCCATCATAGACATTAGTTATGATCTAGTGACCTTTTGTAACATGTTCTCCATATTTGGAAATCCATAGTTATCCTTCAAAGAGTTTATGTTAAGACTCCTAAAATCTACACATAACTTGATATCACCATTTTTCTTTCTAACAGGCACCAAATTTGAAACCCAAGTGGAATGTCTAATAGGCTTGATTATTCTAGCATCCATCATCTTTTTGAGTTCACCTTGCATTTTAGGGGCCAAGGTAGGGTTAACAGGTCTCAACTTCTGTCTAAAAGGCTTTGTGCCTTCCTTGAGTGGAATTTCATGTTGGAAAAGGTCCTCTCTATAGGCTTTAAGGTCTTCATAAGACTAGGCAAAAACATGCCTAAATTTTTTGAGAAGGTCAATCAAATTTTTCCTAGTTCTTGGGGATAGACAATTGCCAATATAAACCTTCTTGGGGACCATTTTTGTTCCCAAGTTTATTTCTTCCATCTCATTGATCTTATCAATACCAGCAGAGAATGCCTTGTCCTTATTGTCAAATGCTCTTTCAAGAGCAACTAATCCTTTGGGAACTCTATTTGATTTCAATTGTAAAACTTCCTTCACGAAGATAACATCTTTACCATCCATTGTATCAACATAAGTACTCAAATCCATTTCTTTATCACCAAAATGTGATTCACACTGGAGAAACCTCAATATGTCCTGGTCATCAGAGAAAACTTTCCAATTATCTAGATTGTTAGGGATAGAAGGCCTGGCTTGTACCTCTATATTGGAAATATCCGCAAATGTAACATCTTCTGGTCTAAGAGCTATATTAGCCAATAAGTCTGCCATTTTGTTATGACCTCTTTCCATTCAATAAATATTAAAAGCACTAAAGCTTTCAATCTCATCCCACATTGCATTCCTATACTGATTTAATCTCTAATTTTTTGAAGTATATTTTGATCTAACTTGGGATACAACTAACTCAAAGTTGCCTATTAGTTTAAAACATTTTATGCCATGCCTTGATGCCAGTCTTAAGCCTATTAATAGAGCCTCATATTCTACAACATTATTTGTGCATGAAAATAGCAAAGAAAAGGAGAATTTGAAAGTTTTACCATTCGGAGATATAAGCAATATTCTAGCTCTAGACCCCTCCTTTCTATTTGCTCCATCAAAGTACATGGTCCATAGACTATCAAGATCAATCCATCCCTCTTGTTTTTATGACTTGTGGACTAGTTCAACATCCCCCTCTACTTCCTTACCTAGAATTTTGAAAGCATTAATGTCAATATCAAGGAAACAATTCATGGTATCTTCTTCTTCTTCAATCATATGTGGAGTTCTAGATTCCCTGGTGACCTTGATATTTTGTCCTTCCAAATTAAAAGTGGCAAGTGAAAAGTCACACTGTATGCTACCTCCCATGGAAGCACTCCATTTTCTTGATAGTAACATCCCATACTGGGGAGGAATATCCACTACCAAGACACTCATGGTCAATTGTGTATTGGGGTATGTAGCTAATTTGTAGGGGAGGGCCCTGATAATACCTACAACTAGTGCTTCCCTTGAATCCATTGCTTGACATCTACCATGGGGTGTATCCACCTTTAATCCTAATGACTTCATAACCTTAATAGGCATAACAGTATTTAATGCTCTAGAATCAATCATATAATTTTTTAGCAACTTTCCATTTATCTACAAAGTCAAGAAAAAAGGATCAACTATCCCTCCTGTAGTACTAACAACATTTGTATCCAAATAAATTTGATGAATTTCAAAAACAATATCCTCACTACAACTTCCATCTTCATCATTGATAGTTGCTATTTGTTTGTCCATTCCCTCAATTTTTTGGGAATCCATGGACACTACACCATTTACCCAATTCAGAGCCTTTTCCTTGTGTTCTTCTATTCTCATAATCTCCAATAATGGAACTTTAACAGTAATCTGAGACAATAGTTTGCTCATATCAATCAAGACATATTTTAAATCAGAAACATTAGGTTTTGAATTTGCAACTTCTTTATCAATATCTTGGATGGATATGTCTATAGTTTTTTTATTATGGACTTCATTCTCTTTCTACTGAACTGGAGAAACTTCAGCTGTGGGTTTGGATTTTACCTTATAGACAATGTTAGGTTTGGCATTTTTCTTTATTTTGATCTTATCAACAACATTAGTAGCCTTAGACTTATCCTGTGATGTTTTTACATCTTTGTCTATTTTCTTGATAAATATTCTAGTAGGCTTCTAACTTGAATCACCAACAACTCTATTTCTCAAGTTATAATTTACTTTTTCCTGAGTAACCATATTGGCTGCTATCAAGGGAATCTCCTCATTAGAAGGCCTTCTTAAATTAGTTGTTTCTTCATTCCTTTGAACATTACATTGGACAAAATCTATTTCAATATCTTCATTATCTGAAAAAACTTGCTGATGATATGATTCATTTTTGGTTTGGGAATTGAAAACATCTTGATTTTCATCCTCTTTAGTAGAGTCCACCTCATCCCAAACATGGGAAGAAATCATCCCACATCCCTGGTCATCATAAAGTTGCTCCTCATTGGATTCTTGCTCTCCCTATGAAGAGACACTCTGGGATATGGCACAATAATTAGGATCATGTGGTGACTGACAAGCAATACACCACGAGATCTCCTCCACTACATTAATTGAGTTTCTTTGCAATGGGTCAGGGGTCCTATCATTTGTCTTATCCTTTCTCTTAGGAAGAAAAGGCTTTCCTTCCTTCCATTGATTATTGTAGGGGTAATTTTGCATTTTTGGTATCTTGTTGAAGTTGTTAAATGGAGGCTTATCTCCTCCTATAGCTTTATTACTTCTATTTTCACCAGGCTTAAGATCTTTTATTGCTTTCAAAATTTTCTTTAGGCTTTCATCATCCTTAGGTTTTACACCCACAGGCTTTCCTAGATCCTTTCTATTCAATAATGGTGATCTGTCGTCTTCCCTTCTTCCCAACTTTCTTGAAATCCTCTGGTTACTTTCTATGTTCATAGCCAGCTTATAGGCTTCAACTAGGCTCCTTGGATTTTTATCTCTCAAAAGGTAACCCATCTTTGAGTCAAAAGAATTTAAATATGTGACAAGACACACTCTGTCATCCAATCTGATAACTTGCAGGAGCTTATGCATGGCCTTTTGGAATCTGACATTAAACTCAACAACATCCTCATTGAAATTCTTTTTTATGTTATTGAATTCAATTAGCATAAAACCTTTAGCTTTATCACCATACTATTCTTTGAAACAATGCCTAAGCTGATCCATGAACCTATGCTACCATGTGACAAAGCCCTAAACCAATCTCTTGAATCCTCTATTAGGGATTGTACAAACAGTTTCCTGATAACATCAATTGGCACAATGTTATAATCATCAATCACATCAATAAACTTTTTTAGGTGCTCTTCACAAGTAACAACATTACTTCTAGTAAATTTGGGGAGCTTCTTCCTAATATCTTCAAGGATAGGGTTAGGATACCCAAGGATGCTAGTGAAAACAAATTGTTTACATCTTTCATGTACAACCCCTATGTTAAAAATACCAGCACCCTAAGATGTGGATGCATTAGTATTTGTAGTAGCAGGGATTTTAAGTCCACCTAGTGGTGGAACACTGGCTGTCTAATTTGCTAAATTTGTGACTTTTGCTCCTTGTGTCATAGTAGAACTAGAAAAAATTGTGGGTCCTATAGACCATTTTAGAAAATCAATTTTCCTTTTCATTTCTAATGTCGCAGCTTCTAATTTTTCCTTTTCAAGTTCCTTAGCTAGCAATTCTTGTTCCCTTTTGGCCTTTTCAAGGTCTGCCTCCAACCTTAAAGTTTGATCTATGGGAAGCTTAGGGCCTAGAGGTTCTTTAATTGAAATGTCCACTACTTTTTGCTTTCCCTTATCCTTTGGATCCCTTGTTTCAAATGTTTGATTGACAACAGGCAGCTCATTTGTCTGTTCGGTAATGGGAACATAGTTTATAGCTTCTAAATCTAGCAATTGCCTTCTTAATTGGTTAGCCCTTATCATGGCATGTTTGACCTTATCTTCCTTTTCATTTTCTCTCTTCTACCTAATGGATGCTTGTTCATGAATTCTTCTTTCCAACTTATACACTTCCTTAAATATTTCCTCAGAATCAAGCAAAGTTGTTTCAGACTCAGCTTGTTGTGCTTGGGGCTCTTCTTGTTGACCCTGAGACTCATGGAGGCCTTGGGGAAATGATAAACCAAGGGTGAAAGGGGGAACAAAGTCTTTCCCACCCCTTCTTTTACTTCTAGACCTTCTATCTCCCCCACACCATCTATTTCAGACTATTTCCCTATTGTGGGGTGATCTTTCACCCTCTTTATCTATAGCAAAATAATAATCCTCATACTGGTTTAGGCCTAGATCAACTGCCTCCACATATTCTAAGGCATTTCCTTCCTAACTAGGAGGAGCAAGACCCTCCTTTCTTGAGTTTCCCTTTTGTTTCCAGGTAAGAGACATGTCACCGACACTTTTTTCAATCCTATGCTGGCCTCATCTTGATGTGGCAGGAAGCTCACCCTACAAAATTTCCTCTGGGTGTTCCTTCCTCCAAGACCTTGTATTTTTATAAGTCATAGTAATATAGTGATATTAATTAAAACACTGGCATAGAGATTTTTTACAGTCTCCACCCAAGCTATATGGGATTTTCTATGATTTTATAAATTAGGAAGAGTAGGCAAAAGAAAGGAGTCAACTTTGTATTCAAACGTAACCAGCTAGTTTTGACAATAAGTAGGCCAGGAGTCAAGCTCAACTTGTACCTACGTTATTGTATACAAATGTTTACAACTTAGATATATCCACTGATTGAAATAGGTAGGTCAGGAGTCTAGCTCAACTTGTACCTTGCACTATTTTCTCTTGATCATAATCTCCATTCCCCAGTGGAGTCACCATTTTGTTGGTTCTTCAAAAGATTTTATACTCCAAGAGATACCAATATGCCAATGACTGATGTTAAGGATTGGTTAATTCCAAATATGAGAAATCTCTAGGCAACTGGACCAACTATAGGGACAAGACTACCTTCTTCACTTATGGCTCTGCCTAACCAAGGTGGGTACACCTGATCCAATAGTTTAACTTTGTTTCTTATCTAATACTAGATCTTACAATAGATAACAGTGAGAAAGTACTAAGTAACAACTTATTACTCATTGAATCTCCATCACTGGGTAGAATAATATATAAAGTAAATAAAAGTAAAATAACTCATAATGATTTAATGTTTTCAAGATTACAAGATTTCAATCATTCCATACAAAGAAAAGATGGGAAAATATAGGCCAGTGCCCTATCCATTGGGAAAAATATCAAAAGATAGAATGAATACAACAATGCTTGAAAGATAACTGGTCTTAAAACATAAATACAAAATATTCCAAATCTTTCCTACTTATAGAGAATCCCTAAATAGATTTAGTAAACATGTATCCCACTCAGAGCAATATTTAATCTAATCCTAGATCGGAACTCAGAGCTAAACACATACATATAAACCTTCAAAAAAGGCTTAAAGATTCACTGAATAAACTCACAGGAGAGACAAAGACTTGAGATTTGTAATAAGTGTAACCTTGAACATTGCATACATCATACTCTGAATCAATAAGCTTGCAAAATAGTAGTAGCAACCTATACTTCTTTTCTATTTCTTTGATAAAATGATACAAGATTTTACAATCCTCAATTGAGGGTTAGGGTTTCAAAGTTTCTATCTTTTCAACTCCTAAACTCTCAATGCCTAGAATGATCTTGAAAAATCCTCTATATACAAGGAGATGCAACAAGCTACCGATCATTCTAGGGCTTACAAAATTTCTAACCTAAAAAACCTTTTCAACAACCTCAAAAATTTACAATAAATACATTGATGAAACAGATGAGATATTTGATCGGGTAGTTGGGATATTTGTAGATGAGTAGCCTTTCTTTCCATCTTCAATGTTGTCCTTGGATTTCTTTGACAAATTTGATTTGCAACATCTCACTGTCCCTTATGCAATTAATGCTCTCCTGTATCTCAACAACTTCTATGACTCAAAAGCAACTGCCTTTACTTGCTCTTGGAAGCCGGCGGAGCATTAACCTGTTCAACATGAGGTATGTACTGATACCTCCATTTATCATACACCTCCTTTCCTGGGTACTCAAAATTAGAGAATTCATCTTTTTTCTTTGACAATTGTTCCCATTCATTTTCAATCTGACCAACCTTATGCTAAATATTGTCAAACATTGATTTATCATTTATTAACAACTTGATAACACTACTAATAGAAAAAGTGCCACTTAGGAGACCAGTCACCCTTTCTGACAAAAGTGCATCCATTTCTTCTCTCCATTGATATGCTTCTTTAAATTTTCCCATATCTGTAAAAATGGTGGGCAGCAGCTAATAGTTTGAAAGCATCAACTTAGCTTTCAACATACTTAATTTTCTAATAAAATTATAAAAAATGATGCCATATTGTACCATTTTCTTTACAACCTGATGTATTGGCTTAATCAGTGGATCGAGGTCTTCTTGTCCCTTTGATAGCATATGAAATAAATTTATATTATGAGACCTCTCAATCCATTTCTTGAAAATTGGTTACAATTCCGCCTTCTCCTTATTTAAAGTTTCAAGTAATGAATATAGCTTACTGGCATGACTATGCAGAATGGAGGGCTTTAAATCAATAGCAAACTGGAGGATAGCATCTGTTATTTTCTCCTCATACTTTTGGTTTTCCATAGCTGTGGCCTTCATATTTTCATCTTTTTCCTTCTCCAGTTGTATTCTTATTTCCCTCAATTTATTTGTCTCCTCTATTAATCTTTGTTTCTCCCAACTAACCCTTGCATCCATACTTCTCTCTAGGTAGGGGGATGGTGGTAACTCAACAATTAGGTTTGAGGATGAAGCCACTAAAGGCTTATCAAAAATTACCAATTGGGGAGATATGTGATCCTGAGGCCCTAATAGCAATGCAATCAGCTTGTCCTTTTGAATTAGCTCAACCTTGAGCTCATTGTAAGATTTAAGGACCAGTTCAAATTTGAGTCTGAGCTCCTCCTTTTCTTGGGCATCCTTTTCTACCACTTTGACATTGAACTTAGTAGTTTCTAGGATCAAATTTGATGCCTCTACACCAGAAGTTTCTCCTACTCTTTGCACTAATAAACTACCTGTATACCCTATAGGGAGAGCCTCCTTTCTTCCTCTATCTTCCTCCCTCTTTAGGGACCACATGACCAAAGATGCATGATCTTCTGAGAAAGCAATGCCCCTAGCAGCCTGTTTGGCCTACTCTGCTATAGTAAGAGTCTTTACCTTACTCTTCCTGATCTAATAAAAAACAATTGCATCAACAATGTCCCACTCTGGCAGAATTAATACCCCTGCATTATGGACCATATCCCTTCCCTCCTCAGGAGTAATCTTCTCAAATTGTTTGACCATTTCTACCTTGGCCTCATTTTCTTTCTTTTTTATGTCCTTATTAGGGGACTCCTATTTTTTCTTCTCACATATCTCCTTAAATTGATTTATTTTCATTCTCCAAAGAAACTGGGAGAATGCCCTAGTCTTAAATAATTTATCATCAGCTAGGAAAGAATCACTTGCTTGTTTTAAAATAGGGTCCAATTGTTTACCCTCAAATTCATCTATAGTTAAGTCCATGGCCACTTCCTTAGGTGCCTCAGGCATCCCTTCTTGCAACTTATCATTGGAAACAAAAATGTTTCCCTCATTTCTTAGTTGTACAAGTTTCTCTGCTACCCCATGTTCATCCAATTGGATTTGGGATTGGGAAGGAGAATAAGCCTCCTCTCCTAGCCTTGACTCTTCCTTTCTTTGTCTTTTAGGAGAGGATCCTTTCCCTATTGGATCATCTATAGACCTTTTCCCTTTAGAAGTAGAGGGAGTATCATCACCCTTCTATTGTGGTGGTACAAGGACCATGTACCCACTTCTCTTCTACACTGTATAAACTCCTTTTGGGGTTAACTTCATGTATCTAGGCTTGCTCAAAATTTGTTTGGCCCTCTTAGGGTCTGTCTTGCTTACAACAGCCCTCTTTTCATTTACTGCATGCATAATGCCTTCAAAATGTTCCATAAGGGCATCCACTTTCTTTGCCCATGGCTCAAATCCCTTTAATGGATCATAGGCTCTATCAAAATCCTAAATAAAATCTAGAGTCTTCCTGAAGATGATCCATTTCTCTTTTTTGATCTCTTGAGTTTGAACATCAAACTCATTCCTCACTATGTCCTCAGGGAAATTGAATTGATGCTCAATATGAGCACAACTTATCTTATCTTTGAACATCCTTGAGAGAAAACCCTCTGTATCTGCACACCTAACCACTTCTTTGGACATTCTTTAGGGTTGCAAGACTTTATTTAAATGCACCCATCCTCCTTTAGTAATCACATATTGGTGTGTAATAGTTATATCCAAGAAGAAAGTTCCCCTTCCCTTACCAATGAGAGTGGAATCCTGCAAGTCACCAATTTGTCTCAAAATCTCATCATATCCCAACTTCAATGGTACCTAATAAGGTAAAATATATGGTGCCACCCTGCAACCATACACTCTGAAAACTGTGCAAACTGGATATAAAATCATATCCCCAAAATTATGGACAATTGTGATGTCTTGACAATACTCCTTTGGTCTCATAAGTCTCAATAGCTCCCTTGGGATTCTAGGATTGTCAAAAAATAGCAAATTCCAAAGTCTAGAAGCAAAATCTCTATCAAAAGCAATGTAACTAGCATCAATTCTATCCCATGACAGGGCTGTAGTCCATAGTTGTACTGGAAGGGTTTCTCCATTTCTTTCTTTCACAATATTCACTGTTGAACTGAAAAAATTCTCACCTTTGTATAAGAACATATGCATAAGCATTGAATACCATCCAAATGGCCTAGTAACCTTCATGTTCTTAATTCCCTACAATCTGTCATGGATTAAGTCAGCCAAATGAGATGAAAAATAAAAAATCAATGCCAATTGAGGATGTAGTGATTGTACTATCATGAACATCTATGGTATAGTAATGTGAGTTGTTTGATCATGCCCTAAAATTAAAGTTAATGACTTGTAGACCTCCAGTGCTCTTTTACTAAAAAAATCCAGCCTAAAAGGCTCTGGTGTGCTTTAACTAACAACACACATAGATCCAAATTCTTCAAAAAATTCCCTCAGAGGCCCTATTCTCAAATAATCTCTCTGTGCCTCAGAAAGTTTTGTAATTCTTTGAAATCTATCTTCACTAACCCTACCGAAGGATCATTCAGTGAAAAGACTTCCCTAATCTCATCCTCTGTGATGTTGATTAAGTCCTTACCATTTACATCCTTGACACACTTTGTCACAAGATCATAGCATCTAACAACCTGAATCAATAACTCAGCATCCATGAAAACTCCAGGGCATACTAACTTCCCAATATCAAACTACCATACATTGCTGAGTGGGGCATAGGAATTTCTTTGTGAGTAAGCTTCCTTAAATAAGATTAAACCATTATGATCCTCTCCCACCCTAGCATCTCGCATCCAATTTCCTCTATCATGGAGTGCCTCAACCACTGAGTCCCTAGGGTTTCTTGGGAAAAGCTCTTTCATCCTTGCAGCCCCATTATCAGAATGCAGGAGTAGTTGCATCAAATCTTCAAAGACCCCTCTCTTGCTATACTCTATCTAACAAGACAAATTCCTCTTTGGCGGCATTTTGAAACTAGGGCCTTTCTAAAACAATATATCTAAACTGGAGAAAAATCCCTTAGAACCTTTCAACTAGCAACACAATTTTATTTATAACACCTTCCTTGATTTTAAGCAATTTTCAAATGCAGAAAGAGACCTATGAAGTACCTGGGAGTTCCTTTCTTAAAATCATTGCTTGAAGAAAAATATAGATCGCCAGAAGGTTTACAAGAGTAGTAAAAATAGGCAATGATCAAATTTTGATATATAATATCACCAACTACTCATAGCCCATCTGCATGTAGCTCATTAAACCACCATTACTAAAAGTTGGCAGCCTCAACATTCACAGGACTTCAAAAATGTCATTGAGCAAAATTTGAATTTTGATCGTTGATATATCTCCATTTCGGCGCATCAGACGATTGGCAAGTCTTAATAGCAAAATTTTGTATTACTTTTCCCCAAGTTAGTTCTCAACCAATGAGAACATTTCAATTTAATCATGTGGGAAAAAATAGAACTTAACTTTATCTCGATCTGAGAAAATAGGTGTCACCCTATTGCTAAAGCGCAAGCATAAAACTTGATCATCTTCACCCAACAGTGTAACAATAGCCATAAGAACCTCATGAACCTGCGGGCTCTTTATCTCCTTTAAAAAACTACTGCCCTACGTGACACATCACTATACGTCCATCAAATCAAAATATGCCACGTTGCAAAAACTTGTAAGTGGACCTCCTCTTACTTTTCTTTCTCGGCAGCAAAAACCCTGATAACCGCCAGATCACAATATACTGCACCAATAGAAAGTGAACATGTCAGAGTGAGCTAGCACTTTAGGGCTCACTTCACACTTCAATCTTTAAAGAGAATCAGATGGTCGTCCCTATACCGTAAGCTTAAATTCCTCACATCTTTCATCAACAGTATAATGACAACCATCAGATCTATCTGATGATTAACTCTTTGAGAAGTCTGACCCCACAACTTAACACGTCACTTATCTATACTCGAATCATAACACACCATGTTTACAAATGGGTGGGCCCCTTTCTTGAAATCCCTTTTATCATTTTAAAGTTCAGTCAACCGCCACATCAATGTACCTTAACCAATCACAAACGTACATGTCATATTGACCCGGAAGTTCAAGGTCCCACCTACCATCTCATCCACCTTAAAACATTAGATGGCTATCGCTATACCATGATTCTTAAAAGGTTATTATCTTGGTCCAACTGTATAGTGATAGCCATTGGATCAATCCATCATTTATCTACCAGCAAACCTTGAGGATGGGCCCATTGGGATAGGTGGTGCATTGTCACTATATCGGATGTCAGAGATTCTGATAGCAAATAGTCTTACAAAACAATGACAGCCACACAATTAAAAAGGGGTGATACTCAGGAAATATTTAATTGGAGACTTAGGCTTTGTGGCAACTATTAAAAAGGGTCTCGATATCATAACCTAACCGCTCAACACATGAAGTGATAAATAAAGGGGATGAAATTAACACATGCTCATTTAGAGATTTTAGTGAACCAAAAAAAAGGTAACTCTAAAATATAACAAAGTCACAACTCAACTAGGGCTCTCATTAAAACTTAGGGTTTTCTAGCATGAAGAATACTAGCCTGGAGCTGGACAAAGTTATAACAGTGATAATAGAATGTATTGTAAGGAAACTCAGGTGTGAAAATAGCTTCCTATACTAATCTCTTAAGGAAAGTATTGTGCAAATTCTTTTAAATCCATACAATTTCAGATTCGTTAACTACTTTAACAATGATATTGCAGCCATATACCATGCATATAGAAAATAGAGAATGACACAAAGATTTACCCTGAGGAAACCTTTCGGTAGAAACCCCAGCACTCCAAAACCTACACAATGTATTTATCAAAACTATTGTAGTTTACAATACACTTCCAATGCAAGTTCTTTCAAACCATTCCAAGAATACATAAACTTCACCTATCTTTGCAACCCTAAAAAATGCTTATATCATGCGCTTCCCTTTTTAGGGAAACTTCCAAAGATAGCTATATTAGGGTTTTACCATTCTCCAAGAAAATAGGAACCCCACGATTGGGGAAGAGTGTACAGTACTCAACTTTATCAGTTGCCACATGTCTTCACCCATCATTGAATCTTCTAGACATAGCTCTTACGTGTCATAGGAATCTGTCATAACCATTTCAGCCATGATCTCCTTACACACAATTCAAGATGCCAACACATCAAGTGGAATGACACATCAACACGCCAACTAGACATGTACACTCACACTTAATTACATTATTTGCAAGAAATACATTTTACAAAACAAATAATAAGAATAGGAATTATCCAAGGTTGAGACACCTTATTCCTAACATGTATATCAGAAACATATAATAGTGTAGTCCACTATCCAACAGTATTTAACTTGCAAAACACAGAAATGTTCAAACCAAAACATTCACACAAGTATTAAAACTAGGATTTATAGTGGAAACCCAATTTGGGAAAAACCACTTTGTAACATGTTACTAATATTTTCACTCTTCTGAAGTGAGCTCTATGAAAAGCCAACCTTGTCAAAGGTTTAGAGACACAATGCTAGGAGTGACCCAGTTAAAGGATTTCAACCACCTTGTTAGGAGTGTGCCTTGTTAGAGGACTTAAGTACATTCCATTAGAATGCAACCTTGATTAAAGGATTTATACAATGACTATTAGGTCAACCTTGATTAAAGGATTTAAACTAATACAATGGTTAGAAAGTAACAATAGTGTTTGATCTAAAAAAATAGAACTCACTTTTCAAATAACATAGAACTCACTTTTCAAATAATAGATCCAATTCTTACATATATATGTTGGCTTACAGACTAAGATCCATTTCCATCTCCATCATTGATCTTCTTGGAAATCCCTTCAACAAATCACAACTCCTTTCCCTTCATCCTTTTCATCTTATTCAGTCAATAACAACAACAACTCCATCATACTACTTCAACCTCACACTTAGGTTTCCTTAATACCTCTTCGATAGGTACATCCATCTTTTTCTGCTTATTCTCCTCTATAGATCTTAGGGTTTAATCAGATTCATTGAACCCTTCAAACATTATGTTTCTTCATCCATCCTTCTAGAAACATCTCTAATCTCTTTATGGAATCACAATAAAATAGTTTACTGTGCATTAAATTCTCCATACATTCAATAAATAAAGTCAACACAATTTACATAATCCAAGAATTCAAACATGTCAGCTAGGAATCTGAATTCTTCCTCAAATGTAAATTATTAATGCTCGGTCAATACTGTGTTCAACTCCTCGATCATCACTATGTAGCTCGGTGATCACTTGAAATTGTTTCCCTCGGCTAATAGTGTCTTCCTTGGCAATAAACTGATGTTCGGTCAACACTAAATTTACTCAACATACATTGGGTTGGTCAACACTAACATCACTTAGCTTAAACTAGATTTCTTCACTTTTGCTTGGTTAAGCCTACTTGTTTAGTCTTTCTTCTCACTTAGATAAACAATACATTATCTTATCATTGTGCCACATAATCAAGTACTCATTCAAGTATCAAGATAACTCAACCTTTCCTTAGGCGCTATTGTTATCACCCTTGTGTTAATCCTTCTCAACAATCAAATAGATATAGTACTTTCTTAGATAGAAACAGTATTACCAATTAAGGTTTGACATCAATGATAATATAAAAATTGCTTCAATTGAAATTTCCAACACATAGTTGTTTCTTTTTCTTTGGTGGGCCATTGCAACCTTTGGAATGGAGTGAATTTTTTGATTGGATTTTTCCTTCCTTGAGTATGTCTTTTGGAATGGACATGGAAATCTTTAGATTATTGTGGATAGTTATCTTTTTCAATTTTTGAGTTGAGATCCAAATTTGTATGGCGAGAAGTGGATGGACCATTGTAAGTTGTATGAGATGGTGGAGATATTGATGGAGAGATGGAGAGAGATTGGTGGATAGGAGATGTTGGATTTGTTGGCATTAAGTAGTATTGCCACTAGTGACAACACTTATTTGCATTCTGGGTGTAAACCGAGAAGACAGTGTAAACCGAGAAGACAGTGTAAACCGAGCAGACAGTGTAAACCGAGCAGACAGTGTAAACCAAGCAGACAGTGCAAACCGAGCAGACAGTGCAAACCGAGCAGACAGTGCAAACCGAGCAGACAGTGCAAACCGAGCAGACAGTGGAAACCGAGCAAGTTAGTACAAACCGATCAGGACAATGAAAACCGAGTAACATCTTGTCTACCGAGTCACCAATGCTTACCGAGTTCAATACCTACCGAGTGATCAATATGAACCGTGTCTTCACTTCTACCGAGTGCATGACGATGCCGAGTAATGCAGTGGACGCTGAGTATCAGAAAGTCACCGAGTCAGTGTGAAGGAACCGAGTAACCATATTTGGGCCGACTTAGTAGCACTTATGTTTATTTGTCAAGCCGACTGTGCAATTGTAATTGTAATTAATTGTTTGAGACCTGTATATAAACAATGATGTAGAAATAAAAGAGATATGCACAAGTAATGAAATATATGAGATAGAATATATAAAGAGTAAGTAAGGCAGAAATAAGTGAATTGTAGAAGGCTTCAGAAGTATAAGATACAGCAAAGACAAATTCATCATAGAAGGTGATCAGTACATCAGCGAATCTCATTCAGCAATCCAGTTGCAAAGCAGAGATCTACTGTTTCATTCTAACAGGTGAATCAGTACTAAATCCTTTAACTGGGTAGACTTAACAGTCTTTGTATAAATCTCTTTACCGAGTGCATACTTCACTGTATGTTTGTAAATCCTTTAACAAGGTGGATTTAGCAATCCTTATTGCTCCTAACAGGGCAGATCATCAGAAGTGATCAAATTGTAAGCCTTAACCGGCCAACTTTATTCTGCAGTATTAAAGCTTTGTGGGTTTCATCCCCACCCCAGTTTTACTTTCTTTTGGAAGGTTTCTGGGTAACCAAATCCATGTGTCATTATTGTGAATGTTTTTTAAGTTTCATGCTTTCTGTATGCAAAGGTTAAAAGTAAAATACATGTATTGAAATTAGAAGAAAATTTGGAGTTACTGATTCACCCCTCCCCTCTCAGTAACTTGGTTAATTCCTGAATATTTCCAACAATTGGTATCAGAGCTGCATTGGTTCTCAAGACAAAGCTTAACTAGCTTGAGCAAAGATCCAGGACAATGGAGGTATTCAAACTGAACAAGGTGATTGAAAATGAAAAGTTAGATCTGGAAATGGCCATAGCTAAACTCAAAGAAGCAAAAGAACATCTTTCCCAATCCCTAAGAAGAAGGAAGGAACTTGCAAATCAGATGAATGATCAGAATTACATTGAAGAAAAGATTGAAGATCTTCTTCCCTCAAATAACTCAGATGAAGCAAACAATGCTATCAAAGAACTCCTAGAAAAGAATGGGTCTCTGCAGGAAGAAGTGAGAAAATTGAAAAGAGAACAAGAACTACACTCTACGAGATTCTGTGAGATCTTGGAATAGAAAAACAAGTTGAAAGATGAATTAGATGAAAGAAACATTGAAGTCCAAAACAAAACCCTTCAGCTAGAAAACCTAATTGATCAGATCTCTCATACAAATGAAGAAATTCTAAATCTAAGTTCAGAAATAGAAAACACAAAAGAAGAACTAAGATCTGAAAAGGAAATCAATCTAAGATTGATGGATGACCTAAATGCTGAAAAACAAATCAATGAAGGAATGCTGAAAAGTCAAGAAGACTTGAATCAGCTATATGAATGAAATCTTCATAGACAAAAAGGAAAAGCAGGACTTGGATACAAAGAAGAAGGCGAATCCTCTAAGCAAGGTACTAAAAGAAATCAAAAACCTACTTGTAATCATTGTGGTAAAATAGGACATACTTCAAATAAATGTTGGAACAATGAAAAAGCAGAATTCAATGGAAAATGTTATAGCTGCAATCAACCTGGTCATAAAGCAAATGAATGCAGGGAAAAACCTAGATTCAGAGGTAATTGTCACAAGTGCAACAAACAAGGTCACAAGGCATCTGAGTGCAGATCCAAGATATTTAATCCAGCAGAACAAATTGTGAAAGCAATGTTTGGATGGGACTACAACACCTGGTGTAGATGTCATTACTGTGGAGAATATGGACACATTGGCATGAATTGCATAAAACATCATCTAAGGAAAAGAGATACTACCATAAGATGTTTCAAATGCACTAAACTCGGTCACATAGCCAGAAACTGCATGAATGCCAGTGAAATTGAAGAAGGAAAGAAGAATGAAGCAACTAAGGTCAGGAAACAGGTCAGACAAAAATAGATTCCTAAAGCTACCGAGCAATCCAGTCCAAGTAATGGAATGGATGGCTCTACCGACTCAGACTAAATTTCCAAGGAAGCACTGGAACTGTACTCTCATAGATCAATCTCAAACAGTTCCAGAACTGAAATTAAAAGAAAAGTCTAAATCAGCATGCAAGATGCAGTGAGATCAGCGAGGTCGGTATAGTCTTCACCGAGCGAGGTCGGTATAGTCTTCACCGAGCGAGGTCGGAGCATTATGAATTCTCGAGTTCACCGAGTTGCGAAGTCTTTTTCGAGCAATTAATTCTTGGTGGGTGACAGTCTGTCAGAATTCCTACCCTAATTTGAAATGAGCATTAATGATAGAATTGTAAACAAAAAGCAAGTAATCGAACTCATTCTTCACCGCGAATCTTTAAGCACTTTGAGAGCAGAAAACTTCAAGGGCAACCCGGCGATTTAATACTCTTGCGAAAGGAATTTTCTGTGAGCTACCATGGCATCATCCAACACCTCAGCGAAGAAAGGATCAGACATGTTAGTCCAAGGGGAGTGGAAAGCACCAGATTTTAAGATCGTGCCCGCAGTTGCAGCCGCCCTAGATCCGAACGGAGCTCAATCTCAGATTCCTCCTAAGGTACTGCTTATCAACGATATCCGTAATCATTTTAACTGTTCTATTCAAGAAATGGGAAACCTAGAACTAGACATTGTGAGTGAGGAACTATGTGTGGATGGTACTTTGAAACCCGAGCACAAACATCTGGAAGATAAGGGTTTAGTCCACATTGCACATCTTCCTCGAAACTTTCGAGATAAATGGGTTAGGTACATTCTCAGCCGAGTACACGATGGCAAGATTTGGCTTGAGCAACCTATTGAGATCACAAGGAAAATGATTCATCAAGTTACCGGTCTTCCCACGTTGAACAAAGCGAAAACTACCAAAACCCTAGGTCGGACGGAACTAGAGAAGAAAACCCTAGCCGAGTGGGATGGTAGAGGCATGAAGGTTAGCAGCATTACCGACGCCGAACTGAAGTTTGGTACACATATCATTGCACACAAGATTTACAGTTCTAGTCGACAGAACAGTGTCTCATGTGAAGCTGTTGACCTAGCATACAAAGTGGTCAAAAACAACTTGACATTTGACCTAGCAGACTTAATGTTGAAACAGTTCAACAAGAACATGGAAAGCATCAAAACTTCCAAAAACAATCCATGTAAGTTTGGATCCTTGATAGTCTGTTTATTCTTCTATGTTCAGAAATTCTTCCCTTCAAAAGGAAAAGTTGTATGGAGAAAAGACGTGCCTGTACTGTATGAAATTAATGAATACATCGCAGAAATGGGTGAAAACTTTGACAGCATCATGGATAATTATTTTGAGTCTTTCAAAGAGAAAATGAATGATAGATTCCGGATTCCACAGAAGTTGGTGGAAGATTACAAAGATGACATCTGTTTTATGGTAGATTGTGATAATGTGTATATTCAAGCAGTAAAACCAAGAACTGTGTATGCAAAACCTCTTCCTTATGAGGTAAATATTGATGAAACCAAGAACATTATTGAAGCACTTCTAAATCAGCCTGTCAATCCCAAAGCCCCATATTTTGGAACATATGATGAAGCTAAGATGAGAATTGAACTAAGCATAAAGCTTCCACAGGCGGTAAACAAAGGAAAGAAAAGAATAGCTAAAATGCAAATGATAACCGAGGAAAAAGAAGAAATAAGTGAAAAAGAAGAGGAAAAGGATGAGAAAACAGAGGAACCAGAACCTGCAAAGAAGAAAGGAAAATTTTTTATCACTAAGGCATCTGTGCCTCCCACTGCTGTGTTCACAAGGAGAAATACAAGAGGAAAGGAAGACAAGGCAGAAAAGGCAGATAAGGACATAGTATTCAAAAGGCCTCCTCTAACCCTTCAAGAAAAGCTCAAACTCTTCAGAGATGGATCAGGATCTGGAGTAAGTAACATAAAATCCTTGAGATATGAAACCAGATCGGAAGCAGAGCAGAAGGAAATAGAAGATGCTGTTGTTGAGAAGATGGGACAGTGGAAATACTCTCCTGAAGAAATTACCCCACAGGTTCCAGCAGTTCTATTGAATCCGATAAGAATGAGATGGAGCAATGCAAGGCAAACTGTAATAGACATATTTGATCAAAACCTAAGATAGTTGATGCCGAGCCTGAACAATGATGAAGTAAAGAAGGCACTAAAAGAGAATGAAAACAAGATGACACTGAAGTTCAATACTTGTTTGATTTTGATCAACAATATTGAATCGGTTGTGAAGGCTGCAAAAGCCACATGGAAGAACATTTACCACCTTCACCAACCGAGCATTGAAACTGTAATAATAAAGGATATTGAAGATGACAGCGATGAGCAAGAAGAAGACACCGAGGTAGATGATACTGTAAGGATAGCAGCAGAAGTCATTGCATCCCTTCCTACCTCTCCAGTGAAAGTCTCTACATCCAGCCCAGAGACACCTTCAAGCATGGTTGTGACAACTTCCACATTTGTCCAATCATCCCTAGCAATATCAGAGGCAGCTACCATTTCTTCTACCGAGCTGCAGTCTCCTGTACCAGTAAGTTTTCCAGCTTTTGAATCATCAAGTGTAAATATTGTAAGTTCTCCAGTAGAAAGTATACCAGTATCAATAGCCAGCCCTATTTTATCTACTATCACTACTACAAGAGCATTAAGTACAGATAAGCCTAAGGCTCTATCGAGTATAAAATTTTTGGGTAAAAATATAGTTGAGGATATAGACCTAGACGAAGAGATAGAGATTCCTACACTAGATTTTGCAAATCTCTCAGCAGACCAGATGCAGAATATAGGTGAGATCCTCCAAAGGAAAGCAAAACAAAAGAAGCTTAAGGAGGAGAGAGACAAGGAGTATCAAATCATCAAGGATGCTAAGGACATTTTGTCTGATGCATTAGGCATTAAAGTAGACTCCTCCCAGCATGTTTTGTTACAATTGGCAGAAGCAGTTGAGAAATACAATGAGGACTCATCCAGGATAGAAAAGTTAGTTGAAAGAGCCGAGAAGAGATTCAACAATAAAGTGCTTGAGCACATTGCTTAGCACATAGCTATTAACCAAGTGGAATTGTCTTCAATTTTGTCTAACATAGAGTCTATTTATTCGAATGCTACCTCTCTTTTGGCCAAACTATGCAATTTTGCCGAGTTCACAAAGGATGTCAAAGATAAAATGAATAAAATGGATGAGGATATGAAGATTAGCATACAGAAGCTGCAACTTGAACCAAGTTCAAACTCTGCTCATCACATGAAAATTTCACATCTATCCAATATGCACTCTGATCTATTGAAAGAAGACTCAAGGATCCGGTCCACACTGCTAGACATCCAACACATGATTCTTCCCATCATGAATACAATGTATAAGCACATTGAACATTCCAGAACATTGATTCATGACAATCAGTTCTCCATAGCAGATCACATGATTGAACTCTCTACAGAAATCCAAATTGCCATACAAACATGTAAGATTCTGCAAGAAAGTTGGGACAGAACCCTGGCACTAATAATGAAGGTACATTCTGATTTCTTATCAAATTTTGGATTCTCTCTGTAAATAAATTGTATATGCACCTTTGGCATTATCGTCAAAAAGGGGGAGATATGTATAGAAGGAGAGATATGTATACTGTATAGATTTGTATAAGAAACAGTTAGCACATTGAAAGGGGGAGACAATGTATAAAGCCCTATAACAAAGACAAATTTTGAAAAATCAAAATAAAACTCAGCATGATTCGGTGTATATAAATTTTGGCCAATAAGTGTTTTTGTCACTAATGCCAAAGGGGGAGATTGTTGGCATTAAGCAGTATTGCCACTAGTGACAACACTTATTTGCATTCTGGGTGTAAACCGAGAAGACAGTGTAAACCGAGAAGATAGTGTAAACCGAGCAGACAGTGTAAACCAAGCAGACAGTGTAAACCGAGCAGACAGTGCAAACTGAGCAGACAGTGCAAACCGAGCAGACAGTGCAAACCGAGCAGACAGTGCAAACCGAGCAGACAGTGGAAACCGAGCAAGTTAGTACAAACCGATCAGGACAATGAAAACCGAGTAACATCTTGTCTACCGAGTCACCAATGCTTACCGAGTTCAATACCTACCGAGTGATCAGTATGAACCGTGTCTTCACTTCTACTGAGTGCATGACGATGCCGAGTAATGCAGTGGACGCCGAGTATCAGAAAGTCACCGAGTCAGTGTGAAGGAACCGAGTAACCATATTTGGGCTGACTTAGTAGCACTTATGTTTATTTGTCAAGCCGACTGTGCAATTGTAATTGTAATTAATTGTTTGAGACCTGTATATAAACAATGATGTAGAAATAAAAGAGATATGCACAAGTAATGAAATATATGAGATAGAATATATAAAGAGTAAGTAAGGCAGAAATAAGCGAATTGCAGAAGGCTTCAGAAGTATAAGATACAGCAAAGACAAATTCATCATAGAAGGTGATCAGTACATCAGCGAATCTCATTCAGCAATCCAGTTGCAAAGCAGAGATCTACTGTTTCATTCTAACAGGTGAATCAGTACTAAATCCTTTAACCGGGTAGACTTAACAGTCTTTGTATAAATCTCTTTACCGAGTGCATACTTCACTGTATGTTTGTAAATCCTTTAACAGGGTGGATTTAGCAATCCTTATTGCTCCTAACAGGGCAGATCATCAGAAGTGATCAAATTGTAAGCCTTAACCGGCCAACTTTATTCTGCAGTATTAAAGCTTTGTGGGTTTCATCCCCACCCCAGTTTTACTTTCTTTTGGAAGGTTTCTGGGTAACCAAATCCATGTGTCATTATTGTGAATGCTTTTTAAGTTTCATGCTTTCTGTATGCAAAGGTTAAAAGTAAAATACATGTATTGAAATTAGAAGAAAATTTGGAGTTACTGATTCACCCCTCCCCTCTCAGTAACTTGGTTAATTCCTGAATATTTCCAACAGGATTGTTCCTTTGTTGACCTTGACTAGGAATGTAAGGGGTGCAATTTTATGGTGGGCGTTAGGGATATAGGATTGGTGGATGAAGGATTGAGTACGATAAGATGGGGGATGATATTTGGGGATGTAAGGGCTTAAAATGGATTTTTTATGTGGAGGATATTTGATACTAGATTTTGGGATATAAGGACCTAGAATGGATTTTGAGGATGAAGGATGAATGTGCTAGGTTGACGGGTGATGGCATTATATGTTTTAGAGGAATGATGTGAAGATGTGATGGTATTTTTGGAAGAGTGCCTAAATTTTTCATTACTTGTACCAACATGTTTTAATGGAGTGCCTTCAGATGTGTAACCAAGACCATAAGATCATGGATTTTTTTTCCATGGATGAGATCCAGGGTACCCTTTTCATGGGGTCCTAATCCTTTACCTTGATAATTCCATTTTTTGAGTATTTGATCCAAGCTAAGATACTTCTTACTTGTGGAATAAGATGTAATTCCATTATTGGGTTCTTTGGTGGTAGATATGAAATTTATTTTTTCTACTTCAAGTGGGTCACCATTGATAAATGTAAGTGGACCAAGGGAATAGAGTAATGGTGATGGGAAATTTTGGATTAGAGGTGTTAAGGGATCATGAAGTGGGGAGTATGGGATGATATGATCTTGACTGGGATTAGGGGATGATAATGAAGCTTGAGATGTCGTAGGTGGAGGGGTGGGATCTTGATTTTTGGGAGTGGCTGACAAAGGATCATGAGATGGAGTGGGTGATAACAATGTATCATGTAATGGAGGAAGTGAGATAGTAGGAACTTGAGATGGAGTGTACAAAATGATGCAATCTTCATTTAGGTCAATGGATATTCCAACATTATTTTGTGCAAGATCTTGACATTATTGGATTGGTGTGGATGGAGTGATGGGGGATACATATGGATGGACTTTTCAAGATGTAGTGGATGGAAGGGTGGATGATTATGTAATTGTGATAATGGGAAGAATGGTGGACTCATGAGGTTCATTACATGTTGTTTGGGTAATTATAGAAGGAGGAGATGTGGATGTGAATTGGATGGATTCAATGGATGGAAGGGACTTAATGATGCTAGGAGATGGAAGAGGATCAATAAGTAAGGTAGATCGAAGAAGAATGATAGGTGTGTGACATGAAAAGGTCTCATCAAAAGTTCTTTCACATGAGGGATTGAGATGACATGACTCATCAAATTTAGGAGAGCATTTTGTTTCTACCTTCCTTGTGAAACACCTTGGAGATTTGCGTGTTGGAGGTTGAGGTGAAGAGTTATCATGTGTACATGGTGGGGAGATAGGGTAGTCCACATATGAAGGTTTAGAAAGGGGTTGTGAACTTGGTAGGATGAACGATGGTGTAGGAATAGGTGTGGAAGATGGCATATCTAGATAGTTCACATAAATAGGCATGGAGGTGACTTGTGAACTAGATTGAAAAATCCATGGGGTAGGTTCCATGGATTACGGTATGGGATATGAAGTGGATTGAGGGATGTAGGTTTCTTATGGAAGGGGACTTTCGGTAATGTAGGTAGGAATGGAAGATGGTGGATTGCGATAGGATGGAGGAGATGGAGGAGAAAAGTAGGATATAGTGGATGGTGGATTAGTAATAGTATGGGGGTTATGATGATAGATTATAAGACTAGGATTATGAATTTTAAAATGGGTTGGAGGATAAGGAAGTGGTGGATTTTGATGAGGGATGTTTTTCTAGAAAAGTAGAGTTGGCGATATGACAATGGAAGAAGATGGAGGTATGAATGATGTATGAGGGGGGTATGTGGGTACGACATAGGAAGGAGGTGTGGATGAATGAAATAGTTGATTTTCCTTATCAAAGGTGCAATAAGGAGTACTTGTGGGGATGCATGGAGGCATGATGGGGTAGTCTAGAGGAATGAATTCATTTTGGATGGTTTTTGGAGAAAGATTGGTAAGGTTTTCAATGTACTCATCATGATCAACAAGAATCTCATCATCATTGGAACAAGATAAAGTGGGAGAGAAGGTGAGATGACAAAAATCATCATAATATAATTGTGACATGACAACTTTCTAATGACTTAGCTAGGATATGGATCAAAAAACATATCTAAGATTAGCATGAACAATACGCTTAGACTGTGACTTTGATTAATCTTGTGATAGGAAAAAAGAATGACTCTAAAGATGATGGAAAGGGGATGAGGGATGACAAAGATTACTCTTCTATCCTAGGATATGGGGAGAAAAGGAGGACCCACTGGTAGATGATAGTAATGAAACATGAAGAAAATGATGTGGGAAGATAACAAGGGCATGATTATGAAACTAGGATGACAAAGTTTTGGAGGCTTGGATGACTTTTGGACTAAACATTTGGACAAAGTTGGACTGATTTGGAAATATGTCTTCTTATAGAACTCTTTGTTTGTGTATGGTCAATAGATGTTTTCACTAGTTTTGTAACATCAAAAATACGTACAAGTAGTTCTACCTTATGGAATTGACTTAGCTTGAAAACCTTTTCTCACAAACTTAGGCACACACCTAAGAGATAATCAAAATACATTCATTGAAGGCCATGCAATGGGTCAAAAAATGCCATATTATTTGAATCCAAAATCTCAGGGATGACATGATACAGTGAATCTCTTGGGGAGGTTACTATCCCCCTTGCACAAAGATTATCAAAATTTTAGGGGTAGATCAGGTAGGTTTCTTGTTAATGGATTTTAGTGTTTGTGCAGCATCCACCCAATCAGTTTGTACATTTGTGACTCACTAAAGATCCTAATGGACCACATTGGCTCATTAGGTATGTTTTCCTGATTCGAACTATTATCCACACACCATGCTTGAGCTTGGTTGGATATAAAAGTGGAGTTTACTCACAGTCTTATTTATATACAGCCTAGGGTATTTACCTATTTGAGGTCATCCTCTAAAGGGAAAGTGCACCCTCTAGATAGGCCTCACTAAAAGAAAATTAAACTTAATCTTTTTTCGCACCCAAGTTCCATAAGGGTGAGGGGATAGGATACATATATAAGCTATTCACTTTGCATCACTTAGATTAATGGGATTGCTAAAAATGAACACTAAAAAATAAGTGTTTAAAAAAACTCCTTAAGACACATCAAACACTCTTTTATTCCAAGTTGAAACCTAGATTATAGGTATGTGTTTTCTACTCAAAAGTAAAAGACACACATGTTTAGGATTCAAGGTTTAGTTTGAGGAAAATAAACTACAATGCTTAAAAAATAAAATTTTGTCATTTTTTTCCATTAAGTGTTTGAGATTGAGTTTGAGTTCATTTTAATTCCCAAATTGAAGTTTTTAAATTTTTCTTGTTCACTTTTAGTGAGTTCCTACCGATCTGTGTAAGAATGGGACAAGAAAAAGAAGGGGAATTTTTTGGATAGAATACCCTTAGCTTGCAGGTTCACAATCCTATGAGCAAAGGAAATGATCCTACCAATTGCGTAAGGGATCCCAATGGTCGATGTTTTTACCAGTGTGCAAATTTGGACTTCAAGAATGATGTTGTCAAAGCCCATTGTTTGGTCTTCCAAACTGCAAAAACCAAGAAGCACCTTGCAAATCACTCAAACAAAAAAAAAACATTAATATTTGTTAGTTTTTTGAAAGTTAAAATGATGAAATAGATGAGAGAATGACCCTTTGTGTAGGTCCCACTAGGCATGCTGAAATGCATGTAATGAAATGAGAGTTAGGAAAACAAAGATAAACTAAGAACTCAATAAATAAATAAATAAAAACATCTAAGATTAGACAAAGAAAATAATTAAAATTAATGTGAATGTAAACCTCAATCTCCCAAGAATCTTTCCTTTATGTGTAGATTTGTCCAAGATGGAGAGATATGTGCTCAATGCATACTTTTATCAAGTTTTAATGGTGAGTAAGGATTTTTGCATTATGGAGTTTCTTTGCTTATGGATTTGGAGACAAAATGGCATTATAACAATGTATTGATGGTGGATGATCTGTGAGGAGAAGAAGGTTCAATTTATAGGAAAATAGAGGGTTTAATGGATGGTCAAGATCCAAACCCGAGGAAGGGTGGAGATGCATTTGAGAGAGAGAGAGAGAACATGGCTTGTGATTTCTAAAATTCCTCTCATTGTGATAAATGTCACAATGAGAGGGGTTTGCAAGAATGAAGGAATGTGACTAGTTTAGGAGATGTGAGAGGGGACCAAGGTGTAAGAAATGGGTAGAGTGTGTAAGAGTGATGTAAGAGAATTTAATGCCAATATGAGGTTTGGGGGTTGGGATATGTGAGGTTGTGACAACAAATTTGACTTGGATTTTCTTAATCCATTTTATTAGGATTGTGAAAATGATTAAGGTGTGATTAGGAGTAGATTAGGATTTTATTAGGCTGCAAGTGGTAGAATTAGGATGATGTGATGGGAAGAGAGAGGATGAGTGGAGGGTTATATTAGCTAATCATGAGTCATTAGCTAATTAAGAAGGATTAGTATGTGTGAATGGGTTGGGTTGGGTTGGAACTAAGAGTTAGGTGATTGAGATAGTTTAGGTTAGGGGTTAAAGTTAGGAGCCATGTGATCTAATGAATTAAATGTATTATTTAATTACAAGTGGGCGGAAAAGGATTTATGAATTAATTTAAATAGATAAATTTATTCATTCAATTTAATAGTGGAAGGGGATTTAATTAATTAAATGGTTATGAGTTTCTATTACATTAATTGCACTATAGTTAATTAATTACATTAATATAGATAGACGGGTAACATTAAGCAATTAAATAATGCATGACTATTCAATCAATAATGCAAGTAAGATGACTAAATTTAAGTAAAATCATTAATCAAATTTAGGTGTCTACATCTATACTATTTTGTATGGTCTCTACACATGGAATTACCTTGTATCTTAAGAAATTATGTGGATATGTCCCTCTAGTAGAGTAATAGAATGATATACTGTCACCTTTTAAGCTAAACAAAAAGTCTTGGCTGATTTAGACTCAGCTGAGTCTAAATCGACCAAGTATATGTAGGCGCCATGCGATGCCAAATGGTGCTTACATGGCATGGAAGAGTCAACCGAGTCCTACTCGGCCAAGTAGCTCTCGATCGAGTCTAACAGGTATTTTAAATATCGCAAAAAAAACCCCAAAGCCCCTCATTTGCACATTGAGGGGCTAAGGATTAGTGATTGGCAAGAAACAATGCCTACTTGACTGAGTTCTAGGTAGGGACATTTTTTTTTGTGTTTTTTAATTTTTTTCTTGTATTTATATGCAAAAAATTATAATTTTTTTACTTAGCATTATAATTTAAATTTTTATTTTTTTTCATTTTTGAGATCTATATTATTGATGAACTAAACATAAACGTAAAACCTAACAATGTATTTACCTAAAAATGTAAACTTAAAACATAAACTTAAAAGTTTGAAACGTAAATGTACAAACCTATAACCTAAAAACATGGATAATTTACCCAAAATGTAAATTGAAGCCTAAAAACATGTAAATAGCACACAATACATTGTCAATTTAAACAAATTTTTAATAAAATTTATTTAAAATGATTAAGAGATATAACTTATATATATCATACTAAGTTGTTTTCCAAAATAAAAATATATCAAGAACATATAGATCTAAAATCATTTACATATTTTTTCAGAAAAAATTATACTTAAGACCTAATAATACCTAATAAGACATAATACCTACGCTTAAGAAATAATAGGACCCTTAAGACCCAACAGGATGTCCAATAAGACCCTTAAGACCCTTAAGACCTAATAAGACCCTTCTAACCCAATACCTGACCTAATAGTACTAATTAAGACATAATAGGACCCTTAAGACGTAATATGACCACTTAAGACCTAACAAGACCACTTAAGGCTTAATAGGACATAATAGGACCTATTAGGACCCTTAAGACCCAATAGGATGACTTAAGACCTAATAGAACTTAATAGGACCTAATAGTCCATCCTTAAGACCCAATAGGACCCTTAAGACCCAATAGGACCTAATTAAGACCCTTAAGACCCAATAGGACCCTTAGGACCCAATAAGACCCTTAAGACCTAATAGGACCCTTAAGAACCAATAGGACCTAATTAAGACCTATAAGACCCAATAGCACCCAAAATGACCCTTAAGACCCATAAGACCCTTAAGACATAATTAAGACCCTTAGATATCCCCTCTAGCTAAAAAGAATAATACCTTGGAGGTGATCCTAACTCAACTAATAATATATTTATCTTCTCCCCAAAATGGGTCAAGTATTTAAACTCTAGATCATTTTCCCCCTCCTAAAATTCATAAGGAGAAATCTATGTTTCATCTTATGTTTTGCATGGAAGTGTTTTGTCCATGGAAAAAGTGCAAAAAACTAAAGAAAATCCATTGTTTCATGGACTTGAATGATTTCATCTAGTATGTGATTATTTTCCAATGAACCCCTTTCTAGATTATTATATTTTCACCATTTCTTTTAGTATTTATAATGTTTTTCCCTCCCTAGTTATGTAAATTTACATTCAAACTAGTAAACTGATTTAAAATTTATCTCAAAATTATTGTCACTTGAATCTAGGTAGATTTTGGAAATGTATATTAAATTAATTTTTCTCATGTGCTTTTAAATATGTATAAATATGCATGAATTAGTTGTAGTACCATGATTAAATACAAGTGTAAATGCATGAATTTAAATGTTTAAATATCTAATTTTTATTTTTAAATGTGTACAAATTAGTTCATGTTTGAAGTTAACTATTTTCGTGTTCAAGAAGTATGTATGTAAATCAAGTTATCTTTTATATATATATATATATATATATATATATATATATATATATATATATATATATATATATATATATATATATATGTGTGTGTGTGTGTGTGTGTGTGTGTGTGTGTGTGTGTGTGTGTGTGTGCAGGATCATGGTATGCCAAACTAGGCCCTTAAGTGGCAATGAAAATTCAGAAAATTGAGTTTAGGAAAGTTGACATAAAAATTTGAGTAAGTTATAAATATTGTATCAAAAATATGTAAGAAAAGATTCTGTAGAAAATTAAATTTAGTTTCTAAGATACTAGGCCTTTTTGAAAAACAATTATTCTATATGTTGAAAATCTCATAATTCAATGTAGTAGTGCAAAAATTTTAGGAAAAAATAAGAAGTAGGTGTATGTCTGACCACCTTAACCACAATCAAATGATAAATTTTTTTTACAAGATTCTAGATACAAGTAGCAGACTTATGTCCCGATTTGACACATATTTTTTGTAATTTTTTTCCAAGAAAATAATTAATTATTATTTTTCTTCTACAACTTCTCCAGAATACAAAAACTTTCATGTCTGACCATGTTAACTTAGTCTAAACTTTATCGAATTGAATTTTATAAAAAAAATTCTTGTAGTAGGAAAAACATAGAATGTGACACATGTTTTGGATTTCAAAAATGTTATACAGTTTGGAGGTTATAGCTATTTTTCAATAAGTCTATCAATCAAGACTAGAAAGATAAAAAGTAGGTGAATGTCTGACCACATTATACAAAATCAAATGATAATATTTTTTTATAAGGTTATAGATAAAAATAGTAGACTTATGTCCAAATGTGATGTATATAGCCTTTGTGTGCACATCATGGCTTCTAGTGGTTTAGAGCATAGTGTCCATAATAGTCACAGATCACAAGCTCCCTCAGACCTACATGGTACCTAGGCCCCATGGAGTAGAGATAGTCCTAGAGATGAGACTATCTCTAGGATGCAGGCCACTCTAACTATGTTAGAGAGGATGTTGTAGAATAGTACTACTCTCCCTAATAGGGATAAATTGACATCTATACACACTAAGCTCATGAGTATGATTCAGAAGGCTGAATCATACAATCCATATGATGATGTATCAATTGATACTTTTTATTATAGCCTCTCTAGCACTATCACAGTGATAGTGGGTTGGAGGACAGTTGATTCAAATGTTTCAATCACTCTAGTCAAGAACATGTTTGGGACCCATTATATATATAAGAGAGTGGTTAGAGAATACAAGGTCACAAAATATATAGATTGTTAGGAATGGGAACATTGAGGGGGGGGGGGGGGGGTGAATCAGTGTTCATTGTATTTTAACTTTTCTCTTTAATCTTTATTCTGAACTTAAATGCTTAAGTACTAAAATAAACATTCACATAAAAATGAAACATAAAAAAATGTAGACACCTAAAAATCCTTTAGAAAATAAAGTATTTTTATTTTCTGAAAAATCTCTGATGACATCATCATTTATTAATTAATTATTTATTTAATTAATTAATTTATTTTTATGTCATTAAATCCCTTTTTCTTAATTAAAAATATTTAATTAAGAAATCCCTCCCAAAAATGTTTAAATCTTATTTAAACATTAATCCCCTATTTATTAATTATTTTAATTAATAAATTGACCAAAAATCCCTCAAAAAATAATTAATTTATTTTTTGACCAAAAGTTGGCCTTTTTTCCTAAAACCACTAACCTCTTCCAAAATCTTCTAAAACCCTCTTTAATTACAATTAAAAGGCTAATCCCATCTTTTCTAACCCTAATCTCAACTCAAAATATTTAATTAAGATTAAATATTTAATTTTCATATTTATTGAAAATATTTCAATAAATTTTTCCAAACTTAAGCTTTTGGAATAAATAAACTTTTATTCCATAAAACCTAGGAGAATTCTAGACTCTTCTAGAAACTTCTCAACCCAACCTCTTCACCCATCCTAATCCTAAAATCCCCTAATCCTAATCCTAATCCTCCCCCTAACCTTGTCACATTCCCTAAACAAGGTTAGCCAACTCCTAAACTTTAACCAAAGTCAACAAACTTCTATAGGTTTCTCTTACATGCATTTATAATGCATTTAAAGCCTCCTTATCCCTCTTACATGCATTTATGATGCATTTAAAGCCTCCTTATCCCTCTTACATGCATTTATGATGCATTTAAGAAGCCCCTCACCCCTTTCTTACACCCTTTGACCTTAGGCACATTTCTCAAATTGTGCACATTCCTCCCATCTTTCAACCCAATGCCCTTGTGACACTTGTCACAAGGAGGTGGTCTTGAACTAGCACAATCCATGTGCTCCCCTTTGAATGAATCTTGGCCTCTCTTAAAGATTTTGATCCTAGCCACTCATTCATCCTCCCAAAAGTCTATAAATAGTCCTCATTTCCAAGAGCAAAATATCCATTCACCTTTCATTTTATGCATTGTTATCATGTCCATTTAGCTCTAGACTTAGCATAAGCAATACTAATTGTTAGTTTCTTTTTATCATCTTCAAGCTTTCTTAAAGAACATCATAGCTTATTAATAATGGATTAACATAGTTTCTTTTATTGTTTTGCATAGCATATAGCATCATATCACACCTATATTTGGTCTAAAATCAATCTTAGTATGCATTAGAATATGCTCCAAGTGCTTAGAGAGCACACCCACATCCCTCTAATTGAAGCAAATCAAACATTTGCTCTATAGCACTTGTTTTTAGCAACAATTTTGAGGTGGCTTTGGTTTTGTTTTCATGTCTTATGCTATTTTTTAGTTCATGAACATGTTAGATTAGTCTAATGTTTGAATGTTTCAGCCTTTCAAGACAGGTAACAGGTTCAAAATCATAGTCTACATTCTGGCACGCCCGGTGGGAGCCACTTCACGGGTTCTTTGCAAACATTCTGATGGGTTTTAGACCATTTTCAGATTTTTCAAGCTTATAGGTGGACGGAGCACTTCGATCCCTTCTTCTTCTTCTTCTTGTCTATATTCTTCTTCCTCTTCTTGTCTATATTCTTCTTCTATTCCGTCTCCTTCTTCTTCTTCTTCTAGCAAGGAGGTCATGGCCATTTTTTTTCAAAAATAATAATAAAATCCATAAGGAAGCAAAATCATACACACCTTATTTTAGTGCTTAAAATGAACCCCCAAATCATTCTTGAATGCATTAAGGACTAAAATTTGCAAAATTTGTTCGAACAAACAAAACAAAAAAATTAATCAAGGCATTTGCATCCTTGCAACATCAAGGATTTTTAACAATGCATTCATGCAAAGTAGGAATGATCATATCTTTTTGGGCATAAAAAAGAACATCAAATCTGCATTCAAATGAGTCAAAACAAAATCTTGAATGAAGCTAAAAGGAAGAACTTAGGTCCTAAAGCGTCATTTTCCATTTG
Organism: Chamaecyparis obtusa; assembly: GCA_027943335.1. Taxonomy (NCBI): domain Eukaryota; kingdom Viridiplantae; phylum Streptophyta; class Pinopsida; order Cupressales; family Cupressaceae; genus Chamaecyparis; species Chamaecyparis obtusa. The sequence continues at coordinate 33,174 of BSBK01010217.1, read as the reverse complement.
AAAAGCAAACACAATCTTGAATGCCTTAAAGATCAAAACAAAGCTTTTTTAAAAAAAAGTTCTTAATCAACACGCACACTCAATCTTGAATGCCCAAGTCAAAAAACTTGCAAACGCTCGATTTACTTTTTGGAGAAAGAAAAAGTCAAAATCTTAAACACTTGTGTCTTCAATTTCAAAGTTCAAACACACTTAAATCAAATTGGGAAAATGAACAAACTTGCTTGATGTGCATCTAGGAGCTTTATCTTCTTGCAAAATCCTTGTTAAAGTAAGCAACGTAGAACATTTTAACTTGGACAAGTTCACTTGTTCTACTTTTAGTGAGGCCTGTTCGAGGAGAAAAGCGTTTCCTCCTTGGAGAATGACCTCAAACCGGTATCCCCCCCGGCCGGTATATAAATAAAGTGAAGGCAAAAAGTACTCACTTACATCTCCTAATCGCCGGGCGTCTTGTGCCAAATACAAATGTTTGGGGAAAGGTAAATATTCCTCCCCCAGCGTTGTTGGCTAGGGTCTTAAGTGAGTCATAGGTGGTCAGCATAACCGGGTATGGAGACTCCACGAAACTATTAAAAACCTGATAAAATAGAGGCTACCCTATCTACATCCGAAAGTATCAAAATCCTTGTGCAAGGACCGATTCCAAGGGGTTTACCGGGTCGCCTCAAGATTACTCACCATTTGTATTCCCTTCTGGGGGATACCAAGCTGTGGGCAAGTGATTTTGATACTCACCTTCCTTAGGTAGATCTGTTTGAAGTGCTTGACAGTCAAAGACTCTGTGAAAACACTTCTTGAAACATACACTTTCAAAGCTTTATCAGAGTCAGTCATCCTATTTGTATCCCGTAAGGTTGCTTTGCCCTTTGTGGAGATTGCTTTGTCAGAAGTCTTTTTAATTTATCCTTTGCCACTTGAGAAAATCAAACCAATCAACAAAATTGATATTCAGGAAATCTTGCAGAAATCAGATATCCAAAGAGCCTTTTGTTCTCGGACCAAACCTATCAGAATTTTCCAAAGATATGCCCAATTTGATCAAACATCCAAAAGCTAAGTTGCCCAAATCCAAAGATTATCAAGAGAAGAAAGTTGCAAAAAGGAACCTTAAAAGCCATCAATCCTTTGTCCAAGCAACCCAAGCAGAAGAAAAATATCAAGAAAGGCTTGATAATATTGTCTATAATGCAAGAGTCAAACAGTTTGCCTACCATTTCCGAGTAAACCATCGCTACATCAACCTTGAAAGAGAAGATTAGCTGGATCCATCACATGTCCATTCTACCTTCAGATCTCACAAATCTTATCTCGGTAGTCCGTCATCCTAGCTTCATCCTAGTTTCATCCTTGCATCATCACCAAACCTTAGTTACATCCTAGAAATCCTTCTTAGTTGCATGCACCATCATCCTCTTAGTAGCATCATAGATCATCCATCCCAGTCGCATCTACATCATCCCTTTAGAAAGAGCATTATTCCATCATCCTCCACCATCTTTCCATCAGCAATCCACCATTAGAAGCCCATATCCTTCATCCAAAATCTAGCATCCATCACCTAAATCAGAACCCACCATCTTTTGTACCAAATCTAGAGATTCAAAATCCACAAACACTTAGTGTTCAAAACCTTTGAGTTGTTTCCATCCCTTATCCTAAATCAAAAAGCATCCCCTTTTTGACAGAGCATTGTCTAAAGGAAATCCAACTTGTCCTTGCACAGCCTCATCATCTCGAGCAAGAGATTGGCTTGTATTGATAAGCATCCAGTTAACCGAAGATCATCAGTCTATCCTAGGTTGGCCCAAATCCTATCACTGATCCTCCATCAGGGAAAAATAACAACTCATTATTGACACTTAGTAATCTTCCACCAGCATCCCGCCAATCCTCCACCCAATCTTGACCCAAATCAGAGCATCCCACCAATCCTCCATCATCACCAAGCTCTTTTACCAATTTGCCACCATCTCCCACCAATCTTCCACCATCCTTGATCCAAATCTGAGCAGTTCATCCATCCTTGCATTGCATTCTAGAAAGTCATCATCATTAGAAGTTCATCAACTTTGCATCCATCAACATCTTTTAGCCAAACATCTTGCATCCATTTAGCACTTGCATCTCCATGCCTATTGAGACCAGATCTCAGAAAAGAAGAAGCATGAATCCTTATCCACCAACAACCTCATTCGATCCCAACCTTTTCACCAACGCCATGATGACCTACAATCCCCAGATCCAAGCCAGTAACCCATGTGAAGATCCAAACATCCCTTCATCCCTGTTGGCAATCCAGGCATTTGCAAGTCCTCCAGAAAGCCCACCAGCGACCAATGCCCTTGTACCGCAACATTAGCAAAGCACGTTTGCCCACTATCTGCCAGAAAGTACCTCCATCCCACCATCTCTCTATCCATGCATCCCCATCAATACTATCCAAGTTCCAGCACAAGTATATTCTCCATTTGTCCAATCATTCCCCGATCCTATCATGCAAACACCCCAAGATCTTTCCACCATTCCCCTTTTCTTGCAAGGAAGCCTCGCCAGTCCTGCAACACAAGCTACAGCACCATTCGCTCCATCTCCTACCCCTTTTGCTTCATCATCTGCTATGGCTGCCCAAGCCCAAATCCAACGCTTAACCCAAAGTCAGCTTCCACCTCTCACGCAAGCTTTTACACCAAAAGCTTCACCACCATCCGCAAGTCAAGCAACGCCTTTCACCATCAAAGGAGCACAGTCACCCTTCACCCCCCAAGCACCTGTACCTTCTTCTTTGAGGTTAGCACAATCGCTTCCCATTCCAACCTCATCTTTCTCTTGGGTGTTTCCTTCATTTTCCTCCTCACAAGCATCCGCTCAACCACAACCTCAACAAGCTCCTTTCTCTCAACCATCATTCGTGTCCCAAGCTCCCATTGCTCCTACCATTCCATCATCTGCTGCAGTGCACCCTAACACAAGCTCTCAGTGGGGCCTTACACAAGAAGAAATGAAGGCATGGGGGATCCCATCTCAATCCCCTACATCTATGGTTGCAAGTCAACAAACTACCTTCGCCCAAGCAGCACAGCAGCAACTACCCCAACCACCGCCGGCTTCAAGCTATTCATCCCAAATCCCAAATACCTTCCAACAAGTTCCACCACCTCAACAGCCAACTTTCCCCAGCTATCTTACCCCATCACCCTTTGCTTCTAGCTTCCCCACATCTGTTCCACCTCTAAGTAACGCAGGCATGCACCCAGATTATATCAGCCAAACCCAAAGCCAACCTCAGCAACTACCACCAGCATACCCCCAAGCAGCATTGTTCCAACAGCCTCCCCCACAGCAACCACATGTCCCCTTTCAGAAAACACCCATCATTCCTCAACAACAGCAAGTCCCTTGCTATCAGCCCCAGCAACAAATCCCTATCATCCCCCAGCAACAACAAGTTCCCACCCATCAGTTACAACAGCAAGTTCTAAATGTCCAATATCAGCAAGCAGTCCCACAACAACCACCAGTTCAACAACAGCAAGCAGCCCAACAACATCAAGCGGTTCCATATCATTTACCACAATATCCCCCTATGCCACACCAGCAATATCCCCAGCAACCATTGCCCCAAAATCAGTTCCAACCCATTTATCCACAGCAAGCGCCATATCCAGTTCCACAGCTTCCATCACAAGCAGAAGTCCCAGTTCCCTCACCACTCAATGCTGAGTGGGAAGCAATGAAAAATGTTCTAAAGGAGCTACAAAGTGGAACAGAGGATAAAACATACAAGTTCGAAGAGGTGTGCTCATATCCCTTCGATCGGTCCATAGCAACTATCCCTTTCCCCAAGCATTTTGAGATGCCCAAGTTCAACAAGTATCGGGGGAAAGGAGATCCAGTAAACCATATCAAAGAGTTCTACATGGCGTGCCAAGAAGTGGCTTACAGTGATAACTATCTCCTGCGCCTGTTTCCCAAAAGTTTAGGAGGAACTGCTGTTGAGTGGTTTTACAAAATACCACATGAGACAATAAAAACCTTTGCTGAACTCTCTGAGAAGTTCATCACACATTATGCCCATAATGTGGAGAATGAGTTGTCCTTGCTAGACCTATGCAACTCAAAGCAAAAAGATGGAGAAAGCCTTGCAAAATACTTGCAAAGATGGCAGAATCTTACAACCAGGTTATCATATCAGCCGCCAGAGAAGCATCTAACAAAGATCTTCATTGATAACCTGCATCCAAAGCTATCCCATCACATGCAAATGAACTATCTCCAGACATACCAAGACATCAAAAGCAAAGGCATAGGCATCGAGAAAGCTCTCCTAGACGAAGGCACTATTTGTCACTTCAAGGATGATTCCAAGAACAAACCCAACAATGATAAATCCCGTTACTGGAATCATAATAAGAATGTTGTTACAGATGGAGCCACTGACACTAAGAATGTACAATTCATTGTGGCTAGTCCTATACCAGCTCAAACATACCAACCGCCACAAGTGCCCATCTATCAGCAACCACCAACTCTCGCATATCAAGCACCTATTTATCAGCAGCCTCCTCAAGCTCATCAACCACCTGTGCAATAGTATCAACAGCAATACCAACAGCAACAGCCAGCACATCAAGGCAATCCTGTTAACATAGTTAACGTTGCCCCAAGGCAGAACAAGCCCAACAATCAGAACAATCTAAAGAGGACTTTCACACCTTTGGGTGAGCCTCTGGATCAGATCTTTTATCGGCTAGCCAAGGCAAATATGATCACATATCCGCCCATCCCACAGAAGGATGACAACGCACCAAAGTCTGATTGGTATAAAGAACATGAATACTGTGATTACCATCGTGTGAAGGGGTACACAACATTGAAGTGCATGCGGCTTAAGAACTACATCCAAGATCTCATTGATCGCAAGGAGATCCAGGTTGATGCACCAGCTCAAGCTTCACCCAACGCTGGTTTGCAAATATATCAAAATGTGTTCCCTCAACATGATACCGGGAAGAATCAAGCCAATGCCAATCAACCCCAAAATCGTGGCAAAGGCAAGCAAGAAGATCACACAGCGGCCTACATCAACTATGACAAGTATGTTGGATGCATAACTCAAGTTGAGCCCATCCAAGATGAGCCCACCATCAATACCATCCATGTCAGAGGGCCGGATTGACAATGTGCTGCAACTACCCGCAGTGGTAGGATAACTGTTGCCGGTGCTCCTCCGAGGTCAGCTGCTCCTCCAAGGCCAATGTCTACTGCATCCACAACATAGTCTAACACCAGGCCAGCATCAAATGCACGCGCAACACAGCATAATGCACCAAGTGCACAATACAATATCATAGAGCATCTTGGGAACATGCCAGCCCAAATATCTATCTTAAATTTTACCGCACATCACCCATCCATCAGGAGATCCTAGACAAAGCTCTAAAAGAAGGCCATGTCCCCACGGACATTAACACAACTTAGTTTGAAACTCTTGTGGGACACGTATCAGTAGCATGTGCCTTATCCTTCAAAGAATCTGATATACCAGATGTCGCTCCTGACCATACTCTTCCTCTCCGCATTGCCGTCATGGTCAGAGACTTTGCCATCAAACGGGTCTTAATAGATAATGGCTCACCTCTAAACTTGTGTACTTTAAAATTCATTCAGCAGATTGGGTTCACCCAGGCCGATATAGCACATGAAGTGATCACTATCAAAGCCTATGATAACTTGGAGCGTACCTCAGAAGGTACTATCACCTTGCCTATCCAGCTAGGCCCAGCAACGCAAGATACTGTCTGCCACGTTGTTGATCTTGACCTACCATTTAATATTCTTCTCGGCCGCCCATGGATCCATTCCATTAAGGCTGTACCATCTACTTACCATCAGTGCATCAAGTTTCCACATCAAGGCACTGAGGTTACCATCCACGCTGATCCTAACCCCTTCGCATACTGTTGTGCGATGGAAGCATCTTTCCCTCATTCTACTCATTGTCCTGGAACCGATATTGGTACTTCTATTGCTAGCTCATCCCGATCCCATCGCGATCCAGAGACCATCCTCTCTTCCACCTTATCATCCGTCAAGATCAACAACCAGGGTTGTGGCGAATACAGCCTCAGTGATGCATTTGCTGTAGGGGCTCTTCCACGTGATCCACATACTCAAGGGCGCCCAAGTTGTCAAAACAAGCCTATTGAAGAGCATCATGAAATCAAGAAAATCGGATCTATGACTTTTGAATCCCATGGCAACATAAACAGCAAAGAGATGGAGCTGGATATCAACAGATGGTTGTACAAAGATCCCCCATCCCGTGACACGCAACTTCTTGAGTACTTCAAAGAGAAATATCCAATCCCATACAAGAATGTCACAGAACAATATAACTATCAGGGCGGTGGTCTAGGACCACAAGAAGATGGAAATTTGTTTCCTATCATACCATCCCAGAATCTAGAATATCAAGGACTTGGCTTTAATATCCCTCGCCTACCCGAACAAGAGCCCAATACCACAACTGCGGGCACCAACATGACTAGCGTTAACTTCTCAAATAGCCAGGATGACCTCGTGGAAATCGAAGACATCCCCGAAGAGAAAGACATCCCATCCTATGATGATATCTTTGCCGACAACACCCTCCTGGGGACTTCTATCCTCCAACAACTATCCATCAACCTCATAGACCTTCCCCTCACACACCCTAAACTCATAACTTGGGACCAACCAAGCATCGCACACATCGACAAGTTCCAAAGTGCACAAGCACTCCTAGAATTCATGGGGGCATCAGATCCAGCAGTCAACCAGGATCCAACATCGACATCTGTTTATACGCTTCACCTAAAAGGATATTTTGGGGAAGAGGCAAGCTTTAGTCGCAAAAATGATAAAGCAAAAGAACATCATGACTCTTTATGTGAAAACCCTTCTGGGGCACATTCTGATTCCAAAATAGTAAAAACAAAGGGCGTATCTTCTAGCGAAAACCTGGCAATTCAGGTGCTAGAAGATGAAGCCTTGCCTCTTCCTCCCATCCAGGATTACAGACTTGAGCAATCACCTATCATCATAGAAGAAACCAAGCCAGTCAACTTAGGTACAGAGGAATGTCCGAGGATCACCTACATTGCAGCCAACATGACAGAAGGTGAAGAAATGGCTTTCACTGTGCTACTTCAAGAAGCTACTACGAACTTTGCATGGTCATATGCACACATGCCTGGGCTTGATCCTAATCTTGTCGTTCATCATCTAGTAGTGGATCCTAATGTCAAGCCAGTAAAGCAGAAGCTACGCAAAATGCATCCCAAAGTAGCTCTATTGGTAAAATCAGAACTAGAAAAGCTCCTAGATGCAAAGATTATCAGAGCTATAGATTACTCAGATTGGATCTCCAACATGGTACCTGTCACAAAGCCTTCAGGAGACATCAGAATATGCACAGATTTTAGGGACTTGAACAAGGCATGTCCTAAAGATGATTTCCCGCTACCTAACATAGACATGATCGTAGACTTTACAGCGGGTCACGAAATGCTATCACTCATGGATGGCTTTTCCGGCTACAACCAGATTCATATAGCAGAAGCAGATCAACATAAAACAGCATTCACAACCCCATGGGGTACCTTCTGCTACAATATGATGCCCTTTGGGCTAAAGAATGCAGGAGCAACATATCAGCGAGCAATGACAGCGATCTTCCATGACATGATCCACAAGATCCTTGAAGACTATGTGGATGATATCCTTGCAAAATCCAAAACAAGGGATGAACACCTCAACATCTTAGAGCATGTGTTTGATCATTTGAATCATTATGGCTTAAAGCTTAATCCAAAGAAATGTGTCTTTGGTGTTACATCTGGAAAGCTCCTAGGTTTCATAGTATCACGACGAGGCATAGAGATAGACCCCAAGAAGGTCAAAGCAATAACAGAGATGCCTCCACCAAGAACACTCAAACAGCTTAGAAGCCTACAAGGAAAGCTTCAATCAGTGCGTCGGTTCATTTCTCAGTTAGCAGACAAGTGCCAACCTTTTACGCATCTCCTATGCAAAGACACAAGCTTCAAATAGGATCCCATATGTCAAAGAAGCTTTGATAAGCTCAAGGAGTATCTTGCCAATTCTCCAATCCTAGTACCACCAATTCCAGGATGCCCTCTCATACTCTACATCTCGGCAACCACTACAGCACTGGGGGCACTCTTAGCTCAGCATGATGATGACAACAAGGAGAGAGCCATCTATTACATCAGTCGAACTCTTGTCGGATATGAGCTTAATTATTCACCTATGGAAAAAGCATGCCTTGCAGTGGTCTTTGCCACTCAAAAGCTTAGACATTACATGCTCAGTCACACAATCAAGCTCATTTCAAAGGTGGACCCCCTCAAATATCTACTATCAAAGACAACTCTCACAGGCCATATGGCAAAATGGTCATGATACTCAGCAAGTTTGACATCCAGTATATTGATCGCAAAGCAATCAAAGGGCAAGTCATTGCTGATCAGCTAGCAGAAGCACCACTGGTGGATGCCTATCCACTAATCATGAAATTCCCTGATGAACACTTATGCATGATTGAAGAGCAGCCCATGTGGAAACTATACTTTGATGGCTCCTACACATCACATGGATCAGGGGCAGGAATCCTATTTGTCACACCTCACGGTGACTACATCCCAAAATCATTCAAATTGGGATTCCCATGTACCAACAACATTGCAGAATATGAGGCACTCATCTCAGGTCTCAGAATAGCCATTCAGTGGAATATCACAGAATTACAAGTATTTGGAGATTCACAGCTGATTATCAAACAAGTCCTAGATGAATATCAGACAAAGGATGACAAGTTGCTACCTTACAAAGAGCTGGTGGACAAACTGCAAGAGCATTTCCTACATCTACAGTTCACACAGATCCCAAGACTTCAAAACAAAGCAGCAGATGCAATGGAAACCATCGGATCCTTATTGGAAATCCCACGTGACGCAACACAATATGAATTTCTAGTCGAGCAGCTACACTTGCCAGCTTATGAGAACACCGATGCAAACATGGTGTGTGTCTTGGTTGGTCCCCAATCCCCATGGTACCATGACATCCATGCATATCTAAAAAATGGTATCATATCTCCCCATCTCACCAATAACCAACGCCAAAACCTTATTCGCAGAGCTTCCCGCTACACTCTTGTAGCCAACACCCTATATCATCGCGGGTATCACAATGTCCTATCTAGATGTTTAGATTCAAACGAGGCCGTCCTGGCCTTACAAGAAGTTCACGCTGGAATTTACGGTGCCCACATGAGTGGCATGGTTCTAGCAAAGCAGTTGCTTAGAGTTGGATATTATTGGCCAACAATGGAACATGATGCATGTGAATTTGTCAAGAAATGTCTCCCATGTCAACAGCATGCCAATTTGATACATGCACCAGCACAGGATCTACAGCCTATTGCACCACCGTGGCCTTTTTCATGTTGGGGCCTCGACCTCATTAGCTTGATCACCCCCCTCTCTTCGGATGGACACAAGTATATCATAACAGCCACAGAGTACTTTACCAAATGGGTTGAAGCGATTCCGCTCACCCTTACTACTGGCATCCAAATATCCAAGTTCATCCTCTACCATATCATTTGCCGCTTCGGCATACCATCTACCATTTTCACAGACCATGGCACACCTTTTGAAAACCAGCATGTGGATGATCTGTGTGCCAGGCTCCACATCCATCACCGTTTCTCGAGTCCATATTTCCCTCAAGGAATGGCCAAGCTGAGGCAACCAACAAAACTCTTTTGAAACTTCTCAAAAAGGTTGTCAATGATTCTGGTCGTGACTGGCACCTCCAAATTAATCCTGCCCTCTGGGCCTATCGTACTTCTTATCACACTCCCACAGGCACCACCCCATATTCCCTTGTATATGGTGCTGAAGCCATTCTTCCAATCGAGGTCGAGCTCCCCTCATTGCGAGTCTCCATGAAGAACTATACAACTGATGAAGATTATCGTGTAGCCCGGCTCACACAGCTAGATCTGCTAGATGAAAAGAGACAGCAAGCCTACGATCACCTGGTTGCATACCAGAATCGACTCAAAAGGAGTTATAACAAGAAGGTCCATCCTAGACAGTTCCAAGTTGGTGACATGGTTCTCAAAGAAAATCAAAAGGTCCAAGCAAATCGTGAAAAGAAAGGCAAGTTTGAGCCTACTTGGCTGGGCCCCTATGTGGTCACCTCATGCTTCAGCTCCGGATTTTATCAGCTATCTACACTAGAAAGAGAGCCTTTGAATGATCCAATCAACATCATACATCTGAAGAGGTTCTATGCCTGAACCAGATCCTACATATTCAGAAAATCCATAAAAAAAAAATTGAAAAAAAGAAAAAAAAAAAAAAAAAAAAAAAAAGAAAAAAAATCATCCAATGGTGAAAACTTGGCAATTCAGGCGCCTTGGACAAGTATGGTGGTGAAAACCTGGCAAACAGGCACCATACATAATGGACCAAGTCATTATCTATCAAACTCCCATCCCCCATCCCACCATCTCAGTCCTTTTTCTCCCATTTCCATCCCCATCCACCATCCCCCAGCATTCCTTTTTCCATCAACCTTCAGCAACACCACAATCCCTCTTGCACATATCTTGTACCATATCTTGCATATATCTTGTACTCTATCCTGTATAGCGAGATCTTCCTATCCCCAATCCTGAGCTTTTGTACATATCCATTGTATATCTTTTCCCGTCCATTGTACATCAGTCCTTGTCAGTCTTGCAGCAGCATTTTGATCAGCACACTTTGTCCTACCCAGCCTTGTACTTCAACAACCTCAATTGTCGACTATTCTTGATCGCCGTGATTATTCTTTGACTTCATCATTTGCCAGCGAACAACACCACTCATTCTCTCATTAATCAGCAGGTCCTTGAGGATGTATCCTTCCTCCTGTCCGATCTAATCTTCCCGCCATCAATCAAATTAAATCTCTCTCCTTGGCAAAGGTTGTCTTTTGGAGTTTTCATTTTGACCTTGGATTTTGTCCTTTGGGTCTTGTTAATCTTTTACAGCTTTTCATTGTTCTCTACTCAACGTCACCACGATCCTTTATATCATGGTGTGCTGCGAATGAGGATAATCTGGGGCAAGGTCTTTTGATCTTTTGCTTCTGCCTGTGAGTCAGTCGTGTGTTTGTGGTTTCTTCAGCATCATTTCCACCATGCCTCCTTCGGGTTTCATGTGCGATGCTGGGGCAACCCTGCGTGTCTTTTTCTCGTCAGTCCTATGCAACGCTGGTGACAAGGCCTCATGATCCCAGTATCCTTGGTAGGTCTCTAGCATTGCTATATTAAACTAGGTTGTGCTCTCCACATTTTCACTTGGAGCTTCCCCATCTCCCCTGCATCCTACATCATATAGATTAATCTTGCATCCTCATGTAGCTGCATCCTGCATTTTGCATTCCATCTCATCTTGCATTCACTCATCTTTGCTCTTGGACGCTTGGTTATTTATCTCCCCTTCTTCCTAGGTCCTTCCTTCTCTGTTTCCTTTCGAGAAAATTCTACAATGTTTACTCCTTGCGTTATTTTCTCAAGGGGGCACAATCCCTTATTCCTCTAAATTCTAGCCTTGGGCATCTTATTTTCTTGTCTTTGAAGCCATGCCACTTGCGGCATCGCATCAAAGAGGGGCAAAATGTAGACACCTAAAAATCCTTTAGAAAATAAAATATTTTTATTTTCTGAAAAAATTCCTGATGACATCATCATTTATTAATTAATTATTTATTTAATTAATTAATTTATTTTTATGTCATTAAATCCCTTTTTCTTAATTAAAAATACTTAATTAAGAAATCCCTCCCAAAAATGTTTAAATCTTATTTAAACATTAATCCCCTATTTATTAATTATTTTAATTAATAAATTGACCAAAAATCTCCCAAAAAATAATTAATTTATTTTTTGACCAAAAGTTGGTCTTTTTTCCTAAAACCACTAACCTCTTCCAAAATCTTCTAAAACCCTCTTTAATTACGATTAAAAGGCTAATCCCATCTTTTCTAACCCTAATCTCAACTCAAAATATTTAATTAAGATTAAATATTTAATTTTCATATTTATTGAAAATATTTCAATAAATTTTCCCAAACTTAAGCTTTTGGAATGAATAAACTTTTATTCCATAAAACCTAGGAGAATTCTAGACTCTTCTAGAAACTTCTCAACCCAACCTCTTCACCCATCCTAATCCTAAAATCCCCTAATCCTAATCCTAATCCTCCCCCTAACCTTGTCACATTCCCTAAACAAGGTTAGCCAACTCTTAAACTTTAACCAAAGTCAACAAACTTCTAGAGGTTTCTCTTACATGCATTTATAATGCATTTAAAGCCTCCTTATCCCTCTTACATGCATTTATGATGCATTTAAAGCCTCCTTATCCCTCTTACATGCATTTATGATGCATTTAAGAAGCCCCTCACCCCTTTCTTACACCCTTTGACCTTAGGCACATTTCTCAAATTGTGCACATTCCTCCCATCTTTCAACCCAATGCCCTTGTGACACTTGTCACAAGGAGGTGGTCTTGAACTAGCACAATCCATGTGCTCCCCTTTGAATGAATCTTGGCCTCTCTTAAGGATTTTGATCCTAGCCACTCATTCATCCTCCCAAAAGTCTATAAATAGTCCTCATTTCCAAGAGCAAAATATCCATTCACCTTTCATTTTATGCATTGTTATCATATCCATTTAGCTCTAGTCTTAGCATAAGAAATACTAATTGTTAGTTTCTTTTTATCATCTTCAAGCTTTCTTAAAGAACATCATAGCTTAGTAATAATGGATTAGCATAGTTTCTTTTATTGTTTTGCATAGCATATAGCATCATATCACACCTATATTTGGTCTAAAATCAATCTTAGTATGCATTAGAATATGCTCCAAGTGCTTAGAGAGCACACCCACATCCCTCTAATTGAAGCAAATCAAACATTTGCTCTATAGCACTTGTTTTTAGCAACAATTTTGAGGTGGCTTTGGTTTTGTTTTCATGTCTTATGCTATTTTTTAGTTCATGAACATGTTAGATTAGTCTAATGTTTGAATGTTTCAGCCTTTCAAGACAGGTAACAGGTTCAAAATCATAGTCTACAAGTGGGTTGGAGGACAGTTGATTCAAATGTTTCAATCACTCTAGTCAAGAACATGTTTGGGACCCATTACATATATAAGAGAGTGGTTAGAGAATACAAGGTCACAAAATGTATAGATTGTTAGGAATGGGAACATTGAGGGGGGGGGGGGTGAATCAGTGTTCATTGTATTTTAACTTTTCCCTTTAATCTTTATTCTGAACTTAAATGTTTAAGTACTAAAATAAACATTCACATAAAAATGAAACATAAAATTAACACATGACACCAATATGGTTATGGGGAAACCCAAATAGGTAAAAACCTCGATGGGACTTGATACCCACTAATATTCTGCACTAGTGTTTTGTGATCCTTGTTAGAAGATCCTTTACCCTATTAGGAGTAGCTTTACAATGCTCTAAGTACAATAGACCTTGTTAAGGGTCAGACCTTATTAGGAGTCTTTTACGATGATCCCTATTAGGGGAGTGGACTCACTATCCTAGAGCTCACTGCTCAAATGGTGTAGGCTACAACCTTCTGATTTTAGATACATACTATATCTGTAGGTGAACTATCATTATGACACTACTTGTCAAATCAGTTCCTTTGGTGCACTGATGGTTTCACCTATAGAAAATCTCTAATACATCTTATGTTGTCTTTTCATACCTCTTCTCTTCCTATCACAACTCTCTTACAACCTCCATATCTAATACAATGGATGCACCTTATATTTATGCACTTATACAAACAAAACAACTAGGTCGGCCCTATAACTAATTACAAACAATGCTTCCAAATGAATTGGCTTAATTGTGCTTAGAATTATACATATAAACATTTTGGCAACCTAAATACAATGGGAACATGGCATTTACAACATTAAATTATAATTGCAAACCAAAATGCTAACTGTTAGCTCTATGCTCTATTCTCTGCTGGTACACAAAGGCTATGCAACTTCAACTGACTGTAACTTTCACATCATTGCATATCTACTTATGTACTCATAGACTAAACATAAGTATAGTCTAACAAGATTAACTACTAGTGAACATACCATAATTCATCTATACAGACATGCATTGATGCTCTAAGTTGTAGGAACTCTATACACTATCTAGTCTTCAACACTTAACTAAATTCTGATCTTTACACTAAGTGTGCTAACTCCAAATTGCTATATGAATTTTTTTCCATAATGAAAACACTATATCAAGTCATATACTTTAGTATAGACAACTTGCCAACAATCTCCCCCTTTGTCATTGATGGCAACAAAGGAATATGGCCGAGTTGCTAACTATACCTTAACACAAAAACTTTTTGTCTTCTATACATTTTTTATACATAATCTTATATCTCCTTATACATATATATACTCCATATTCTATACATAACTCCCCCTTTGACATTAATGATAGATCACATCAAAAAACTATATCTACACATACTCACTAAGGGAAAACATCCAGATATGCAATCTTGAGGTTCTGGATCTCCTTCTTCCAAAAGGTTATCAGAGAGTTAACTATTTGGAGATGGGCGCATAATGCATATTGGCGCTTCTCTATCTTCTCCAGGTCACTAATGGGACCATGATCATAAGTTACCATGGTGGCATCAATCTCCCTTATATTCTAATTAAGGATGTCTAAAGAGGGCACAAGACCATTCCTCAACTGAGTCTATCTGGACCTTATCCTTGTTATCTCTATTTCTTCCTTCTTAATCATTTTGTGTGCCTCTTTTATCTTCCTGAAGTGAGCATCAATGAGCTTGTCTTGATCCATGCATGTTGCAATGATCCTTCTTCCTTCATCAAAAAATTCTTTCAAGGATGCTTGACCAGACTTAAGAGAATTCAAGTCTAGTGCAAAGTTGCTCATCAACTCATTAAATCTCTTCTTTAAGTACTTCTCTTCTGCTACTATGGACGCAGATTCTTCTAGGCTAGAAAAATTTCTTTTGAACTGTGAGAGGATTGAACTCACATCATCAACCGAATGTACTTTTAGCACTTTCTTATCCTCTGGTAGCAAATTGTTCAAAATATTCACTGATTCTATCAGGAGAGGATTCCTCATAACTTTTTTTTCTTTTGCCTTCTCCAGAGCCAAGACGCTGAACTTAATCAGGTCTTCTTATTTCTAGGAGTCCAAATTGCTTGTGTTAGGTGTCAAACTTGACAAAAATGCTGAGGAGGGAGTGATGAGAGTGCTATCCATCACTTCTTGTTTTACTTTTGCAAGATCAACAGAAGCATCTTCTTCTTTCTTTTCTACCTCTTCTTCTTCTTTCTTATTAGATACATCTTCTATGAGTACTTCTTGCTGAGTGGGAGGTGCATTGCTTCATAAGATTTTAGCTTCTTCAGTACCAACAAATGCAACCTCAAACTTGTCCAAATCCTTATCAGTAGCTGCCATGGCTATCTCCACGTTATCTATGATAATAGTACTGCCTTTGTGTGATTCTAAGATGGGCACAGACTTGTTTGCCTCTGTTTGAGTTTCTACTATGGGTGCTGAGTCTTGAGGACCTATCACTAGTACATTGAAGGTCTTTGCTTCTTTGTCTTTCTTACTAAGTGCATGAGTGATGGGTGCATTAGGTGGTTTTATCTATTGTTCTAATAACACCTTCTATGTTTCCTTCATTATCAGCTCATAGTTTTTGTTCATAATGTGAAGAGTTTTCATCTTTTTCCTTAAGTGCAGCTTCACCAAATTTAATATCAGCTCTTCTTCTTCTTTAGAACATACTGGTAGAGTATCTTCTAATACTTTTTCTCTGATTCTTAGATCCTTAGATATCCCATACTTTATCTAGAATAGAGGTTTTCAACTCAAGGACTATCTTCTTGAGCTTGATCATATATTTGACAATCATACAATGTATTTCTAATTTGGCAATCTCACTGTATGTATCATAATACTTCCCTACTTGATCAATTTTTCCCTCATCAATAATTCTTGTGCTCAAAACATTAAGGCTTGGTCTGAATCCTACCTTAGGAGGTGCTTGAATGTTTTTCTTTCTCCTTAGTTCTCGCGAGGATGTATGACTAGTGCCAGCTTCTTTCTTCCTCTTGAATATAGGCTTATAATTTGGAGTGGTAAGATCAATAGTATCTATGGGTGCAGAAGGAGAATTATCTTCTTTACCCTTCTGACTATCATCTGATTTAGTTTTCATCTTCTTTAACTTAGGATCTTCTTGTACTTCCTCTGCTACTGTGACTTTCAATTCTAAGGCAATCTTTTCATCCCTTGCTTTATCAAGGTCTTCTTGAGACACACCATGTATTCTCAAGATCTCAAAGGTGACCTTAGCAAATTTTCTTTTAGTTGCAACACTATTTAGCTTAGCATCAACTTCTCTTTTCTTTTCCTCATAGGTTCCCCACCTAGGTTCATTAGGATCTTTGGGGGCTGACAGAAGTACCTGTGCATAAGCTTTAAGAACTTGTTCCTCTACCTCATACCCAAGTGGATGAATCCACTTATTTCTAGGCTCAATAGCTTCCATACATGTAGTATCAGTCTCCACCATAAAGCATATTGTATCCTTATATTTCTCTACAATGCTTTCTCAAATCCTATACCTAATCTGCATCTTAGCTCTAAAGGTCTTCAATTCTAATGTGACATAGTCTCTTAGTGTACTTTTTGTGGATGCTTTGTTGGATATCTGAGGCACTGTTGGGATGGACTTGTCCAAATACAAATCTAAAACTTGTCCAACTATATGAAGGTACATATAGATGATTAGGGACCCAAATCAGAATATCTTTGTTTTATCATGTTTAATAGCTTTGATGTTATCTATCAACTATGCATGCAAGATCTCACACAAGTTGAACTCTCCATCTTCCTTTACTAGTCTGATGGTAGCTAGAATAGTGCCCATAGACACACTATTCACCCTACTAGTGTGATGAAATTTGTAACCCAGTATCATTCACATCAATTTGATGTTTGCTTTCTCAATCAGCTCAATAGTCATGTCGCACCTATCACTCCTTAACTTACATACTTGCTCTACCATTTTCCTGACATCCTTGCCCACTGGAAGGATGGCGACTGTCCTAGAAAGGCCTATCATGTCATGTATTAGATCACTTGTGATTCTTATTGGAACATCTCTAATACAAAATAGATCATCATGGATCCTACTCAATAAGATCTTTATCCATTCTATCTCATAGAATTCATATGTCATAGAATACTCAACAATAGGGTGATCATTCCATTTGGCATATTCATCCATGAATGTTTTATCCTATTTCAACATGGTATCCATGTGCACCCTTAACATATCTAGTCCAACGGATTCTTTCTTACAGTAGATGTAAGCCCTTAAGTCTTCCACATGCATGATGCCCATAGGTGTGCTGGAGAAAGCTCCCTCTAAATCATCTAGGGTAGATTTAAATGGCTTCCTTTTGAAAACATATCTTTTCTTCTTAGTGAAATCATAAACTATGGGAGTGGCCATGAATTACTTAATAATCACTTTCCAACTGAACTTAGAGATAATTTGACAGCTTCTGAATCGGGACAATGAGCTAGGGTTTTTGCAACTAATCAAATGCACTACAAACACTAATAATTCAGTCTTCACAACTTCCAAGGCTCAATCTGCTCTTCAATCGCTCTGAATTTGAATGCAATGAGTGAACAAACAACTTTATGTGTACTTAAAAGTGAGAAATTTTCCATTAATGCAAGTCATGTAAACCAGGTTGTCACTTCAAAAATTCAAACTCAAGTTTTGCTAACATTCAACATGTGTGCTCTTGCATGAAGGTTCCTATACACTCTAAGAGCTTAAGTCCAAAGGTGCATACTCTGAGGATGAGTATACCAACCACATAGGGTTCTAGAGCTAAATTAGCTCCCCCTATGACCCTAAGGGCCATTCATGCAGATGTAGAGGGTGCATCCACTAGGATGAATCCAATACATTCTCATCAGCTTTGTCCTTTCCTTCTAACCAAATCAAGCTTGCATCCTTTGAGGCTTTCACAAACTTGACCTCTCCTTCAAGATCCAAAATTGGTTCTTTGGTCTTTTTAGGGCTTTCCTAACCTTGCGTCCTTGATCTACACAACCTTGAGATATATCCATCCTTGTTATAGGAGTGACAAATGACTAGAGGTCTACTATTCCTTAGTGCATTGACATGAGTCACCATTCTGCATGTTCTAGCTGAGTGACCATTACAGTTACATATTTGACATGTAACATTCTAAAAACTTCTTACATTAGTCTAATTCTAATTCCTCTGATCATGTTGAGTCCTTTTCTTCTTACTAGTCTTGCAATTCATAGCTTTATGACAAAATCTATTGCATGAATAAGAGTAACCATTAAAAGGTCTTACCTCTGTATAGTTCCTTGCAATGTTTCCATGCTTGTTACATGCAAAACAAGTGCATTCTACTTGCTTGTGCTCATTCTTAGGAGGACCACCATTGAGTTTGGTTTGATCTTCAGTCTTTTCAGCATAAGTAGAGTTCTTTTGTGAATCCTTTCTTGCTTGCATATTGTCAATCTGATTTTGTGCTTCATTGTATCCAATATAGCTAGTATCTCCTTTAATTCTTCTTCCATACAACTAAGATTCTACCAAATCAGCACTGGTGTGTAACTTTTCAATATGATCCTTTGCCTTTTTCAATTTAGATTCCAAGATTTCTTTGATATTCATTAGCTCCAAGATTTCTAAGTTAGCTTCCCTTAGTTCCTCATTGAGTTGAAGGTTCTCCTTGACTTATTCATTGTAGACATCTTGATTGTTCATCAGTTTATCATCAAATTCTTCAAGATGACTTAATAAGGATGCATTTTCTTCATTCAACTTCTTGAATTTTTCTTCAAGATCACTGTTAGAGTGTCCTTTCAAATCCTTTCTTAGTCTTTTGATAACTAATTAAGCATCACTGACTTTTTCTTTTAGTTCTTCAATTTCTCTTTTTGAATTATCCAAGTCTTCAAGAGCGGCTTCAAGATTCTTCTTCAGATGTTTCATTTCTAATTTGTCCATGATCTTCTCAAGTGGTTAAACATCTTTGTTGATGACCAGATCACTGATACCAATTGTTAGGAATGGGAACACTAAGAGGGGGGGGTGAATCAATGCTCACTATATTTTAACTTTTCCCTTTAATCTTTAATCTAAACTTAAATGCTAAGTACTGAAATAAACATTCACATAAACATGAAATGTGAAATCAACACATGACACCAATATGGTTATGGGGAAACCCAAATAGGTAAAAACCATGGTTGGACTTGATACCCACTAATATTCTGCACTAGTATTTTGTGATCCTTGTTAGAAGATCCTTTACCCTATTAGGAGTAGCTTTACATTGCTTTAAGTATAGTAGACCTTGTTAAGGGTCAAACCCTATTAGGAGTCTTTTAAAATGATCCCTGTTAGGGGAGTGGACTCACTTTCCTAAAGCTCACTTCTCAAATGGTGGAGGCTACAACCTTCTAATTTTAGATACACACTATATCTATAGGTGAACTGTCACTATGACACTGCTTGTCAGATTAGTTCTTTTGGTGTGTTGATGCTTTGACCTCTAGCAAAGCTCTAATACATCTTATGTTGTCTTTGTATACCTCTACTCTACTTATCACAACTCTCTTAAAACTTCCATAATACAATGGGTGAACCTTATATTTATGCGCTTATACAAACAAAACAATTAGGTTGGCCCTATAACTAATTACAAACAATGCTTCCAAATGAATTGGCTTAAGTGTGCTTAAAATTATACATATAAAAATGTCAGAAACCTAAATACAATGGGCACATGGCCTTTGTAACATTAAATTATCATTGCAAACCAAAATGCTAACTATCAGCTCTATGCTTTGTTCTCTGCTGGCATGCACTGGCTGTGCAACTTCAACTGACTATAACTTTCACATCTTTGCATATCTACCTATGCGCTCATAGACTAAGCATAAGTATAGTATAACAAGCTTAATTTCTAGGGTGCATACCATAATTCATCCATACACACATGCGTTGATGGTCTAAGTTGCAGGAACTCTCTGCACTATCCAGTCTTCAACACTTAACTAAATTCCTGATCTTTACACTAAGTGCGCTGACTCCAAACTGCTATATGACTTTTTAGCCATAATGACAACACTATATCAAGTCATATACTTTAGTATAGACAAATTTCCAACATAGATGACTTATTGGCCCCTTTTATACATCGTAGATGGTAGGTGACCCATCATATGTGGCCCCAAAAGGATGAGGTGCCCCTATATTCCTACAAACAATTATTTGTAGAGTTTCATTTGGGCTATGATATTGACTACATAGATTTACCTCCACATGTTGTTTAGGTTTGGGGGAGATATTATGATAAGTGTAGTTGATCCAATATACCATAACACCCTAGTAAGAGGGGATTGGTGGGTCAAAACCTTTTGATTTTTCTGAAACATTTGTAGACCTACACTAGAGTTGGGTAGGTTGTAGTTGAGGATGCATGTGTAGATATGTATTCTATCCTTTCCACCATCATGACTCAGGTTGATGAGTTGTCATCTAATCATGTGGGTAGGTACATGCTTATATCATAGACTAGTGCAAGTGTATTAACTTCTAGTCTAATTTATGACCCTTACATCAAATTTGATCTTCTGACTCAAGATGAGATAGGAAGACTACCTAAGGATCACCTGTGCAACATTAGCTCTATGTTAGTGAGTGATCTCCTATAATCTTACTAGATAATTTCTACATTGCATGGGATTGAGACACATGATATGCCTACTTTCATAGGAGGAGGACACCATATATCCTCCATAGGCAGGAGTCAAGGATAGGGAGATGCAAAGGAAGGTACCTCCAAATAGAGTTTGGATGATCTTATAGCACCTCCACAACATACATAGGCTCCCCTATAGCATACACCTATGACCTCATGATTTAACAGTGGATTCTCATATTTTCTTATGGATGAGACCATTGATCCTGATGCGGTGTCCTTACACTCTTTTGATTTATCCAACCTTGGACGTGCATTACAATAGGTAAGAAACTGAATTTAATTTCAATTTATATAAACATATAGTTCTATTTATTTAAATTTAAATTTATTTAAATTTAACTTTATTTAAACTTGGTACATGACACTATGATGGGTGTTGCATATTGAGATTTAGAGGAGCCTCCTGATCTGATTCATTAGGATACATAGGTAAAATAATTTAAATTAAATTATAATTTATTTGTTGAGTTTTTAAATATACATTTTAATTTGAGCTCAAGACATATATATATATATATATATATATATATATATATATATATATATATATATATATATATATATATATATATATATATATATATATATATATATATATATATATATATATATATATATATATAGATATATAGATATATATATAATTATTTATAAATTATTACATTTACATGTACAGACTCAAGTCCAGCCAGACGAGGATCCACACAGGCCTAGACATCTAACACGTGATGCCAATCATTAATGTTGTTGATGTGTTCATAGATATATATTTTCATGATGTGACATTGATTTTGATCTAGTACATGTACTTGAGAGTACTTATTTCTAGACATTTATGTTGGTCTATATAGATATTTACATTGATATATGTTACGTTGATCTATGTGTTTTACACTGATCTAGATATATGTTTTACATTGATATCTAGACATTTACATTGATATACATAGATATTTTTACATTGATACATGTGTTTTACATTGATCTATATAGACATTTACATTAATATGTATGTTTTATGTTGATCTAGAGACATTTACATTGATAGACACATGTTTTACTTCTATGATATAGACATTTACATTGATACATGTTTCATTTTTGTGATATAAACATTTATATTGATACATGTTAAAAATATGAACTGATCTATAGTCATTTACATTGATGTGTGCATGTTTGAATTTTGCGTAGACATATCTAATTGAAGCCTAAAATTAATCAATCTAACTGATGTTCAATCTAATCAATCTAAATTAATCTTGAGCTAAATTAAAATATGACCCCTTAAGCCCTATCTAGATCAATTAATTGAAAACTAATTAATCAATCTAACTGAACAATCTAATCAATCAAGTTAAAATTAATCAAGCTAATATATGCATGCTTAAGCCTTGTCTAGATCAATTAAACTTGAAAAATCTAATCTATCATTGAAAGTTTAACTAATCAATCTTTAAAACCTAAATTTAATTAATCTAAATAATTGATGCTCAATCTAACCAATCTAAATTCAATTTAAGGGTTGAATCAATGTAATCAATTTATAATATAGATCAATTAATTGAAACCTAACTAATCAATATTTAATTGATGTTCAATCTAATCTAGATCTAAATTCAATTTACCTAGAATCAATCTAATCAATTTATATTAATATAGATCTTGTTAAACTTGAACAATCTAATCAATACCTAATAATACCTAATTAAAACCAACTAAGACCTAATAATACCCTTAAAACCCTTAAGACAAACTAAGACCTAATAATACCCATAAGACCCTTAAGACCCTTAAGATCCTTAAGGCCAACTAGGACCTAATAATACCCTCAAGACCCTTACGACCCATAAAACCCTTAAGACCCTTAAGATCCTTAAGACCTAATTAAGAACCTTAAGACCCTAATAATAGGATATCTAGCCTTAATAACATCTAATTAAGACCCTTAAGACCCAATACGACCTAATATGACCCTTAAGACCTAATAATTTGAACTAAGACCTAATAATACCCTTAAGACCCATAAGACCTAATTATACCTAATAATACCTAATTATACCCTTAAGACCTAATTAAGACCCTTAAGACCTAATAAGACCTATTAATACCTAAATAAGACCCTTAAGACCTAATTATACCTAGTTATACACTTAAGACCTAATAGGACATAATAATACCTAATAATACATAATAGGACCCTTAAGACCTAATAGGACCACTTAATCTACCTAATAAGACCACTTAAGATTGAATAATTGACCTAATTAAGACCTTTAATGCCTAATAAGACCTAATAACACCCTTAAGACCCATAAGGCCTAATAAGACCTAATTAAAACCTAATAAGACCTAATGAAGACCCTTAAGGCCTAATAAGACATAATAGGATCCTTAAGACCTAATAGGACCATTTAGTCTACCTAATAAGACCACTTAAGACCTAATAAGACCTAATTAAGACCAATAAGTCCTAATAACCCCTAATTAAGACCTTATAAGGCCTAATTAAGACCCTTAAGACCTAATAAGACCTAATTAAGACCCTTAAGACCTAATAAGACATAATAGGATTCTTAAGACCTAAGAGGACCAGTTAATCTACATAATAAGACCACTTAAGACCTAATTAAGACTGTTAAGGCCTAATAAGACCTCATTAAGACCTAATAAGGCCGCATTAATACCCTTAAGACTCTTAAGGCCTAATAAGACCTAATTAAGACTCTTAAGATATAATTAAGAGCCTTAAGACCTAATAAGACCTATTAATACCTAATTAATACCATTAAGACCTAATTATACCTAGTTATACCCTTAAGACCTAATTATACCTAATTATACCCTTAAGACCTAATTAAGACCCTTAAGACCTAATATGACCTAATTAAGAACCTTAAGACCTAATTAAGATGTAATGAGACCTAATTAAAACCTAATAAGACCTAAATAAGACCTAATTAAGATGTAATTAAGACCCTTAAGACCTAATTAAGACCCTTAAGCACTAATAAGACCTAATACAACCTAATAGGACCCTTAAGACCTAATAGGACCACTTAAGACCTAATAAGACTTAATTAAGACCCTTAAGACCTAATAAGACATACTAGGACCCTTAAGACCTAATTAAAACACTTAAGACCTAATAAGACCTAATTAAGACCCTTAAGGCCTAACAAGACCTAATTAAGAC
Source organism: Chamaecyparis obtusa (assembly GCA_027943335.1). Classification (NCBI taxonomy): domain Eukaryota; kingdom Viridiplantae; phylum Streptophyta; class Pinopsida; order Cupressales; family Cupressaceae; genus Chamaecyparis; species Chamaecyparis obtusa. The sequence goes on along the minus strand of BSBK01010217.1, from coordinate 8,978 downwards.
CAAATAAGACCTAATTAAGATCCTTAAGACCCTTAAGATGTAATTAGACCCAATTGAGACCCTTCAGCCTTTAAGACCTAATAAGACCTAGAATTAAGACCCTTAAGACCTAATAAGACCTAGAATTAAGACCCTTAAGATATAATAAGACATAATAGGACCTTTAAGACCTAATAGGACCACTTAAGACCTAATAAGACCTAATTAAGACCCTTAAGATGTAATAAGACATAATGGTACCCTTAATACCTAATTAAGACACTTAAGACCTAATTAAGACCTTTAAGACCTAATTAAGACCCTTAAGGCCTAATAAGAGCTAATTAAGACCCATTAAGACCTAATTAAGACCATTAAGACCTAGTTAGCCTTAATTAAGATCCTTAGGACTCTTAAGACCTAATTAAGACCCTTAAGACCTGATAAGACCTATAATTAAGACCCTTAAGACCTAATAGGATCCTTAAGACCCTTAAGGCCTAATTAGACCTAGTTAAGACCCTGAAGACCTAATAAGATCTAATTAAGACCCTTAAGACCTAATTAAGACCATTGAGACCTAATTAAGACCATTAAAATCTAATCAAGACCCTTAATACCTAATTAGACCTAATTAAGACCCTTAAGACCTAATAGGACCAAAGACCCTTAAGTCCTAAGACCCTTAAGACCCTTAAGACCTAAGACCTAATAATACTAAGAATTAAGACCCTCAAGACCTAATAGGACCCTTAAGTACTAATAGGATGTAATAGGACCTAAGATCATTAAGACCTAATACCCTTAAGACCCTTAAGACCTAATAGGACCTAAGACCCTTAAGACCTAATAGGACTGCTTAAGACCATTTTAAGACGTAATAGGACCTAATAGGACCTAATAATACCTAATTAAGACCTAACATGACCAATTAAGACATAATACCTGATCAATCTATTCTAATCAATTGAAAAAAGTATTGAAAGGTCTAATCTTGATTAAAATTCAATTTACCTATCTAATCAATCTAATCAATTTCTAAATAATATATAGAGTGTCCAATTATTCAATCTAGAGTCAATCTATTATAATCAATTGAAAAAAGTATTGAAAGGTTTAATTTCAATTAAAATTCAATTTACCTAGAATCAATCTAATCAATTTATAATATAGATTGGAATTATTCTTGATCTATTCTAATCAATTGAAAAAAGTATTGAAAATTCTAATCAATTAAAATTCAATTAAAAAGTATTGAAAGTTTTAATCAATTAAAATTCAACTTACCTATCTAATCAATCTAGAAGTATAGACTGGAAAAAGTATTTATTGTTCACTTGGTCTAATCAATTAAAATTGAATTTAGGTTTAATCAATATAAATTAAATCTAATCATGAATTTTAAATCATTTATAGTCTGTAAGTTTCAAATAGGATTTTTATTATTTCCAAAATAAATTTAGGTTCTTTAATAGGAAACTTCCACTTTTGGTTTGTATGTGACCCTTTTTTGGGCATACTTTCAACTACAATTGTGTCGCTATAACCAAGTGACTATAATGTAGAACTCTCTATCCAAGCATGTATTCAATAAATTGAACTCCATTTTTGTCAATATTAGCTTTATGTAATAGTTGCCTTCAATAACAACCAAACTAGTTGGATATTGTTGTTCATCACCATTGATAATTTCTTCGGAAAATTTGTATTTTTCATTGGTGCATCTTAGTAGATAATAATCTACACTTCCTACATTCTCAAGATCTGCAACCACAACAAAAATATCACCTATACAATTTATATTTATGTAAGTTTGTTATAAATCTCAAGAATATATATATATATATATATATATATATATATATATATATATATATATATATATATATATATATATATATATATATATATATATATATATATATATATATATATATATATATATATATATAAAACTAGAAATCAGAAACACACACCTATAACAACTAAATAAGAAACTTGTTCATAGTCAGCTGAATATATAGGATCATGGATGTCTATGCCATTTTCATCATCTTCATAAGGAGGCATTCTGATGAACTCTTTTTGATCCCATTGTGAAACATATCCATTTGCAATATCAACACATTGACTCATTGTGTTTTTGTTAAGATAATCTTCACAAAATCATGATTTATCTCTTAGTTGAATCAGTGGAGGATTGTGTTTTCCTGTAGTCATCAGGTGATGCAAAATTCTAATTCCAATAATTGATTGACAATTATAAGGATTTGATTGATTGATATTTGGATTGGATGGATTGATATATCCCAGTTCAATTATGAAAAATGTGAAATGCAACATATGTATACTGTATATGCTACACACACACACACAGATATATACAAACTCAACAAGTCAAAACACATGTGATAGGTTTAATACATAGTTTTTAGAATTTGCATTTGAAAAAAAAAAGTTTTAAATTTACCTATCACTTCCCAAAAGTAACATTTTTTTGTATTTTGTGTCTCGGGTAGCGAAATGATTTCAACACCATTCAATGATTTTCTTTGAATTCTCTATCATGTTACCTAGATATATTTCTAACAATTTAGTTTATACATATAATTAGTTTATTTCTAGAAAATGAAGATTAAAAAACATGTGTACGTGTAATTTAAAATTAAATATGAGCAAGTAAACAAGTTGAATATCAAATGTATGTACCTTGAAGTTCATGTTGTCAGAGTGCATGCTTTACACATGCTCCTGCTCCATCATGCTCTCCTTATCTGTGTCCACTTTCAAAGAAGTTCCAAAGAAACTTAACATTGTGTCTAGCATGTTGCATGGCTAACCAATTAAAGGCTTTTGCAGACTTAAATTGACCTCAAATTTAAATTTACAAAAATGTACACACACATAAAAATTTCACTTATATATATATATATATATATATATATATATATATAGTATATATATATATATATATATATATATATATATATATATATATATATATATATATATATATATATATATATATATATATATATATATATATATATATATATATATTGTTAATATGATTTAGAACAACAAAGAGGGGGGCTGAATCAATTGTTCTCAAGTCCACATGTATAAATTAAACTTTTAAACACTTCAACAACTTAGATCTAACAACCAACAGCTGCTCGATCATCACTTGCAACTATTTCTCTCAGCTAATACTATCTTCCTCGACAATAACTGATGTTCATTCAACACTGAATTTACTCGGAATATACTGGCTCGATCGACACTAACATCACTCGACTTAAACTAGATTTCTTCACTTCTACTCGATTAAGCCTACTTGTTTAGTCTTGCTTCTCACTTAGATAAACAATACATTATCTTTTCATTGTGCCACATAATCAAGTACCCATTGAAGTATCAAGATAACTCAACCTTTCCTTAGGTGCTATTGTTATCACCCTTGCCCTAATCCTTCTCAACAATCAAATAGATATAGTATTTTATTAGATAGAAACAGTCTTATCAGTTAAGGTTTGATATCAATGAAAATACAATAAATGCTTCAATTGTAGATTCCAACAATCTTCCCCTTTGGCATGATGGAAACACCATATGAAAAACACATGATTCACCAACCAATCGAAAACTTGTCTTTGCATGAGAAATATTTGTAATATCCTTAGCTTCATTCTGATTGTGAATCACTTAGCCTCAGTTGCTTGACCATCCACATAGTAACTTCCACTAAATCTTTTCTATGTTCCTTTCCTCTAAATCTCTCCCTCTTACTTGATCTTCCATAAAATCTCACCATCTGTTTACATCTTACTCATCTCCCTCTTTCACAATAATGCCAAAGCAGAAACTAGAACATGCATCTTTCAGATGTAGATGTCATCTTGTCAGTTCAGGAACAATATTTCTCCCTTTGTCATCTTTTCTTATGACTAATTATCAACTTTGGTGTACTTTTCACAACTCTAGGCTACTCCTAAAGTGTGACCTTTTTTGCATCAATTTGTTAGATACTCTTTGTAGCATATTTGATGCAGTTCTCCTAGCTTTACTAGGCAGCCTCAGTGAGGGGAAAAACCCCTAATTTTCCTCTCAGTTATTCATGAGCTTCCTTAGGTAAGGCTTTGGTGAATATGTTTTCTATTTTTTCCTTTGTATTCAAATATTCCATTCTGACCTCTTTATCTTGTACCAATTCCCTCAAGTAATGATACTTGATAGAAATATGTTTACTCTTTGTGTGCATCATTGGGTTCTTTGATATGTTGATAGAACTTGTGTTGTCACAGTAGATGACAACTGGTTCAGTGATCTCTTCTTTCATGCCTATCAATAATTGCTTAATCCATATCAGGTTTGAACAGTTCACTATAACAACTACATACTCTACTTTAGCTGTAGATTGGGAAATGCAGTTTTGTTTCTTGCTTATCCAGGAAACTAATCTCTATCCAAGAAAGAAAGTTCCACCACTAGTACTATTTCTATCATCCACATTTCCTACCCAATCTACATTAGTATAGACCCTTAGTTAAAATCTTTCATGCTTCTTGTAATACAGTCCATAAACTACAGTCCCTTTCAAATATCTCAGTATCCTCTTCATAGCCATCATATGAGTTTCCTTAGGATTGGCAGAGAATCTTGCCACAATCCCAACTACTAGAGAAATGTATGGTCTACTGTGAACAACATATTGCAGCTTTCCAATCATGGACCTATACAAAGTTTGGTTTACTTCAGCAGCATCATCATTTTTAGACAATTTCTATCTTGTGGCCATGGGAGTACCTACTGGCCTTGAATCCTCCATACCAAAGGCTTTCATTATCTCTTTGACATATTTAGACTGTGTGATGAAAATACCTTTCTCCATCCGATATACTTGTAAGCTAACAAATAATTTTATCTCCCCAATCATTGACATTTCAAATTTAGTTTGCATCTCATTTGAAAATTTCTTACATAGGGCATCTTGTCCACCAAATATGATATCATCTATAAAAATATTAGCTAATAAGATTCCTTTACCTCCGTCATCTTTCATGTACAGATTGATGGTGTCATTTTTCCTTGAGAATCCAATTTGTATCAAGTAATTGTGTAGCCTCTTATACCATGCTCTGGGGGCTTGCTTCAATCCATATAACATCTTATTCAGTTTGAAAACCATGTGTCTCTTATTTGGATCAACAAATCCTTTAGGTTGTTCAATGTACACTTCTTCTTCTAATATACCATTCAAAAATACAAACTCGAAATCCATTTGGTATACCTTGAAATCTCTATAGGCAACATATGCAAGTAGAGTTCTCACTCCTTCTAATCTTAATATAGGGGAAAATGTCTCCCCATAGTCTATTCCTTCTTCTTGTGCATAGCCCTTGCATACCATCCTTGCTTTGTTCCTTGTGATTTGTCCATATTCATTAACCTTATTTCTGAATACCCATTTTGTTCCAATGACATTTTTGTTTTCAGGTCTCGACACCAGCGTCTAGGTATTATTCTTTTCTATTTGGTCTATCTCCTCATTCATTTCTTGAATCTGGTCTTCATTTTCTAGTGCCTCCCTTGTTGTCTTAGGCTTGAATTCACACAATAAACATGTAGGCTCTCTTAACTTGCTTCTGATCAGAACTCCAGTTTCTTTGATTCCAATTATTTGTCCAGGCTTGTGATGTCTTCTTACATACTGTGCCAAAACAAGTTCTTTCTTTTCTCCTTGCTCTTCAAGTTCATCAATAAGATTATCAGATTCAACCTCTAATTACTCAGCAACCTTTTCTTGATACTTGGTAGCATCCTCCTATCACTTGACATTTTCTTCATGTTGTTTGACATTATTTCCCTGATGCTTGGCATTGCTTACCCGAGACTTTGCATCAGGTGCAAGTGTGTCACTTGCCTCTCCTTCTTCTATATAGATAAAATATCTATAATCTTTTGGTTCTCTCTTGCTTTCCTGTTCATTTTTCACTGCATATTCATCAACCTTCACATTTACACTTTCCACAATTTTTTTAGTGGTAGAGTTAAAACTCTTATAAGCTTTACTCTTTGTGGAATAACCTAGGAATATTCCCTCATCACTTTTAGCATCAAACTTTCCATTCCTATTTTCTTTTAGTATATAGCATTTTCTCGCAAAAATTCTAAAGTATTTTAGATTAGGTGCATACCTATGCCATAACTCATAAGGTGTAACATTTGTACCTTTTTTTAATCTATACTTAGTTAATGGTATAAATAGTTGTACTTATAGCTTCTTTCCAGTACTTTTGTGAAACATTCTTCTCAATCATTAGTGTTCTTGAAAAATCCATGATAGATATGGTCCTCCTCTCTACTATACTATTATGTGGAGGTGTTCTAGGTGCAGACATCTATCTGTTGATTCCTCTATCATTGTAGAACAGATTGAAATCATTTGATATGACTTCTCCACCTCAGTCAGATCTCAAACACTTCAGGTTCCTACCTGTCTCCTTTTCAACCTTATTCAAATACCACTTAAATAATTGAAATTTATCAGATTTTTCTTTTAAAAACATTATAGTTGTCATTCTAATGTAATCATCAACAAATAGAATAAAGTATCTAGCACCACAATAGCTTTGTACACCCATAGGTCCATAAAGGTTACTATGAACCAAATCTAAAACATTTTCAAGTCTTGCTCTTGAAACTAGACTTTGTCATCTTACCCAACTGACATTGTTTTCACATTACATTATTAGGTTTTTTCAATCTTGGAAGTCCTCTCATTTTCTTCTTTTTACTAATATCTACTAGATTGTCAAAGTTAACATGACATAGCCTCTTATTCCATAACCATATATCATCAAGCTGTGCAATCAAACATGTCTCCTCAAATAGGTCTAGATAGAACAAATTACCACTTGTCTATTCTCCACTTCCAATTAGTTCACCAGTGGCATCAAATATTTTAGCCTTCCTATGATGAAATTCCACTTGGTAACCAGTGCTATTAAATTGTGCAACACTTAGCAAATTATAGTTAAGACCTTCAACCAATAAGTATTTTCACAAGTGATCTTATCAGCTAGCTTAATTATTCATTTACTCTTAATAGGACATGGTGCATCATTATTGAATTTAACACTTGTACCTTTGTAATGATTTAGGGTATCAAACTTACTTTTGTCACTAGTCATGTGGTGTGAGAAACCACTATCAATAATCCATTTGTCACCTTCTCTCACATAGGATACAAGTGCATTTTTCTCATCTTCATCAAACTCATCTTTCATAGCAACATAGACTACTTCAATTTGAAAATCATCATTATCAGTGTTAGTTTCTTCTTCAGAAATATAACAGGATTTCTTACCTTTATCTTTGTAGTCCTTGTACCTTCAATAACCTCTATTTTCTCTCTTATCTTTGTGCTTTCTATCTCTTTCCTCATCCTTATCATCCCTGTCAAGACATCTTGCAGCCATATGACCAACTTTTTTACATGAGAAACATATGATAAGGAGTTTACCTTTATACTTTCCTTTTCCTCTTCTCAATCTTCTAGCCATAAGAGCTTCAAGATCCTTTGGTTCTTCATTAGAAGTGTCACTATCACTTTCACTCTCATTGATGCATCTTTCTTTTTCTTTCTTAGACTTATTTAGAACCATTTGTGACTTAAATGCAGATTCAACATTAGAAACAATGAAGTTATCATAATTAGAAAGCTCAAAAGTAGTAAGCTGACCAACAAGACTTTCTAGTGTTAGAGCATTAATAAGGTTACATCTAGATTCTGGAATTGCTGAAATTTTGATGGCATAAATAGGATGCAAAGTTCTCAATACTTTTCCAATAACATTCTCATCATCAATAGTTCTATTAGCTCCTCTAATAGAATTTAAAACCTCTTTTATACTACCATAATATTGAGTAATATTCTCACCTTCTTGAATTTTCATTTTAGCAAATTTACCTCTCAGGCTTTCCACTTTTTCCCTTAGTACATTCACATCACCACCATAGATGTTTGCAAGAGTGTCCCACTTTTCCTTTGCATTTGTGCAATCTTTAATGTCTTCAAGTTTAGGATAACTTAAGGCAGATGCAATCTCCAACATTACTTGATTGTGCTCTTGTTTAGTTCTCATCTCCTTGGTAGTCAAAGGTGCAGTAGGTGTAACATAGTCATGTTCAACAAAATACTTCACCGAGTAACCAATACTACCTAGATGTGGTTTCATCAGACTCTGCCATGCAGGAAAGTTCTCCTTATTCAGCTTTAGTACCTCCTTGTACATCGTGATCATTTACTTAAAGTACCTTTAAACTTGTTCTCTGTAAGCACCAATGGCTCTGATACCAATTTTTAATATGATTTAGAACAACAAAAGGGGGGGGTGAATCAGTTGTTCTCAAGTCCAGATGTATAAATGAAACTTTTGAATACTTCAACAACTCAGATCTAACAACCAACAACTACTCATTCATCACTTGAAATGGTTTCCCTCGGCTAATATTGTCTTCCTTGGCAATAACTGATGTTCGGTCAACACTAAATTTACTTGGAATATACTGGCTCGGTCGACACTAATATCACTCGGCTTAAACTAGATTTCTTCACTTCTGCTTGGTTAAGTCTACTTGTTTAGTGTTGCTTCTCACTTAGATAAACAATACACTATCTTATCATTGTGCCACATAATCAATTACCCATTGAAGTATCAAGATAACTCAGCCTTTCCTTAGGTGCTATTGTTATCACCCTTGCCCTAATCCTTCTCAACCATCAAATAGATATAGTACTTTCTTAGATAGCAACAGTCTTACCAGTTAAGGTTTGACATCAATGACAATACAATAATTTCTTCAATTACAATTTCCAACAATATATATATGTGTGTCTGTGTATAACTGTGTATATATATATATATAGACACACACACACATAGATATATATATATATGTGTGTGTGTGTGTGTGTGTGTGTGTGTGTGTGTGTC